>JAPXFQ010002363.1:0-149365 GCA_028564705.1 Apricaphanius iberus
CCACATTCAGCTCATCTTGGTTAGTTAGGCAAACATGGAGAAACATTTTTATCCACATTCAGCTCATCTTGGTTAGTTAGGCAAACATGGAGAAACATTTTTATCCACATTCAGCTCATCTTGGTTAGTTAGGCAAACATGGAGAAACATTTTTATCCACATTCAGCTCATCTTGGTTAGTTAGGCAAACATGGAGAAACATTTTTATCCACATTCAGCTCATCTTGGTTAGTTAGGCAAACATGGAGAAACATTTTTATCCACATTCAGCTCATCGTGGTTAGTTAGGCAAACATGTAGAAACATTTTTATCCACATTCAGCTCATCTTGGTTAGTTAGGCAAACAGAGAGAAACATTTTTATCCACATTCAGCTCATCTTGGTTAGTTAGGCAAACATAGAGAAACATTTTTATCCACATTCAGCTCATCTTGGTTAGTTAGGCAAACATGGAGAAACATTTTTATCCACATTCAGCTCATCTTGGTTAGTTAGGCAAACATGTAGAAACATTTTTATCCACATTCAGCTCATCTTGGTTAGTTAGGCAAACATGGAGAAACATTTTTATCCACATTCAGCTCATCTTGGTTAGTTAGGCAAACATGGAGAAACATTTTTATCCACATTCAGCTCATCTTGGTTAGTTAGGCAAACATAGAGAAACATTTTTATCCACATTCAGCTCATCGTGGTTAGTTAGGCAAACATGGAGAAACATTTTTATCCACATTCAGCTCATCTTGGTTAGTTAGGCAAACATAGAGAAACATTTTTATCCACATTCAGCTCATCGTGGTTAGTTAGGCAAACATGGAGAAACATTTTTATCCACATTCAGCTCATCTTGGTTAGTTAGGCAAACATAGAGAAACATTTTTATCCACATTCAGCTCATCTTGGTTAGTTAGGCAAACATAGAGAAACATTTTTATCCACATTCAGCTCATCGTGGTTAGTTAGGCAAACATAGAGAAACATTTTTATCCACATTCAGCTCATCTTGGTTAGTTAGGCAAACATGGAGAAACATTTTTATCCACATTCAGCTCATCTTGGTTAGTTAGGCAAACAGAGAAACATTTTTATCCACATTCAGCTCATCTTGATAGTTAGGAAGTGAAAACATTTTTATCACTTCAGCTCATCTTGGTTAGTTAGGCAAACATAGAGAAACATTTTTATCACATTCAGCTCATCTTGGTTAGTAGGCAAACATAGAGAAACATTTTTATCACATTCAGCTCATCTTGGTTAGTTAGGCAAACATGTAGAAACATTTTTATCCACATTCAGCTCATCGTGGTTAGTTAGGCAAACATAGAGAAACATTTTTATCCAATTCAGCTCATCTGGTTAGTTAGGCAAACAGTAGAGAAACATTTTTATCCACATTCAGCTCATCTTGGTTAGTTAGGCAAACATGGAGAAACATTTTTATCCACATTCAGCTCATCTTGGTTAGTTAGGCAAACATGTAGAAACATTTTTATCCACATTCAGCTCATCTTGGTTAGTTAGGCAAACATAGAGAAACATTTTTATCCACATTCAGCTCATCTTGGTTAGTTAGGCAAACATGGAGAAACATTTTTATCCACATTCAGCTCATCGTGGTTAGTTAGGCAAACATGGAGAAACATTTTTATCCACATTCAGCTCATCTTGGTTAGTTAGGCAAACATGGAGAAACATTTTTATCCACATTCAGCTCATCTTGGTTAGTTAGGCAAACATGGAGAAACATTTTTATCCACATTCAGCTCATCTTGGTTAGTTAGGCAAACTGAGAAACATTTTTATCCACATTCAGCTCATCTTGGTTAGTTAGGCAAACTAGAGAAACATTTTTACCACATTCAGCTCATCTTGGTTAGTTAGGCAAACATGTAGAAACATTTTTATCCACATTCAGCTCATCTTGGTTAGTTAGGCAAACATGTAGAAACATTTTTATCCACATTCAGCTCATCTTGGTTAGTTAGGCAAACATGGAGAAACATTTTTATCCACATTCAGCTCATCTTGGTTAGTTAGGCAAACATAGAGAAACATTTTTATCCACATTCAGCTCATCTTGGTTAGTTAGGCAAACATGGAGAAACATTTTTATCCACATTCAGCTCATCTTGGTTAGTTAGGCAAACGTGGAGAAACATTTTTATCCACATTCAGCTCATCTTGGTTAGTTAGGCAAACATAGAGAAACATTTTTATCCACATTCACTCATCTGGTTAGTTAGGCAAACAAGCAAACAGAATTCCACATTCAGTCACTGGTTAGTTAGGCAAACATGGAGAAACATTTTTATCCACATTCAGCTCATCTTGGTTAGTTAGGCAAACATGTAGAAACATTTTTATCCACATTCAGCTCATCTTGGTTAGTTAGGCAAACATGGAGAAACATTTTTATCCACATTCAGCTCATCTTGGTTAGTTAGGCAAACATGGAGAAACATTTTTATCCACATTCAGCTCATCTTGGTTAGTTAGGCAAACGTGGAGAAACATTTTTATCCACATTCAGCTCATCTTGGTTAGTTAGGCAAACATGGAGAAACATTTTTATCCACATTCAGCTCATCTTGGTTAGTTAGGCAAACATGTAGAAACATTTTTATCCACATTCAGCTCATCTTGGTTAGTTAGGCAAACATGTAGAAACATTTTTATCCACATTCAGCTCATCTTGGTTAGTTAGGCAAACATAGAAACATTTTTATCCACATTCAGCTCATCTTGGTTAGTTAGGCAAACATGTAGAAACATTTTTATCCACATTCAGCTCATCTTGGTTAGTTAGGCAAACATGGAGAAACATTTTTATCCACATTCAGCTCATCTTGGTTAGTTAGGCAAACATGGAGAAACATTTTTATCCACATTCAGCTCATCTTGGTTAGTTAGGCAAACATGTAGAAACATTTTTATCCACATTCAGCTCATCTTGGTTAGTTAGGCAAACATGGAGAAACATTTTTATCCACATTCAGCTCATCTTGGTTAGTTAGGCAAACATAGAGAAACATGCATTAACTACACTGATCGACACAGAAGTTGTTTCTGTTTTTGGTGAGGATGCTGCCTGACGTTATTAAAGCTTAATGGGAAGAAATGACGACAGCTGGGAACTCTGGAGGCGCTTCACTTACACCAGTCAAGTTTTCTCACTCACATACATCAACTTCCGGTCTTCACAATAAAAGCTTTGCGCGCCACATCCTGGCTGACTGCACTAGGTCCCATAAAAGGGGCTTACACTGAGCCAGTGGTTCCCAAACTATTTCTGCTGGGCCCCTCCTTTGGTTTATAAGAAAATGTTCACGGCCCTCCAATAATTAATTTTTTATAAGTATTTTAATTTTGTCCATATTTTGGTTGGTTTAGAAGCTGGCTTATTTGGCATAGAAGCTTATTTGCTGATGTTTTATCTTGTGCTTATATGGGAGCCTCATCAAAAGCCTCTCCCTTCGAAACATTTCATTTTTATCCACTCATACCCCCCCACACAATTTGGAAACCACTGCACTAATCTACGGTTACGTTGTCTTTGGTTATGCGTGACGGTGGAGAATGTGTTTAGCTCTATTTTGCTACTTTTTAATGTTGATTTATATATAAAATTTGTCCTTAGAGAAACCTAATAACGCAAAACCATTTAAAACTATTTTTTTTTCTTTATTATTTGATATTTGAACAGCTGTAGGATATCTGAGGTGGGCGCATGTTCTGATTTTAATCTGAAATTATAGTTTTTCTAACAGCCCAGGTCACTTAAGCAACAAAAATACCTTTTTATATATTTGTCCTTACAGCACTTTGATGAAGAATAGCCATTTAAAACCATTTTAATTTATTGGTTATTTAATATTCCAACAGCTGTAAGACATTTGAGTCGATAATATGTTGTTTTGTGAGCTATTGAACTGTTTTCTAATCATATTCAGTTGTTAAATAAAGTGAAGAAAGGAGGGAAAAATTTAAACATAGCATTTAAAAAATCTTCCCGCTAATCCGATTAATCGATTATCCAAATAATCGTTTGTTGCAGCCCTACTAACAAAGCAGTGAGATGAACTTTGGTAATTGATCAAATACTTATTTCCATTCAAATCTGCAACTAAATTCTTTAAAATCAGACCATGTGATTTTCTGGATTTTTATTTCTCATTTTGTCTCATAGTTAAGGTATAAATATGATGAAACTTTTAGGCCCATCACATCGTTTTAAGTGGGAGAACTTAGACATTGGTGGCTGACCAAATACCACTTTGTCCCTCTGAATACAACACAAAACTCATGGATCCAGTCTAATTCAATAGAGCCACACTTTGGGCCCAGCTGGGTTCTGTGGATGGAACTTTGTCGACCCGAGTTGGTCCGGTAGCAGAACCCAAAGGTTCTCCTGGATGAGCTGAGCTAACGTGTTGCTAGCAGGTTTAAATTTGACAGAGGAGGACTTTAAACATCTCCCCCTGCTGGAGGAGTTCTGTTACAGCAAAGCCACCCCAGAGCATGATACTTCCTCCTCCGAACCCAACTGCTGGTCTGGTTTCACCCAAACACCTCCTCTGGTATTTCAGATTTCCATCTTCAGTCTGACCTTCTTTTTAAACGGTTCCCCTGGTTTCGACATCAACCTACAGATGAACAGAACCTGCTGCACTGCAAAAAAACATTTTCTACAAAGTAAAAATTCCTCGTTAATGAACATTTTTTCTTATTTTTTAAATATATTTCAGGAAATATTTTCAAGAAAATGTGTACTTGTTTCTTTGGCAGAAGTGTTAGCTTATTAAAAGCAAAAAACAATCTTGTATTGATTATATTTTTACTTGTTTCTAGCGTTGCCTTTTTCCAGTGTTTCCAAGGTCCATGAGGACATTTTAGTCTCTGGATGAACTTGCTGAGACGGTCAGAACCTGTAGATGTTCTGAACGTTCTCATCATCCATGTAAGGTGAGGCGGTTTTCTCTAAAACGAACAATATTTCACAGAAAATTCTGTATTTTCTCCATTTATTATAATTTTTCTGTTGACAGGTGTTGGTTAGAACACATCAACTATTAGAGGGAGTCCGAATTTATTTATGTGAAAAATTGTTCAATTCTCAATGAAGCTGTTCTCAGATTTGAGTCCAGTTTCAGTCCACCAGAACCAGAACCAAAACCAGAAGACTAACAGAGCTCAGAAACTGACCCGGTTCCAGGACACATGTCCATTCTGTCTTTCTGAAACACTGGATCAGAACCAAGCCAACTAAAGCTGAGCGTGGTACCTTGGTTCCTGATTGGTCCTCCTTCCAGCAGGGGGAGATGTTCTGATGAACAGTCCCAGTGGTGAGGAGGCGGGGCCTCATCTTCCCAGGGCTCTGATTGGCTGAGAGGCACGTCAGGTTTACAGCATCGGTTACCATGGTAACGGATTCAGTTGAGAACGGAAGCAGGGTCACTTCCTGATTGGCTCCTTCCCGACTGTTTGTTTCCACGACAACCACAGGAGGTTGCCATGGGAGACGCAGTGGAGGACCCCTTCCTCCACCAGGAACGGGTCAGAACCGAACCAACGACGGCGACGAAGAGCTTCTGGTTTTAGGTTCCACTAACGGTAGAAGTTCCTCCATGTAGGAACTACAGGAACCTGGAGGTTCCTGGAGACGGATGCGAGTAGAACCAGAACTTTAACACATTAGTAACTAGTTAACTTTCACTCAATAAAGTAATTATTATGAAGATTTCTGGATCATCTTCCTACTGACAGTAAATCATACAATCATATTTTAACAAAAACGACACAAACAGTCTGAGATCTCAGGTTTATTGTCCTGTTATTTTCTAGCTGCTGAGGTTTGGAGAAAAACTTTATTTATAATGAACATTTTTATTTAAAAAAGATTGTAATTATATTTAGGCTTTATCAATTCTTTCATTGTACTTTTTAACTATCTGAGCGCATAGAACCGATCTGATGTTCTGATCAGAAACTCAGCGGATACTTTAGAAGATTTTTCACATATTCATATTTTACTCATACTTAGAAATTTCTCAGACGGCTTCTTTTATTTCAAAGTGATAGATTGATACTTGAGAACAGTTTCTGCGTAGTTTAACTGAGAGAACCAGAGATATTTCAGCAGCTGAATTTGTGATTCAGGAATGGAGAAAACATCATAAACCAGGAATGTGAATCAGATTTAGTTTTTGTTCAATCTGTGGATGAAATAAACGGCAGCGAAGAGAAGCAACATTCTAGGTATAGAAAATGGAAATAAACTTTTATATTCAGCATGTTAGAGAAAATTTACCTGAATCTTAAACATTTTTAACCCAAATTCTGAATCTAAATAGAAATAAATATGTATTAATAACAGCAGAGCAGCTGGAGGTTCTGACCCGTTTCCTCCTCACATTCAGCTGGACTGAACATCAACGACGAAGATAAAAACCACGTTAATCAGCATTAAAGTTTAATCATTAAAGCAGACAGGCGCCCCCTGCTGGACACCACAGCCAGCTTCAACTCTGACTGAAACGAGGAAAAAAAGCCCGGTTCTGATCGGTTTCAGAACCAGCACCAGGAACCAAAACTGGGTCAGAACCGTCTCTGAACGAGGTCCAAAACAGATCAGAACCTGGCGCTGCTGCAGGAAATATGGAAACCGATCCAGAAGCAGAACTCTAGAACCGAGCCGTTCATTAAAGCAAAGGAAGCTGGAAATGGTGTGGAAACATACATAAAAAGTTCTGATTGACCCGGTTTATTCTGATACTTTTATAGATATTTAAACATTCACCAAAACCATCCCAATTATTCCAGAACCTCCTGATCCGCTTCGCCCAGCTGGAAATCCCGGGTCCATAAGTGCTTCCCAGAACCATCATCTAAAGCGGGTTCTGGCTGAGAGGAACCAGTGGGAGCCAGCCGGAGTTCTGATCCGATCAGGGGAGCAGCAGGATGTTCTGATGGCCCAGCGACCCGTCAGAGTCCGACAGTATTTACAGAGAATATGTAGACGGCGCCGCGGCCCGGTCCGGTCCGTTCGGGTCCAATCGGGTCCGGTTAGCCTCTCAGGCCTCCATCCAGAGTCAGAGTCCCAAACCTGCAGCACAACCAGAACCAGTCGTCAGGTTAACACCTGGTCCTCAATGATGGATCAGAACCGGATTAGAAACTGGATCAGAACCCGGATGAGCCGGTTCTGTTCCAGTTTCTGAGCCGGTTCTGATGAGCCAACCAGAACCAGTAGACAGTTAGAAGCGGACCTCTCCAGGAAGTGGTTGTTCTCCGCCAGCTCCTTGACCACGCCCTCCATCTCCTCCTTTAACTTCTTCATCCTGAGGAAGAGGAACAGCAGCAGGTTATCGGACCGGAACCGGACCCAGAACCAGAACCGTCCCGGTGAACAGGAAGGAGGTCTTACCCCAGGGTCATCTCCACCAGCGTGTTGGGACTCAGGTACGGCTGGGGCTTCATCACGTTCGGAACCAGAGGCAGAACCTTCTGGGGCAGCAGCTCCTGCAGCTGTAACACACAGAACCGGGTCAGCGGGTCAGAACTACCCCCCCCCATCATCCTGGAACCGGACCACCAGAACCCACCTTAATGGTCCGGTCCATCAGCAGGGACACCTCCTTCTCAATGCTGATCATCTGACCCGACAGACTGAGGAGCTGCTTCCTCACATGGTGCACCTTCCTGCAGACACAGAACCGGGTCAGAACCACCAGGTCAGAACCACTGGGTCATAACTAGCAGGTCAGAACCGTACCTCATCCACTCCTCGCTCTTGGAGATGAAGAGGCGGTACTTCATGGCGCACTCGTCTGTGAAGAGGGAGCGAGCTTTCCCCGCGTGGATCACCAGCTTCTGCCTGTAGGAAGAACCAGAACCAGTTAGAGGTCCGTAAGAACCAGAACCTACAGAATGAGAACAGGATAGGTTCTACAGACATGTTTGATTCTTAGTTCTGAATTTATTGGGTTCTGGTTTTATTTTAAGCCCGACCAGAACTTTCCTTTTTCTCAGCAGATTCTAATAATCCTTCATAATTTTATCTGATTCAGATTCAAGTCGAGGAAAACATGTTTTTGTGACGTTTTCCAGATTTCTCTGATTTTGAAAGACAGATTCTGGTTTTTCTGTGGAACCGGACCGGACTATGAGAACAGAACCTTCTGGATCTTTACTGGTGTTTCTCCACTTACTTATCAAACTTGTGGATCTGTTCCTCGTTGTACGGCAGACCTGAAAACACAGAGAAGAATCTTGGTCAACCTGTGACCTCTAGGTGACCTCACAGTGACCTCTAGGTGACCTCACAGTGACCTCTAGGTGACCTCACAGTGAACTCTAGGTGACCTCACAGTGAACTCTAGGTGACCTCCAGGAGGACCTCTAGGTGACCTCACAGTGACCTCCAGGAGGACCTCTAGGTGACCTCTGGGTGACCTCCAGGAAGACCTCTAGGTGACCTCACAGTGACCTCTGGGTGACCTCCAGGAGGACCTCTGGGTGACCTCCAGGAAGACCTCTAGGTGACCTCACAGTGACCTCTGGGTGACCTCCAGGAGGACCTCTAGGTGACCTCACAGTGGCCTCTGGGTGACCTAGAGGACGACCTCTAGGTGACCTCACAGTGATCTCTGGGTGACCTCACAGTGACCTCTGGGTGACCTCCAGGAGGACCTCTCGGTGACCTCACAGTGACCTCCAGGAGGACCTCTAGGTGACCTAGAGGACGACCTCTAGGTGACCTCACAGTGACCTCTAGGTGACCTCACAGTGACCTCTGGGTGACCTCCAGGAGGACCTCTAGGTGACCTCCAGGATGACCTCTGGGTGACCTCCAGGAGGACCTCTGGGTGACCTCACAGTGACCTCTGGGTGAACTCCAGGAGGACCTCTGAGTGACCTCTAGGTGACCTACAGGAGGACCTCTAGGTGACCTCACAGTGACCTCTAGGTGACCTCACAGTGACCTCTGGGTGACCTCCAGGAGGACCTCTAGGTGACCTTACAGTGACCTCCAGGAGGACCTCTAGGTGACCTAGAGGACGACCTCTAGGACCTCACAGACCTCTAGGTGATACCTCCAGGAGGACCTCTAGGTGACCTCACAGTGACCTCTGGTGACCTCCAGGAGACCTCTGGGTGACCTCACAGTGACCTCTGGGTGACCTCCAGGAGGACCTCTAGGTGACCTCACAGTGACCTCTGGGTGACCTCCAGGAGGACCTCTAGGTGACCTCACAGTGACCTCTGGGTGAACTCCAGGAGGACCTCTGAGTGACCTCTAGGTGACCTCCAGGAGGACCTCTAGGTGACCTCACAGTGACCTCTGGGTGACCTAGAGGAGGACCTCTAGGTGACCTCACAGTGACCTCTGGGTGACCTCCAGGAGGACCTCTAGGTGACCTCACAGTGACCTCTGGGTGACCTAGAGGACGACCTCTAGGTGACCTCACAGTGACCTCCAGGAGGACCTCTGGGTGACATCACAGTGACCTCTGGGTGACCTCCAGGATGACCTCTAGGTGACCTCCAGGATGACCTCTGAGTGACCTCTGGGTGACCTCCAGGAGGACCTCTGGGTGACCTCACAGTAACCTCTGGGTGAACTCCAGGAGGACCTCTAGGTGACCTCACAGTGACCTCCGGGTGACCTCCAGGAGGACCTCTAGGTGACCTCACAGTGACCTCTGGGTGACCTAGAGGACGACCTCTAGGTGACCTCACAGTGACCTCCGGGTGACCTCCAGGAGGACCTCTAGGTGACCTCACAGTGACCTCTGGGTGACCTAGAGGACGACCTCTCGGTGACCTCACAGTGACCTCTAGGTGACCTCACAGTGACCTCCAGGAGGACCTCTAGGTGACCTCTGGGTGACCTCCAGGAGGACCTCTAGGTGACCTCACAGAGACCTCTAGGTGACCTCACAATGACCTCCAGGAGGACCTCCAGGTGACCTCACAGTGACCTCTCGGTGACCTCCAGGAGGACCTCTAGGTGACCTCACAGTGACCTATAGGTGACCTCCAGGAGGACCTCTAGGTGACCTCACAGTGACCTCTCGGTGACCTCCAGGAGGACCTCTAGGTGACCTCACAGTGACCTCTGGGTGAACTCCAGGAGGACCTCTGAGTGACCTCTAGGTGACCTCCAGGAGGACCTCTAGGTGACCTCACAGTGACCTCTGGGTGACCTAGAGGACGACCTCTAGGTGACCTCACAGTGACCTCCAGGAGGACCTCACAGTGACCTCTGGGTGACCTCCAGGAGGACCTCTAGGTGACCTCTGGGTGACCTAGAGGACGACCTCTAGGTGACCTCACAGTGACCTCCAGGAGGACCTCTAGGTGACCTCTGGGTGACCTCCAGGAGGTCCTAACATGCGGCTGGAACTCTGGTCTTACGTCTTTCTGCTTTGTCCTTCTTGAACTGCTGGTAGATGGCCGTGATGGCGTCCAGCAGAACTTTAATCTTCTCCACGCTGCAGAGAGAAACACGGAACCGTCACAAACCGACCCAGAACCGTTCTGCCCCCCTGAGCCCAGTTACCCGTCTTACTTCCTGTCCTCGGGGTGCGTCCCGACCTGCTGGGTCCAGGTGTCCGTCAGCAGACCTCCAGACACCAACTTGCTCTTCATGTCCTGAGTCGTTCTCTCTATGGGCTCCAGAGAACCTGAGATCTGCAGAGAGACTCCGGATCAGAACCGCAAGGAAAGCAGAACCACTCAGCTCCACCTGCCACGGCTGATCAGCTCAGGAAGTTCTGGACCAATATCCCTGGTCCAGATCCAGAACCTCCGCTGCTCTGACCAATTCCAGCAATGGATCCAAACCCCCCGAATCAGGAAACTGAGGGTATATACCAAACCACATGAATGGACCTGCATTTCCCAGCATGCTTAGCTGCAGCCCAGTTGCTCTCCTATTGGTCCGTTGCCACCAACAGTGAGATCACAGATGATCCTCGACATGCCTCTGTAGAGACGACGTCTCATTTCACCGGCTGGAAATGTCCCTAAGTTCTGGCCTGCTGGTCGGGAAGAACTCTCATTCTAAAAACCTTCAAACAGCTACTGTCTACGGACGCGTTCGTGGATTTGGACCTTAACAGTAGGACCAAACCACACATTTATTTTAAATCTGGACATTTTCACAATATTCCCATATGCACTAGAAAGAAGGTAAAAAGCGGACATGTTAGAGGAGAAAGAGAAAATGACTCTACTGTTGATGCTAACGTTAGCAGCTAACAAGCTAACTAGCTAAAAGGGGCTACTGTCCGTGTTTGTCGTCAGCCACAGCAGGCTTCCCTTTAATGATACTATGGTTGTTCTGCAGTGGAAAGCAGCTTCTACCTTGTTAATGTTGCATTACATATGCTTCCCTTTATAATTAGTAAAAATCTCCAGAAGGTTAGGTTAGCTATGCTGTGGCTGACTGACCCCGACTGCCATAACTGCCCATGTGCGTCAGAGAGGCAGACAGAGCAGCGAAAGTTACTGCAACTGTTTTTAGAGAAAACAGATTATAAAAATATTTTTGTCTGCAATTCTCTTTGTTGGCGTTGTCGTGACGAATCGACTAATCATGGCAGCACTAGTGAAAAAGGGCCTCGTTAAAGTGCTATAAAGTGTTTCATTTGCTTTATTGACAAAGGTTTTTATTTTATCCTAAACAGACTTTCTTTCTCTCCATCTCGCTCCCTTTCTTATTCTACCCACCCTGTCGCTCTCTGAGCACACGTCTGAAGCCTGGTCTGCGTTAGCTGGTCTGCATTAGCTGGTCTGTTAGCTGGTCTGCGTTAGCTGGTCTGCATTAGCTGGTCTGAAGCCTGGTCTGCGTTAGCTGGTCTGTTAGCTGGTCTGCGTTAGCTGGTCTGCATTAGCTGGTCTGTTAGCTGGTCTGCGTTAGCTGGTCTGTTAGCTAGTCTACGTTATGTTGTCTGTTAGCTGACCTGCGTTAGCTGGTCTGTGTTAGCTCGTCTGTTAGCTGGTCTGTGTTAGCTCGTCTGTGTTAGCTGGCCTGTGTTAGGTAGTTTGTGTTAGCTCGTCTGTTATCTGGTCTGTTAGTTGGTCTGCGTTAGCTGGTCTTTTAGCTGGTCTGCATTAGCTGGTCTGTTAGCTGGTCTGCATTAGCTGGTCTGTTAGCTGGTCTGCGCTAGCTAGTCTGTTAGCTGGTCTGTGTTAGCTGGTCTGTTAGCTAGTCTGCGTTAGCTAGTCTGTTAGCTGGTCTGTGTTAGCTGGTCTGTTAGCTAGTCTGCGTTAGCTAGTCTGTTAGCTGGTCTGCGTTAGCTGGTCTGTTAGCTAGTCTGCGTTAGCTGGTCTGCGCTAGCTAGTCTGTTAGCTGGTCTGCGTTAGCTGGTCTGTTAGCTGGTCTGTTAGCTAGTCTGCGTTAGCTAGTCTGTTAGCTGGTCTGCGTTAGCTGGACTGTTAGCTAGTCTGCGTTAGCTGGTCTGCGCTAGCTAGTCTGTTAGCTGGTCTGCGTTAGCTGGTCTGTTAGCTGGTCTGTTAGCTGGTCTGTGTTAGCTCGTCTGTGTTAGCTGGTCTGCGTTAGCTGGTCTGTATGCTGGTCTGTGTTAGCTGGTCTGTGTTAGCTGGTCTGTGTTAGCTGGTGTGTTAGCTGGTCTGAACTAGCTAGTCTGTTAGCTGGTCTGCGTTAGCTGGTCTGTTAGCTGGTCTGTTAGCTGGTTTGTGTTAGCTTGTCTGTTAGCAAGTCTGCGTTAGCTCTTCTGTTAACTGGTCTGCGTTATGTTGTCTGTTAGCTGACCTGCGTTAGCTGGTCTGTTAGCTGGTCTGTGTTAGCTGGTCTGTGTTAGCTGGTCTGTGTTAGCTGGTCTGTGTTAGCTGGTCTGTTAGATGGTCTGCGTTAGCTGGTCTGTGTTAGCTGGTGTGTTAGCTCGTCTGCGTTAGCTGGTCTGTTAACTGATAGGCTAACTATATTGTTCCCCGTCTTCTTGGTTAAAGTTGTGGCCTTCCACATGGACAGCACACACACCAAGTTCTCTGCTTAATTTTACCCCAAATTAGTTTTCTTGGCCTAAAGCTGAGTTTATCGCCCTTATCTGATCCCTGATTGAGCCCCTGAAGCGAGAAATCATCCAGCCATCTTCTTCCTCTGTACAGATGGTTGTTTGTTTGTCCCTGATCCTATTGTTGTTCCATTCACATATTATTCTTTTTATAAGTCAGTAGTTTAGTGCATGAGTTGACAGGATTTATTGAGGAAATGCTTTGGCTCGAAAGTTGACATATTGTGATTAAATCTTGCAAAAGTGTGTCTGTGATTACTGCAGATCTGTGTACAATCCACCACTTCTAAACTTCTCGTTCAGATGACACTAGAAGTCTGGTAGAATCTAAATTGCTGTTTAAAGCTGGTGCCCTGAAATCTAATTAATAACTTAAACTTAATCAATAATTATATTAATTTGAAACTTTTAATCATAATAATTGGAGATAACTTAAACCAATCAGAAACTCGCCTACTCACCCTTAGGACCTTCTTGTGCATGTCTGAGATCTCTTCATACTCTGAGGTCAGCATGTTGGCCTGCATCAGAACCTCCAGCCTGCAGCAGAACATGCATCAAGTTACATGACAAAGAGCCTGCCTGAAGTTTCTGGTTCTGATTACTGGTGGACCTGCAGGGACTCACAGCTGCTCGGTCTTCGCCAGCAGCTGTGTGCAGATATTGCAGAGGTGGAAGACCTCTGACTTCTTGTGCAGGATCTCATTGTAGTCCTCCCTCATCAGCTCACTGCAACAATAGAGCGTTACAAACGTTACAGAACACGTTAGTGAAGACGTTACAGAACACGTTAGTGAAGACGTTACAGAACACGTTAGTGAAGACGTTACAGAACACGTTAGTGAAGTTACTGCAGAACACGTTAGTGAAGTCGTTACAGAACACGTTAGTGAAGTCGTTACAGAACACGTTAGTGAAGTCGTTACAGAACACGTTACTGAAGACATTACAGAACACGTTAGTGAAGTCGTTACAGAACACGTTAGTGAAGTCGTTACAGAACACGTTAGTGAAGACGTTACAGAACACGTTAGTGAAGTTGCTGCAGAACACGTTACTGAAGACATTACAGAACACGTTAGTGAAGTCGTTACAGAACACGTTACTGAAGACATTACAGAACACGTTAGTGAAGTCGTTACAGAACACGTTAGTGAAGTCGTTACAGAACACGTTAGTGAAGCGTTAGTGCAGAACACGTTAGTAGAGTCGTTACAGAACACATTAGTGAAGTTGCTGCAGAACACGTTAGTGAAGTCGTTACAGAACACGTTAGTGAAGTCGTTACAGAACACGTTAGTGAAGACGTTACAGAACACGTTAGTGAAGTCGTTACAGAACACGTTAGTGAAGTCGTTACAGAACACGTTAGTGAAGACGTTACAGAACACGTTAGTGAAGTTACTGCAGAACACGTTACTGAAGACATTACAGAACACGTTAGTGAAGTTACGAACACGTTAGTAAGTCGTTACAGAACACGTTAGTGAAGTTGTTACAGAACACGTTAGTGAAGACGTTACAGAACACGTTAGTGAAGTCGTTACAGAACACGTTAGTGAAGACGTTACAGAACACGTTAGTGAAGTCGTTACAGAACACGTTAGTGAAGTAGCTACAGAACACGTTAGTGAAGTCGTTACAGAACACGTTAGTGAAGTTACTGCAGAACACGTTAGTGAAGACGTTACAGAACACGTTAGTGAAGTTACTGCAGAACACGTTAGTAGAGTCGTTACAGAACACATTAGTGAAGTTATTGCAGAACACGTTAGTGAAGTCGTTACAGAACGCGTTAGTGAAGTCGTTACAGAACACGTTAGTGAAGTCGTTACAGAACACGTTAGTGAAGTCGCTGCAGAACATGTAAGTGAAGTCGTTACAGAACACGTTAGTGAAGACGTTACAGAACACGTTAGTGAAGTCATTACACAACACGTTAGTTAAGTTGCTGCAGAACACGTTAGTGAAGACGTTACAGAACACGTTAGTGAAGTCGTTACAGAACACGTTACTGAAGACGTTACAGAACACGTTAGTGAAGTCGTTACACAACACGTTAGTTAAGTTGCTGCAGAACACGTTAGTGAAGACGTTACAGAACACGTTAGTAAAGACGTTACAGAACACGTTAGTCAAGACCTTACAGAACACGTTAGTAAAGTCGTTACAGAACACGTTAGCGAAGACGTTACAGAACACGTTAGTGAAGTCGCTGCAGAACACGTTAGTGAAGTCGTTACAGAACACGTTACTGAAGACGTTACAGAACACGTTAGTGAAGACGGTACAGAACACGTTAGTGAAGTTGCTACAGAACACGTTAGTGAAGTCGTTACAGAACACGTTAATGAAGACGTTACACAACACGTTAGTGAAGACGTTACAGAACACGTTACTGAAGACGTTACAGAACGCGTTAGTGAAGACGGTACAGAACACGTTAGTGAAGTTGCTACAGAACACGTTAGTGAAGTCGTTACAGAACACGTTAATGAAGACGTTACACAACACGTTACTGAAGACGTTACAGAACACGTTACTGAAGACGTTACAGAACACGTTAGTGAAGACGGTACAGAACACGTTAGTGAAGTTGCTACAGAACACGTTAGTGAAGTCGTTACAGAACACGTTAGTGAAGACGTTACAGAACACGTTACTGAAGACGTTACAGAACACGTTAGTGAAGACGGTACAGAACACGTTAGTGAAGTCGTTACAGAACACGTTAGTGAAGTCGTTACAGAACACGTTAGTGAAGTCGCTGCAGAACACGTAAGTGAAGTCGTTACAGAACACGTTAGTGAAGACGTTACAGAACACGTTAGTGAAGTTACTGCAGAACACGTTAGTGAAGTCGTTACAGAACATGTTAGTGAAGACGTTACAGAACACGTTAGTGAAGTCGTTACAGAACACGTTAGTGAAGTTGCTGCAGAACACGTTAGTGAAGACGTTACAGAACACGTTAGTAAAGTCGTTACAGAACACGTTAGTGAAGACGTTACAGAACACGTTAGTGAAGACGTTACAGAACACGTTAGTGAAGACGTTACAGAACACGTTAGTAAAGTCGTTACAGAACACGTTAGTGAAGTCGTTACAGAACAGGTTAGTGAAGTTGCTGCAGAACACGTTAGTGAAGACGTTACAGAACACGTTAGTAAAGTCGTTACAGAACACGTTAGTAAAGACGTTACAGAACACGTTACTGAAGACGTTACAGAACACGTTAGTGAAGTCGTTGCAGAAAATGCGTGTCAGCTGACATGCCAACACGCTGCTTTGTGGTTTTCCTGTTTGACTCACATCAATCCTCTGACTCCTTTCCTCACCAGCTCCTGGTAGATCAGCAGAGACTCTGAGGTTTTCCACAGATGTCCCACGTCTCCTGCAAAGGTCTGACGGACAATGACCAAACACATGAATCAGGGACGGGGTCACATGATCAAATAGGTGAGGCGTGATTGGGTAGCGGTACCTTAGCATAGCTGGCGTCCAGGTCCAGGTCGTAGCGGGGCTGGACCTTGGGAGGACTCGCTGTGGAGAGAAAGCTGCTGGTGAAGCTTCATGATGAACCAGATAGAGCAGATGGAGGTCAGGAGGAGGAGGGGCTTACGGTCTTCGAAGATCAGGCCGACGGTGGCGACGAGCTCGCGGCTCACCAGCATGATGGGGTTGTCCCTGGAGGTCTTGGGGAAGGTCTTGGCCTGGCGGTTGGGGTCCAGGACGAGGCGCCGGCCTTCGTACAGCAGCTCCTGGTTGTGTAGGGGGATGCTGGTCCTGCGGCACAGCAGCTCCTGGAACAGCGCCGCCCTGTGGACGCATGGGGAACGGCAGCGGTCAGTAGCGCAGGCAGAAACAGGTGCGGCGGTGAACGTAACCGGGCTCAGAACTCACGTGTTGTACTCGTGGATGTAGACGTGGTGCAGCGTGGCCTGCTGCAGGCTGAAGACGTAGACCACGGTGCGGTGCAGGATGTCGTTGGTCTCAGCGAAGAACTGATCGAAGCCCCAACACTTCTCCTGATCCGCCTCCAGGATGTTGGCCAGAACCGGGGTCAGGAGACTCTGGAGGCCCCTGGAGGGAGCAGAACCAGGTTGTTGGATGAAAACCCGGACAGATCAAACACTCTCTAATCTAACTTTGAACAGCATGTGCTTTATTTTAGACAACTGGACCAGACAGACTTCTACCAAGAAGCAGAACCCTCCTCTAGAGCAGCAGCCGGTTCTGATCCGGATGAAACAAAGTAACCCTCCGTATCAAAGTCAGAAAGTCCTACTTGGATAAACTGCAGGACACCGGCATCTCGGTGCTCCACTCGATCTTCCCGTTCTCACACTTCTGGTGACCCGAGATGGTTCCTGACGGCTTCTCTGTGATGATTTTATACCTAAAACGAACAACGAGGAGACGACTCAGTGGGTCCGTGCTCAGCTGTGATTGGTCGCCGTCAGAATGAGCTCTTACATCACTTCCTTGTTCCTGCGCGGCCCCTCGAACGGTCGGAACGGGAGGCTGCCGGTGGCGGCGTGGTAAAACGTCACGCCGATGCTCCAAAGGTCCACCGTGGCGCCGTACTTCTTCTGGTGGTCCTTCCTGAGGACGGCGCGCTCGTACATGTCTGGGTGCTGCAGAGACAGACAGACAGAGGGACAGACAGTTAGACTAACACACCAATGGTGCGTTCAGACCGCAGGTTTTTTCAGCATCAGCAGCGTCTAGATTAAATAAGTCTACGGTTGGAGGAGCGTCTCAGTCTCTGTGGCGCTTTGTGAGCTTTGGCTCCATCAACTTTTCAAGCTTTTCCTGCGTTTCAAGCTTCAAAGCTCATAACCATAGCAACGTAGAAGTTCGGCTAGTTGACCTTTTGACGCTCTTGATGCAGCACGGCAACCAATCAGAGCGCCTTGCTGCAGTGACGTTGCCTAGCCAACCACGATCCGCGACTTTTTAAAACATCCAGCAGAGAAAGGCCCGCCTACGAGCTTCTGCTTAAAAATGTATCTTCTGTGTTTATGCGTCAAACTATTCGCTTTATGAGCGTAGCTTGATGCTGACAGAGCTAGCGGTCTGAACGCAGCGTACCACATGCACATCTCCCCTGGAGTGTGTTCTCTGCATGAAGCAAACTCAACCAGCCAAATGTGCGTATTCCTCACCAGGTATTCCTCGGTGCCGTACAGCGACTGGAACTGCTCGTCGTCCTCCAGTTCCCTGGCGGCGCCGAAGTCCGTCAGCTTGTACACGGATCGCCCCTCCTCTCCGATCACCCTCATGATGTTTCCCGGTTTGATGTCGCGGTGAACGATGCCATACTCCCTCAGGTGGTTCATACCTGCCACTGCAGGACACAGCAGACACATGGCAGGTGAGGCGTCACCTGGCGGGCACAGGTAGACCCCGTCTGCGGAGCAGGGGAACGTCCTTACCTACGTCGTGGAGAACGATGAGGAACTCGTCCTCAGGGAGGCCGTAGGCGTTGGTGGACTCCTCCAGGACGGTGTAGAGACTCCCACAGGGACAGTACTCCATGACCAGGACCTTGTGGCGGGTGTTGGTCTGAGAGGAGAAGGAGGTCAGAAACGTTCCTCCACCCTCAGCTCCACCTTCATCAGCACCTCACCCACCTCTTCCTCCACAGCAAACAGCTTCACGATGTTCTTGTGGTTCAGCTTCTTCAGAACCTCAAACTCTCTCATCTGGACGTCCAGCGGCCGCAGGAAGCTCAGGTTGTTGAACACCTTGACGGCGTAGAGGTCGCCCGTTTTCTGCACACAGACACACGCCGTTAAAGCTCACCTGCTCCGTTTGGACCGGCGCCGACCCGGGACCGGCTTCAGCGCCTACCTTGTGCCGTCCTCGGTAAACGTTGGCCGTGGCGCCCTGACCCAGCAGGTCTGAGATCAGCCACAGGTAGTTGGCGGTGCTCTGCATCGTGTCGGCCGGTGGATCCTGGAAGGACGGGAAGCAGGAGTCAGAACCGCAGCAGGTACCGGCCCGGTAATTCACACACACAGAACCACAATCAGTAACTTTATTCTAAAAAATCTTTGCTGTAACATTTTGCTTAAATCGTAAACTAAATATGATTCATATTTGTTTATTAGGGAGCAAATAACGAGGATGACATCACAATAAATCATCCAATAGGGTAACAGCTTTCCTCACAGAACCAGGGTCCAAACTTTTCCCTCAGAGGTCCAAAATCAAAATCCATCAAATGTAATCATATTTTTGACAAAATAGAAAGATTATTAGTTAACTAAAGTAATTTTAGTTATAATACAATTTAACCTTCTTTTCTGTGTAAATAACATTAAAAAAAAATATAAAAATAAGTCGCCATTTAGAGCACATATTTAAAAGTTAGTTTTTAGTTGATTTATTAATAACAAATTCTTCCTCCCAGCATTATTAATAGTTTCTGTGTTATAGATAAGCTAGCAGATAGCATGGTGCTGACCTCTGAACTCCAGTGAAGCAGCAAAGTCTCATGGGACATTTCATAAATCTAATAAAATATGACTATTTGTAGTTTAATGAAGTGTGTGAATGTAAGTTTGTTCACAAATCTACTCTACACGCCCCTTGTAATCGCTTTTATATCAGTTTTAATCATAATTTGTGATATATTAAAAACAATATAAATAACACAAATGAGGAGTATTTGAGCCCCTTTTTAAAAATACTTTAATATTCAATAGCAATAACATTAAAAAAAGGGAACAAAACAATAAGAACAAAGCCACAGACATTACAAGACATGATAAAGGTAAACAGTGAAATGTTACATAATTAAATAAAAAAAATAAGTCAAATAAAATGATAAGAAAAAGGACATTAAAATTAAATTATAGTAAAATAACAAAATTAAAGGCAGACAGGTTCATTGATTATAATTTGAGTAAAATTCAATACCTGATTTATATTTCTTTTTGGTTTCAACGTATAATGGAGAAAAAAATATATATTTTAAAGTTAATTAAAAATATTTGGGAATGACGGATTAACATTAGACATTTTGGCTTTATGAATATGGAATTTATTTTAATAATATGAAGAGATTAATTATGTTATATTTATTATTACGGGAGGGGGGATCCAAAAATAGCCTAATTATTTCACCAACATAGTGATAACCTACTGTAGTTTTAGCTAAAATAAAATGTTCCTAATCTTTCCAAAAAGTTACATAAAATGGGAACTTATAAAATAAGTAGATGATATTTTCTCTGTCATCAATGTCAGAAAACTTTGATACATAAGCATTAGTAGCTTGAGATGTAATTCTCTAAATTTGTTAGAAATTAAACATTTAAATGGGAGAAACCAAACGCTACTCCCATCTATATCAGTAAAGCGTTCCAATAAATCTTTCCATGTGGAGTTATCTTCCTTTTGCTATAAAAACATCTTCTAATATGTTTATTGGTACATTTGTAACTAGTAAATTGGATTCCATCGAAGTAAAGTGTTTGTCGAGCGTTAATAGCGTCTTGTAGATTACCACAACCTTTCATTAACTAACTATTGGGGATAGAACTAATTATAAATCGATATTCTTCGGGTTTGATGGGAATTCCTTTATTTTGTAAAAACATCTCCTATGACATCATGTGACCTTCATTGGTGTAAAAATCCTTTAAATGTTGTTTTTTTTCAACCCAGTTTTGACAATATAGGGATTTATTCCCTTCAGTTTTTATTATTCATTCATTATTACAAATGATTGTTTAGTGTGGAGATAAATTGTGCGTAACATAATTTCCATGCTAATAAAGCCTGTTGATAGAATGTTGATTGCTTGAGGGGAAGTTTGGTTACGTTATAATTACATGTTCTTTAAATATGTTGTGAGAGCAGGATAGACCAAACGGGAAAATCCTTCTGCTTTGGTTAATAAGAACGATATAATAAGATGGATCTGGTTTTATGTATTTTGGAGAAGTCCTTACAAACATGAATTCCCAGGGATTTTACACCGTTTCTAGCAGGTATGTTATCCAAGCTTTTATCCTCAGTTTGAAATAAACAGAATTTCCCACTTGGATTTATTTAATTTTAGCCCGATGCAGCTGAAAATAAGTCTATAAGCTATATGGCATATTTAATCTGTTGTTTATCCTTTAAAAATAAAGCCGTACCATTCGCCGAATGAGTTATTTTTATCTCTTTACCAAAAATAGACTAACCTTTAAGGACAGGATCATGGAGAATGTGCAGCGACAAGAATTCAACAACAACTAAAAATAAAAAAGGTGAGATAGGACAACATTGTTGAACAGATCTAATAACAGGGAATCTTTGTGTATAGTGTGCGTATAACAAAATATTGCTGTCAATGTTCTTATAAAACCATTGAACTGCTGAAACCAAATTAGGACCAAAACCAAAAAGTTGGAGTGCTTTTGTATAAGACGTTGTTTTCCACGGTGTCGAATGCTTTATAGAGAAAAACTACACGGGATTCAGATTCAGTATAGTTAGAATAATAAGTTATACGTTAGAGCGTCTATGACGGCTGGTCATAAACCCAGTTTTAAGCGTTTGGCACAGTTTAAAAGCGATGATGATGATGATGATGAATGGGTCTCCAGTTTTTAATTAGTTTTTAATTAGGATCATTAAGCTCTGATTCGTAGTTGTTGACATTCTTTTTTATCCAGACATTCACAAAATAATTTTATTAAATGGTTTTTAACTATGTTCCATAAGTGAAGATAAAATTAAGAAGGAATCCCGTAGATTTAACAGCTTCTAACATTTCCAGTTTTGTAATGAGTTCCTCACAATCTTTTTAAAATTAATCAGAGATAATGGGAGTGAATGATTGAATTAAACTAAAAAATAAATTCACTATCTTCAAATTCGAAATTAGATTTGTAAATATTACTATAAAAGAAGCAGGAATCCTCTGAGATATCTGAAGAATAGTTAATTATGTTATTAGTAATCTAAAGAAATACTTTATTGTTTCTTTTACGATTCATTTCTCTAAGGCAAAAAAAATAAGTATAATTTTTCTCTCCCTGCTCCGGTCATTTTGCTCGACATCTTATGAAGCCATATGAATATATAATATGTCTTGTCTCAATTTTTTCATTTTAATTAGTTCTTCCTCTAACAGGGAAGTTTTCTGTAGTAAGTAATGGAGTTCATTCATGATATCGATTTCCTTAAACAAATTATTTTTCTTAATATTTTTGGCCCTACTTATCGTTAATTCCCTCATTTTGAATATAAAATATTCCTACTTTTGAGTGACTAGAATCACTTTTACCAAGGATCTGTTTTGCTGTTAAATTGACTAAACTGCAGGAAACGTCAGACATTAACAGAAAGAAAGATAGAGCATTTAAATCTAGAGTTTTTAGTTGTTCTTGCAGGTATTCTATCTATGAAATCATTTGGTGCATCATTAAAATCACCACCAAATATAATGTGTGCTTCCTTGGATTCATTTTTAATGTGTTGCAAAGGTGCGTGAAGGTGATTGTGGCTTTATAAATGACACACTAGTTAGTAGGAGTTCATCAGTTCTAGTATCAACCATCCGCCCTCATCTGACATAAAAGATTCGATTATATCACAAATAAATTAAAGAAGGATGGAAAAAGTAGCTCTGATCCCCCGTTGGGACTTCCAAAACTAAACATGAACCAAATGAGTCTATTGTAGGAATATTAAATCATTCCTTTTGGTCTTATCATGGATTATATTATTGTCAATGAGTTAAAATAGTCTGCTATGGAAAAAAAAGGGAAAGCAAAGATGAATTGGAAGTCTGTGAATGAAGCTATGAAATAAAGCTGAGAGTTATACATGAACGAGTACTTTAAAAATAAAACCATATAGTATAAAGAACATTTAAAACATGGGAACGTCTACATGAACAATGCAGTGAATAATATTCCTTCTGTTGGACCAAAGATCTTCCACCAAACGAAGCTTTTCTCCTTTTATCTGCTGTGAGGAATTCATCCAGAACCTGTAGAACCAAGATGGTTCCTCTCATCACCTCAACCCTTCTGATTGGCTGATCAGTACCTCATGACATCACCACCACAGGAAGGAGAGCTGAGCTCATTCCAACAGGTTTGGCTGCCGGGTCGAACAGAACCGACCAAACTCTTTTTATGGAAGTCATACAGGATTTCCTCCAGGTGTCTCTGAGTTCTTTTCCCTTTAAACCTGAAACAAAAAGCTCCGGTATCTATAAGCCCAGTTCTAGAAGAGACCAGAACCATCAGAACCACCTGCGGATCACCTGTTTCCCCTCACAGGTTCCATCTGGGATTAAGAACCAGATTTATTACCCAGAACTCCTGATTGTGGTTCGGAGTTTGGACTTCACCGGTTCCGCCTGGCTGGTTCAGCTTCTAACACCAGAACCCCACCAGAACCACGAACCCTGAGAGCAGCTGGGTCCAGAACAGTTCTGGTTTATTCACTTCCAAACTGGATCCACCTTTTGGCTGCCGAACCGAGCCCTCTCTGGGTTCGGTACCAGACTCTGGATCCGGTTATGTGATCTCCGCTGTTGTCGTGGTGACTAGGCAGGTTCACGGACCGGTGTGACGTCACGCCGGCCGTAAAGTCCCGTCTGGAGTAGTTTGACGCAGCGAAAACGTGACGTCATCGCGACCAGGCGTATTATTGTGATGAATCGGGGAACGATTAAAGATTCGGTTTGAATCTAAACCGGTTTAAATCTGATTCAGAGAACGCACATCTCTCTCTGGAGCCGGGAGCGCGCACCCCGGGCCCGCGCTCTGAACGCGCTCAGCTAAGCCCAGGAAAGCGGCTGGAACACTGCAACGGTTAGCTAACGTCTTTAGCCACCGAACCATAACCAGGTCGGAACCAGAACCGAACATTAAACTAAAAATAACCCGATGTTTCCTTTGTTTACTTCCTTACCTTCTCTCTGCTGCTCGGCTCTCCTCTTCCGCTGCTCCCTTGTCAGCTGACCGCGGCTGACCAATCAGCGAGCAGCAGGGCGGGGCCAGAACGTTACCGTAACACAGGAAATAGGGCCGCGTCACAAATCTTGTTCACATTTTCTCTTACCTAAACTTCTCTAGGCTATAATAAAAGTTAAAGATGAAAACGGCTTAGAAATGATGATTATTGGACCAAGTTCAGTATTAAAACACGGAGATCAACTAAAGGAGCGCAGTGGGATTAGTTATTACGGTAATACCAGAAATAAAAAGTGAAACCGATCATCACATTAGCAAAACAGAAACATGGAGGGTTGAAGTAAAATACTTTAAGGTAAAAGCGGAGGAGATGCAGCTTCAACTAAAAGAAAAGAATAAAATTCCTGGTGAATAATCATTTAAAAAAGGAAGCAGGGAAGATCGATCCCATAGAAAGGAGAGAAACTTTAAAGATTTTATTTAGTTCACACTGAAAGCTGAAGAGTAACTTTGATTTAACAGAAACGGCTGGAAGCCATCATGTTGGGATTTCTTATCTCAGTCTTCTAAATATGAATCATCTGATAAGAAACCTGCGTAAAGCGGGCTGCAAAAGTGTGTGAACCTTTTATCCGAAGCCCTGAACCACATTTTGATTCTGTTTTCATGTTTCTAGAGCTGCTGCTGATTCATCTGAGTTCATCTGTCTGAGTTGTATTTTCTAGATTAAACCAACTTCATCAGAGAGGTTTGTAACTGAGCAGATATCACCAGAAACTCTGAGCCTCAGTACAACATGGTGGTGGTTGCATCATGATCTGGGCTTAGTTTTTATTAAGATGGGATGATTTTTGGTGAAAACTTCTGAAAAACAGTCAGTGTTGATCCTAAACCTTCTGATTGGTTGGTCAGGGCCTTCTGACGTCTCCACTTCCTGTTTCCTGCTGGTTCTGTTCTCGTGCTCCCCTCAGAAATGAGGGTGCTGACCCCAGAGCCGGCCCAAGGCAGAAACTTGTTGTTTAGAGCCGCCCCCCCAAACATAATAAAATAGACTACAGATGTTAAAATGTGAATTTGAATGTAATTTTTTTCAGTGTAGATAAAAAAAAAAAAGTTTAAATGTTTGAGTGGTAATTAGGCAAGTTTATGTGTAACTAATTATTTTATGAATAAGTCTTTAATAAAAATTCTATTTTTAGCTTACAAAATAAAATGTTGCAGAAATATTAAAATAAAATATATTTAAAGTAATAAAATGTATATACTCTTATTTTATAAAGAAGTTAACTATATTTAAACATTTCAATTAAAATAAAATGAAAAAAAAAGCTTTTTAATATTCATTATTTGATTCATCCTGATGCTTTAGTTTAATTTATTTTATTTGAGCTTCAGATTGTCTCAGACATTAATAATCCAAATAAATAAACTCGGCCTACTTTCCCAGATTAGACCGTAAATCAGGTGTGCTTGGACAGGATGAAAACATAATCTAGTCATGAGAAAAAGAATGATGAGGATGAGAATAGAAGGTTTAATTAAACTTTACTGAATGTATAAACGGTTCTAGAGGCCTGAGGAATGGAAAAGGCAGCAGACGATTTATTCAGAGTAACGGCCAAAAAGCGAAGACAAATGTACTATTTAATCATGTTTGAGATAAATACCGGTGTTTCTGTATTAGGAGCATAATTATCAAGAAAAATAAGGCGTTAATTTAAAGTAAAACCAATTCTCAGAATTCTTTCTTTGTGCTCCAATATAAATGGATTATTTTCATGAATCCAAATAGCTGTACCCCTTTTAGCCCAACAACGAAGAAAAAAACGTTACATAACCACTTTATTAGTAATTTTATGTTCTGCATCTAATACTTTAATCTTTTTTTTTTAAAAGCAACTAGTTTTTGATCTGTCAGAATTGTTTAATTAATTTTTTTTATCCTTACTAAATAGCTGTTCTACGATTGTATTAAATTATAAATCCGGGAAAAGTTGATCAGAACTTCCTGGTAGAGACGAGCCGGTACCAGAACCCTACAGTGATGAGGTTCTGGTCGGTTGAGGATGGTCGGAGGAGGATGAGCAGGCATAATGGAGCTCTTCTTGTTACCATGGTAACAGATGCTTTTTTTAATGCACTCTTCCTCCTGATTGGCCGATTCTAGCTCCATGGGTTCTGATTGGTTCTGATCCGGTTGAACAGCATCAGACGGTTCCGGTCCGCCTCCTGATCTTCAAACCTTCTCTGTTCCTGGACCGTCAGCTCACCTCCATACAGATTCTTTTTAAATCAAACTAAATATCAATTTTTTGGATATAAGTATTTTAGCTCCGTTTGTAAATTTAAACCTTTGGGTTAAATAAGATCAAATCTGATGTGAGGAAGAAGAGTTGCTGCATGAACCGGACCTGCTGTGTTGGCGTGAAATCAGAACTCAGACTCTGCAGCAAAAGTTTATATACTCAGTTTATATTTAACAAAAACAAAATCAGCATCTGATGATTAACAACAGCTTATAGTGGCAGCTGGAGGCGCTGAACCCGACGACGCCACCGGATCCAAACGGATGAAGATTCCTGGAGAATAAAAGTGCTTTTCCTGTCAACCTTTCTACTTCCTGGGAGCCTTTATTGTCCACTTCCCCTCTGTCCAACAGCACCACCTGCAGGCCTGAAGAGAGTCTGCAGGATGGATCAGCTAATCATCATCATTCTTCATCTCTCGTCTGTCCTGAAACATTTGGTGGAAATCTGTGAAAAACTTTCTTCACATTTCAGATAAAACTCCAACACCAACATCAAATCATCTCATTTATTATTTCACTGTAAATGATTTATTTCCCCCCGAATGGTTCACTAGTGGCTTTTAAATCAGATCACGGGTTTGATTCCAGTTATGCTTTAAGAGTTTTGTTCACATCTGATGTGCCAAGACGATTCTGGAATCTGCCAAACGCCTCAGCTTCAGTCACTCGGTACCCAATAAATTCAGAAAACGTTCTAAAGTGCAGAGACGAGAACCTTTCCGACAGAAGGGAGCACAGATAGAGGAACAGCGGCAATGCAGGATACATGTGGAGGCAGTAGGAAGGCTAAGAAGGGCCAAAAACTAACTTTGGAACACGTACGGAGCCACAGAGAGGTCAAAAACTGAATGTGGAGGAGGTACGGAGACACAGAGAGGCCAAAAACTGAATGTAGAGGAGGTATGGAGCCACAGAGAGGCCAAAAACTGAATGTGGAGGAGGTATGGAGCCACAGAGAGGCCAAAAACTGAATGTGGAGGAGGTATGGAGCCACAGAGAGGCCAAAAACTGAATGTAGAAGAATTATGGAGACACAGAGAGGCCAAAAACTGAAAGTAGAGGAGGTATGGAGCCAAAGAGAGGCCAAAAACTAAATGTAGAAGAATTATGGAGCCACAGAGAGGCCAAAAACTGAATGTAGAAGAATTATGGAGACACAGAGAGGCCAAAAACTGAATGTAGAGGAGGTACGGAGCCACAGAGAGGCCAAAAACTGAATGTGGAGGAGGTATGGAGCCACAGAGAGGTCAAAAACTGAATGTGGAGGAGGTATGGAGACACAGAGAGGCCCAAAACTGAATGTGGAGGAGGTATGGAGCCACAGAGAGGCCAAAAACTGAATGTAGAAGAATTATGGAGACACAGAGAGGCCAAAAACTGAATGTAGAGGAGGTATGGAGCCACAGAGAGGCCAAAAACTGAATGTAGAAGAATTATGGAGACACAGAGAGGCCAAAAACTGAATGTAGAGGAGGTATGGAGCCACAGAGAGGCCAAAAACTAAATGTAGAAGAATTATGGAGACACAGAGAGGCCAAAAACTGAATGTAGAGGAGGTATGGAGCCACAGAGAGGCCAAAAACTGAATGTAGAGGAGGTATGGAGCCACAGAGAGGCCAAAAACTAAATGTAGAAGAATTATGGAGACACAGAGAGGCCAAAAACTGAATGTGGAGGAGGTATGGAGCCACAGAGAGGCCAAAAACTGAATGTGGAGGAGGTATGGAGCCACAGAGAGGCCAAAAACTGAATGTGGAGGAGGTATGGAGCCACTGAGAGGCCAAAAACTGAATGTGGAGGAGGTATGGAGGCTCAGAAGGGTCCAAAACTAAATGTAGAAGAGATACAGAGACACAGGGAGGCCAAAGTCTAAAATATGGAGGAGGTACGGAGACACAGAGAGGCCAAAAACTAAATATGGGGGAAGTACAGAGACACAGAGAGGCCAAAAACTAAATGTAGAAGAATTATGGAGACACAGAGGCCAAAAACTAAATATGGGGGAGGTACGGAGACACAGAGAGGCCAGAAACCAAATATGGGGGAGGTACGGAGACACAGAGAGGCCAAAAACCAAATATGGGTGAGGTATGGAGACACAGAGAGGCCAAAAACTGAATGTAGAAGAATTATGGGGACACAGAGAGGCCAAACACTGAATGTAGAGGACGTATAGAGCCACAGAGAGGCCAAAAACTAAACGCAGAAGAATGATGGAGACACAGAGAGGCCAAAAACTAAATGTAGAAGAATTATGGAGACACAGAGGCCAAAAACTAAATATGGAGGAGGTATGGAGACACAGAGAGGCCAGAAACCAAATATGGGGGAGGTACGGAGACACAGAGAGGCCAAAAACTAAATGTAGAAGAATTATGGAGACACAGAGGCCAAAAACTAAATATGGAGGATGTACGGAGACACAACAAGGCCAAAAGCTAACTTTGGAGGACGTACGGAGCAATACGATGGCCAAAAGCTAAACCTAACCTCGTCTGCTCAGTTCAGACCCGTTAAAACGATTGTCTGGCGTCAGCTGCTGGTGGTTCTGATGGCGGGACAGGAAGTGACCTCAGACCCCAGGGGGCGAGTGTAAAAATGAGGATTTGTTCGGAGATTGTCAGCGTTGCGTAGAAAACTAGGAGGGACTATAAACGCGGAGGAATGAGGTGCAGGATGATTCTCTATAGCTTATAAATACGGATATCTACACAGGAAGTTGTAGAAAAATACTATGGAGCTCTGGCTGGGGGATTTCAAAATAAAAGCACATGCAGTCGTGGCACTGCTCAGGCACAAGTTGTGATGATGATGATGATGAGGAGGAAGGAAGGTTCCTCCAGGCGTCCTGTCGGAGCGTTTGGTTAGAACCGCGTCGGCAGAGCGGTTCTGCCGCTGAGTGGGCGGAGCCTGCGGCTGCTGTATTTGGCTTCAGAGGAGCGGGTCTGTCCGGCTTTAAGGCAACGTTTCTCTTAATAAAAGCTTCTGTAAAAAATGTACAAATTACAAACTCTATGGCGTCATCATCAGTATAGAAAATATATAAATATGATTTCTCTGTTCTGTACAAATGTCCCTTTTAGCGCCTCGCTACGCCGCCGCTTCAGTCTCTTCCCGTTTTTCCTTCCTTTTTTTTTAACAATTGTTATTTACAGGGAGGGGGCGGGGCTTGGCTCACGAGGAGTCCGTGCACGGGGACGGCGGCGGCGGGTACAGGTGGTGGGAGTAGCTGCGCTCCGTGTACGGGGACGGCGGGCAGCTCTCGCA
This sequence comes from Apricaphanius iberus, assembly GCA_028564705.1. Classification (NCBI taxonomy): domain Eukaryota; kingdom Metazoa; phylum Chordata; class Actinopteri; order Cyprinodontiformes; family Aphaniidae; genus Apricaphanius; species Apricaphanius iberus. Next base: position 29,548 of record JAPXFQ010002363.1, read on the forward strand.
GTTCTCCTCCGCCGACAGGTACTGGCTGCGCGGCGTGGGCGGCGGCGGGAACGGCTCGGAGTCGTAGTTCAGGTCGCTGGTGTAGCTCTTAGCCGCGGCCTTCGGGGGGCGCCGCCCCGGCGTGTAGTCGCTGTCGCAGACGTCGGTGCTGCAGGGCGTGGTGGGCGGGGCGAAGTGGCGGTAGGTGTAGGGCCGGTAGCTGGAGGGAGGAGGAAAACAGGGTTACTCCAGGTCCGACTGGCGGTTCCAGACCGGACCAGAACTCAGAACGGTACCTGTAGGAGCGGTGGGTGGAGGGGCTGTTGGACGAGTAGCCAAACTCCAAGGTGTACTGGGAGCGGACGGTGGCGGGTGACGGAGGCGGGTTCAGGATCTGGAAAACAGACATCTACGTCAGGAAAAAGAGAACCGGACCAGAACCAGAACAGGAACAAGAGAGTTTATCTCACTGGGGGGAAGTAGGTCCCCTTGGTGCTGGACGAGCTGCTGGACGAAGCTCCGGTCACGTGGGCGCGGTCGTAGGGCGGGCCGCTGCTGCCTCCCATGATGCTCAGCGAGCCAATCACAGACTTCCCTCTGGACATGCCTGCAGACAGGAGAAGATCGGTTCAGAACCAGTCTGAAGATACCGGGTCAGAACCGGTCTAAGCCAGAGAGGTCGTCTCCAGATGGACCCAAATCTAGATGGAACCAGTTTGGACCAGAAATAGTACAGACAAATAGGACCAGAATAGAACCTGATGAGCCCATTGCTCTGGTTCTGACCCATTCCTAGACTTTGCTCTGGCCCAGTTCTAGACTTTGTTCTGACCCATTCCTAGACTTTGCTCTGGCCCAGTTCTAGACTTTGCTCTGGCCCAGTTCTAGACTTTGCTCTGGCCCATTCCTAGACTTTGTTCTGGCCCATTCCTAGACTTTGCTCTGGCCCAGTTCTAGACTTTGTTCTGGCCCAGTTCTAGACTTTGTTCTGGCCCATTCCTAGACTTTGCTCTGGCCCAGTTCTAGACTTTGTTCTGGCCCAGTTCTAGACTTTGCTCTGACCCATTCCTAGACTTTGCTCTGGCCCAGTTCTAGACTTTGTTCTGGCCCATTCCTAGACTTTGTTCTGGCCCATTCCTAGACTTTGTTCTGGCCCATTCCTAGACTTTGCTCTGGCCCAGTTCTAGACTTTGTTCTGGCCCAGTTCTAGACTTTGTTCTGGCCCATTCCTAGACTTTGCTCTGGCCCAGTTCTAGACTTTGTTCTGGCCCAGTTCTAGACTTTGCTCTGACCCATTCCTAGACTTTGCTCTGGCCCAGTTCTAGACTTTGTTCTGGCCCATTCCTAGACTTTGTTCTGGCCCATTCCTAGACTTTGTTCTGGCCCATTCCTAGACTTTGCTCTGGCCCAGTTCTAGACTTTGTTCTGGCCCAGTTCTAGACTTTGTTCTGGCCCATTCCTAGACTTTGCTCTGGCCCAGTTCTAGACTTTGTTCTGGCCCAGTTCTAGACTTTGCTCTGACCCATTCCTAGACTTTGCTCTGGCCCAGTTCTAGACTTTGTTCTGGCCCATTCCTAGACTTTGTTCTGGCCCATTCCTAGACTTTGTTCTGGCCCATTCCTAGACTTTGCTCTGGCCCAGTTCTAGACTTTGTTCTGGCCCAGTTCTAGACTTTGTTCTGGCCCATTCCTAGACTTTGCTCTGGCCCAGTTCTAGACTTTGTTCTGGCCCAGTTCTAGACTTTGCTCTGACCCATTCCTAGACTTTGCTCTGGCCCAGTTCTAGACTTTGTTCTGGCCCATTCCTAGACTTTGCTCTGGCCCATTCCTAGACTTTGCTCTGGCCCATTCCTAGACTTTGCTCTGGCCCAGTTCTAGACTTTGTTCTGGCCCAGTTCTAGACTTTGTTCTGGCCCAGTTCTAGACTTTGCTCTGGCCCAGTTCTAGACTTTGCTCTGGCCCAGTTCTAGACTTTGTTCTGGCCCAGTTCTAGACTTTGTTCTGGCCCAGTTCTAGACTTTGTTCTGGCCCAGTTCTAGACTTTGTTCTGGCCCATTCCTAGACTTTGCTCTGGCCCATTCCTAGACTTTGCTCTGGCCCAGTTCTAGACTTTGTCTGGCCCATTAGACTTTGTCTGGCCGTTCTAGACTTTGTTCTGACCCATTCCTAGACTTTGTTCTGGCCCAGTTCTAGACTTTGTTCTGGCCCATTCCTAGACTTTGTTCTGACCCATTCCTAGACTTTGCTCTGGCCCAGTTCTAGACTTTGCTCTGGCCCATTCCTAGACTTTGCTCTGGCCCATTCCTAGACTTTGTTCTGGCCCATTCCTAGACTTTGTTCTGGCCCAGTTCTAGACTTTGTTCTGGCCCAGTTCTAGACTTTGTTCTGGCCCATTCCTAGACTTTGTTCTGGCCCATTCCTAGACTTTGTTCTGACCCATTCCTAGACTTTGTTCTGGCCCAGTTCTAGACTTTGTTCTGGCCCATTCCTAGACTTTGTTCTGACCCATTCCTAGACTTTGCTCTGGCCCAGTTCTAGACTTTGCTCTGGCCCATTCCTAGACTTTGCTCTGGCCCATTCCTAGACTTTGTTCTGGCCCATTCCTAGACTTTGTTCGGGCCCAGTTCTAGACTTTGTTCTGGCCCAGTTCTAGACTTTGTTCTGGCCCATTCCTAGACTTTGTTCTGACCCATTCCTAGACTTTGTCTGACCCATTCCTAGATTTGTTCTGGCCCAGTTCTAGACTTTGTTCTGGCCCATTCCTAGACTTTGTTCTGCCCATTCCTAGACTTTGCTCTGGCCAGTTCTAGACTTTGCTCTGGCCCAGTTCTAGACTTTGTTCTGGCCCATTCTAGACTTTGTTCTGGCCCATTCCTAGACTTTGTTCTGGCCCATTCCTAGACTTTGTTCTGGCCATCCTACACTTGTTATGGCCCAGTCTAGACTTTGTTCCCCACACCACAACCCCCGTTCTAGACTTTGGTCTGACCCATTCCTAGACTTTGTTCTGGCCCATTCCTAGACTTTGTTCTGGCCCAGTTCTAGACTTTGTTCTGGCCCATTCCTAGACTTTGTTCTGGCCCATTCCTAGACTTTGTTCTGGCCCAGTTCTAGACTTTGTTCTGGCCCAGTTCCTAGACTTTGTTCTGACCCATTCCTAGACTTTGTTCTGACCCATTCCTTGACTTTGTTCTGGCCCAGTACTAGACTTTGTTCTGGCCCAGTTCTAGACTTTGTTCTGGCCCATTCCTAGACTTTGTTCTGACCCATTCCTAGACTTTGTTCTGGCCCAGTTCTAGACTTTGTTCTGGCCCATTCCTAGACTTTGTTCTGGCCCATTCCTAGACTTTGTTCTGGCCCAGTTCTACACTTTGTTCTGGCCCAGTTCTACACTTTGTTCTGGCCCAGTACTAGACTTTGTTCTGGCCCAGTACTAGACTTTGTTCTGGCCCAGTTCTAGACTTTGTTCTGACCCATTCCTAGACTTTGCTCTGGCCCAGTGCTAGACTTTGTTCTGGCCCAGTTCTAGACCCCACAACCCCACAACTTTGTTCTGGCCCATTCCTAGACTTTGTTTGGCCCAGTTCTAGACTTTTGTTCTGCCCATTTCCTAGACTTTGTTCTGGCCCAGTTCTAGACTTTGTTCTGGCCCAGTTCTAGACTTTGTTCTGGCCCATTCCTAGACTTTGTTCTGGCCCAGTTCTAGACTTTGGTCTGACCCATTCCTAGACTTTGTTCTGGCCCATTCCTAGACTTTGTTCTGGCCCAGTTCTACACTTTGTTCTGGCCCAGTACTAGACTTTGTTCTGGCCCATTCCTAGACTTTGCTCTTGCCCAGTTCTAGACTTTGTTCTGGCCGAGATAACTCGATCTACGGAACGCTGTTCTGTTTTGTCAGAAAACCAGTTCTACACATGGTTCTGCCTGGAGTTCTGGGCCCGGTTCTAGAATCAGCACCCACCTGGCAGTGAGCTGGACAGCGACCCAGGATGTGGCGCGTATCCCGGGGTAACAGAGGTGGGGCCATGGACCACGAAGTCGTTTGTCACCGTCTCGCCGTCGTCCTTCATGTGGGGACAGAGGACGCGTTGGCATACGAAGTAGATGGCGCCGACCACGAACAGCGCCATGACGACGGCCACGATGGAGCTGATGGTGCTGTTGGTGGGGGCCGGCGGCTCCTCCGTCGCATCTGAAACCACAGAACCACATCAGAACACGGGCCCGAGCCCGGAGCGAAACGGATCGGAACCGGACTCACAGCAGCCGATCTCGTCGGAGTTGTCGCTGCAGTCCATGTTGTGGTCGCACTTCTTGTGTTTCCCGATGCACTGACCGTTGGAGCAGGAAAACTGATCCGCTGGACACAGATCTGGGAACACAAACGCAACGTTCCCGTCAGCTGCGGGGCGACGAGGGAAAAGGCTCCGGGTCGGAACCAGACCCACCTTCACACTTGTTCTCGTCGGACCCGTCCTGGCAGTTGACTTCCCCGTTGCAGCGCAGGCTCAGGTCGACGCATTGCCGGCTGTCGCACTGGAACTCTGCCTCGGAGCAGACGGGACAGTCGTCCTCGTCGCTGCGGTCGTCGCATTCCGAAAAGCCGTCGCACCTCCAGGTGTTCGGAATGCAGTCCACTTCTCCGGAGACGCAGGCAAACTGGTCGGGTGAGCAGGTGGGCGGTTCTGAGGACGACAAGAAGGGAGACGGGTCAGTGGGACGCACCGCCGCTGAGCTCTAAGGGAACGCCTGGACTTACCTCCACAGGTGAGCTCGTCTGACAGCAGCACCAGGTGGACGGGACAGGAGCAGCGCGTGCTTCCGTCTCCCTTCACGATGCAGATGTGGGAACAGCCGCCGTTGTCCCGCGTACACGGATGGTTCCCTGCAGGGGTGGGAACCGACGGGGTTAGAGTCACGCTGGGAACCAATAATAAACCAGAACTAACATGGATCAGGAACGAGGAGGTATCTGGGTCAGGAAAAAGAACTAGTCTGGGTCAGGAAAAAGAACTAGTCTGGGTCAGGAACCAGGAGGTATCTGGGTCAGGAACCAGGAGGTATCTGGGTCAGGAAAAAGAACTAATGTGGGTCAGGAACCAGAACTAGTCTGGGTCTGGAACCAGGAGGTATCTGGGTCAGGAACCAGAACTAGTCTGAGTCAGGAACCAGGAGGTATCTTGGTCAGGAAAAATAACTAGTCTGGGTCAGGAACCAGGAGGTATCTGGGTCAGGAACCAGGAGGTATCTGGGTCAGGAACCAGAACTAGTCTGAGTCAGGAACCAGAATTAGCCTGGGTCAGGAACCAGAACTAGTCTGGGTCAGGAACCAGGAGGTATCTGGGTCAGGAACCAGAACTAGTCTGAGTCAGGAACCAAAACCCAAAAAACACAAACAAACCAAACCAAACACCAAACCAAACCCAAACCAAACAACAACAAACAAACGTCAGGAACCAGAACTAGTCTGGGTCAGGAACCAGGAGGTATCTGGGTCAGGAACCAGGAGGTATCTGGGTCAGGAACCAGAACTAGTCTGAGTCAGGAACCAGAACTAGCCTGGGTCAGGAACCAGAACTAACATGGATCAGGAACGAGGAGGTATCTGGGTCAGGAACCAGGAGGTATCTGGGTCAGGAACCAGGAGGTATCTGGGTCAGGAACCAGGAGGTATCTGGGTCAGGAACCAGAACTAGTCTGAGTCAGGAACCAAAACCAGAACTAATTGGGTCAGGAACCAGAACTAACATGGATCAGGAACCAGGAGGTATCTGGTCAGGAACCAGGACTATTTGGTCAGGAAAAAAACTAATCTGGGTCAGGAACCAGGAGGTTCTGGGTCAGGACCAAGACCAGGAACCAAACTAGTCTGAGTCCAAACCAGAACTAGTCTGGGTCAGGAACCAGGAGGTATCTGGGTCAGGAACCAGAACTAGTCTGAGTCAGGAACCAGAACTAGCCTGGGTCAGGAACGAGGAGGTATCTGGGTCAGGAACCAGGAGGTATCTGGGTCAGGAACCAGGAGGTATCTGGGTCAGGAACCTGGAGGTATCTGGGTCAGGAACCAGGAGGTATCTGGGTCAGGAACCAGAACTAGCCTGGGTCAGGAACCAGAACTAACATAGATCAGGAACGAGGAGGTATCTGGGTCAGGAACCAGGAGGTATCTGGGTCAAGAAAAAGAACTAGTCTGGGTCAGGAACGAGGAGGTATCTGGGTCAGGAACCAGGAGGTATCTTGGTCAGGAACCAGGAGGTATCTTGGTCAGGAAAAAGAACTAGTCTGGGTCAGGAACCAGGAGGTATCTGGGTCAGGAACCAGAACTAGTCTGAGTCAGGAACCAGAACTAGCCTGGGTCAGGAACCAGAACTAACATGGATCAGGAACGAGGAGGTATCTGGGTCAGACACCGAACTAGCTGAGTCAGGAACCAGAACTAGTCTGGGTCAGAACCAGAGGAATCTGGGCACCAAAACACACACCCCAAACCAAACACAGTCAGGAACCAGAACTAGTCTGGGTCAGGAACCAGGAGGTATCTGGGTCAGGAACCAGGAGGTATCTGGGTCAGGAACCAGAAACTAGTCTGAGTCAGGGAACCAGAACTAGCCTGGGTCAGGAACCAGAACTAACATGGATCAGGAACGAGGAGGTATCTGGGTCAGGAACCAGGAGGTATCTGGGTCAGGAACCAGGAGGTATCTGGGTCAGGAACCAGAACTAGTCTGAGTCAGGAACCAGAACTAGTCTGGGTCAGGAACCAAACAACAAACAAACAGGAGGTATCTGGGTCAGGAAAAAGAACTAGTCTGGGTCAGGAACCAGGAACTATCTGGGTCAGGAACCAGGAGGTATCTGGGTGGAACCAGGAGGTATCTGGGTCAGGAAAAAGAACTAATGTGGGTCAGGAACCAGAACTAGTCTGGGTCTGGAACCAGGAGGTATCTGGGTCAGGAACCAGAACTAGTCTGAGTCAGGAACCAGGAGGTATCTGGGTCAGGAACCAGGAGGTATCTTGGTCAGGAAAAAGAACTAGTCTGGGTCAGGAACCAGAACTAGCCTGGGTCAGGAACCAGAACTAACATGGATCAGGAACGAGGAGGTATCTGGGTCAGGAACCAGAACTAGCCTGGGTCAGGAACCAGAACTAGTCTGGGTCAGGAACCAGGAGGTATCTGGGTCAGGAACCAGAACTAGTCTGAGTCAGGAACCAGGAGGTATCTGGGTCAGGAAAAAGAACTAATGTGGGTCAGGAAACAGAACTAGTCTGGGTCAGGAACCAGGAGGTATCTGGGTCAGGAACCAGAACTAGTCTGGGTCAGGAACCACAAGGTATATGGGTCTGGTTATGGCCCTGTTTCAGGCCTGGTTCTGGACCGGTTTCATATCGATTTATAGCACACGTGGACAGATCCTCCAGCAGTTCCTACTGTGACGTGTAATTTGTGAGGTTCTAGACCCCAGCCAGACCCAGCCTGGTCGGGCTGACAGGCTGGTCGGCGCCGTGGCGGCGGACTCACGATACTCGGCGGCGTCGAGCTCGTGCACGGCATGGATGTCGCTCAGGTAGGCGACCCGTGCCTGCACCTTGGTGCGGCCCTCCCTGGTGGTCTTGTCGATGCGTTCGATCATCTGCTGCTGCTTGTCGATCCAGTACAGGTGGTTCCCGAACACCGTCAGGCCCACCGGCTGCAGGATGTTGGAGTCTGCGATCACGATCCGATTGGCTCCTGCAGCGGTTACCGAAAGAAAAACAAGGGCAGAACTTGAGGAACACCGTTAAACACCAACACACCTTTAACTTGTGGGCTGAATCAAACCATCTGAACTGGTTCTGATGGTTCTGGTTTCAGCTGCAGATCCCAACAATAATAACCTTTATTTATAAAGCACTTTACACATCCAAGGAGACTAAAGTGCTGAACAAATCATATAACTGCGCTTCATTCAGCACGTTGTAACGTGACACTTTACATCCCCAGTAATGGTAACGGCGTTGTAACAGTGGGCAAAGTAATTAATTAGATTACCTAAAAAAGAACGCAGTTAGTAACACCGTTATTCTTAAACCCCGTTATACCAACACCGCGCCTCTGGTGGTACAGAATCTAAAACAAAAATGCAGAAAATTTCCATGGCTTTTGGGGACCTTTGCTCCCACTTTGACTTTCAACATGGCCGCTCCTTACATCAAAAATAGTAGCTTAGGTGTAAAAGTTATGCGTCTAAACGGAGTCCAACATGAAGAACCTGCAGCTTTAAACCTAACAAAATAAAAGAGGTGTTTGTATGTGGGAGTACAGTTTGTAACAATGTCTGTAAAAACTACTGCGGCTCCCTGGGCGTCGCCATATTGGAATACCTGGAACACAAACCCAGCTCTGAGTTCTGACTTCCCAGGTAAAGAAAACGCAGCATTAAAGACCAGCAGCAGACGGATCCGATCAGAACCAGGATAGGTTCTGGTTTGAGACGTCTTCAGACTCACCTGACAGGTCGCTGCTCTCGATGCGCCGCAGGTCCGAGTCGACCCAGAAAAGCTTTCCCGCCTCGTTGTCCACGGCCAGCGCCACGGGTTTACCCAGGCCGCTGAAGAACAGAACCTCCCGCTCTGTCCCGTCCAGCGCCGCCCGCTCGATCTTGGGCGAGCGCTCCTGCAGGTTGGTGAAGTACATGTACCTGTGGAGCAGAGCGGGCGATTAGGCGGGGACGGAGCCGTGACCCGGTACCGTCAGTATGAAGCGTACTCACCCTCTCTCTGGGTTGACCACGATGGCCCGGGGCCGGTCCTGCTCGCCTCGCAGAACCACACCCACCCTGCTGCCATCCGTCCGGGTCACGTTGATGACGTTGGTCACCTCGCTGGTCCAGTAGATGAAGCGGCTAAAGATGTCGATGCTGAGGTCAAAGGGTCCGAGCAGGGAGCTGGTTACCACGGTGAGGCTCTAACAGAACCAGACGGATCACGATCAATTGGACCAGAAGAAACAAACAAATACCAGGCAACTTAAAGACAATAATATCCTTATCAAGGAAAACCCAATCCATGACCAAAAGGGAAAACCAGTTCATAACCACCTGGGAAAACCAGTCCAGAACCAATTGGGAAAACCAGTCCATAACCAACTGGGAAACCAGTCCATAACCAACTGGGAAAACTAGTCCAGAACCAATTGGGAAAACCAGTCCAGAACCAATTGGGAAAACCAGTCCAGAACCAACTGGGAAAACTAGTCCAGAACCAATTGGGAAAAAAGTCCATAACCAACTGGGAAAACTAGTCCAGAACCAATTGGGAAAACCAGTCCAGAACCAACTGCGAAAACTAGTCCATACCCAACTGGGAAAACCAGCCCATAACCAACTGGGAAAACCAGTCCAGAACAAACTGGAAAACTAGTCCATAACCAACTGCGAAAACAAGTCCATAACCAACTGGGAAAACCAGCCCATAACCAATGGAAAACCAGCCCATAACCAATGGGAAAACCAGTCCATAACAAACTCGGAAAACCAGTCCAGAACAATTGGGAAAACCAGTCCATAACCAACTGGGAAAACCAGTCCATAACCAACAGGGAAAACTAGTCCATAACCAACTGGGAAAACTACTCCATAAACAACTGGGAAAACTACTCCATAAACAACTGGGAAAACCAGTCCATAACCACCTGGGAAACCCAGCCCATAACCAACTGGGAAAACCAGTCCATAACCAACTGGGAAAACTAGTCCAGAACCAATTGGGAAAACCAGTCCAGAACCAACTGGGAAAACCAGCCAAACAAACAAAACACCAAACCAACCAAAACAACCATAACCAACTGGGAAAACCAGCCCATAACCAACTGGGAAAACTAGTCCATAACAAACTCGGAAAACCAGTCCAGAACCAATTGGGAAAACCAGTCCATAACCAACTGGGAAAACCAGTCCATAACCAACAGGGAAAACTAGTCCATAACCAACTGGGAAAACTACTCCATAAACAACTGGGAAAACTACTCCATAAACAACTGGGAAAACCAGTCCATAACCAACTGGGAAAACCAGTCCATAACCAACTGGGAAAACCAGTCCATAACCAACTGGGAAAACTAGTCCAGAACCAATTGGGAAAACCAGTCCAGAACCAACTGGGAAAACCACCAAACAACAAACCAGCCCATAACCACGAAAACTAGTCATAACAAACTCGGAAAACCATCCAAAACAATGGAAAACCATCCATACCAACTGAAAACCAGTCATAACCAACTGGGAAAACACCCTAAACAACTGGAAAACACTCCATAAACAACTGGAAAACACTCCAAACCAACTGGGAAAACTAGTCCAGAACCAATTGGGAAAACCAGTCCAGAACCAACTGGGAAAACCAGTCCATAACCAACTGGGAAAACAAGTCCATAACCAACTGGGAAAACTAGTCCAGAACCAATTGGGAAAACCAGTCCAGAACCAACTGCGAAAACTAGTCCATACCCAACTGGGAAAACCAGCCCATAACCAACTGGGAAAACTAGTCCATAACCAACTCGGAAAACCAGTCCAGAACCAATTGGGAAAACCAGTCCAGAACCAACTGGGAAAACCAGTCCATAACCAACTGGGAAAACCAGTCCATAACCAACTGGGAAAACTAGTCCATAACCAACTGGGAAAACCAGTCCAGAACCAATTGGGAAAACCAGTCCATAACCAACTGGGAAAACTAGTCCAGAACCAATTGGGAAAACCAGTCCAGAACCAACTGGGAAAACCAGTCCAGAACAAACTGGAAAACTAGTCCATAACCAACTGCGAAAACAAGTCCATAACCAACTGGGAAAACCAGCCCATAACCAACTGGGAAAACCAGCCCATAACCAACTGGGAAAACTAGTCCATAACAAACTCGGAAAACCAGTCCAGAACCAATTGGGAAAACCAGTCCATAACCAACTGGGAAAACCAGTCCATAACCAACAGGGAAAACTAGTCCATAACCAACTGGGAAAACTACTCCATAAACAACTGGGAAAACTACTCCATAAACAACTGGGAAAACCAGTCCATAACCACCTGGAAAACCCAGTCCAGAACCAATTGGGAAAACCAGTCCATAACCAACTGGGAAAACAAGTCCATAACCAACTGGGAAAACTAGTCCAGAACCAATTGGGAAAACCAGTCCAGAACCAACTGGGAAAACCAGTCCATAACCAACTGGGAAAACAAGTCCCATAACCAACTGGGAAAACTAGTCCAGAACCATTGGGAAAACCAGTCCAGAACCAACTGCGAAACAAGTCAATCCAACCAACAACTGGGAAAACCAGCCCATAACCAACTGGGAAAACTAGTCCATAACCAACTCGGAAAACCAGTCCAGAACCAATTGGGAAAACCAGTCCAGAACCAGCTGGGAAAACCAGTCCATAACCAACTGGGAAAACCAGTCCATAACCAACTGGGAAAACCAGCCCATAACCAACTGGGAAAACCAGCCCATAACCAACTGGGAAAACCAGCCCATAACCAACTCGGAAAAACCAGTCCAGAACCAATTGGGAAAACCAGTCCATAACCAACTGGGAAAACTACTCCATAACCAACTGGGAAAACTAGTCCATAACCAACTGGGAAAACTACTCCATAACCAACTGGGAAAACTACTCCATAACCAACTGGGAAAACTAGTCCATAACCAACTGGGAAAACCAGTCCATAACCAACTGGGAAAACCAGTCCATAACCAACTGGTAAAACCAGTCCATAACCAACTGGGAAAACCAGTCCATAACCAACTGGGAAAACCAGTCCATAACCAACAGGGAAAACTAGTCCATAACCAACTGGGAAAACTACTCCATAAACAACTGGGAAAACTACTCCATAACCAACTGGGAAAACCAGTCCATAACCACCTGGGAAACCCAGTCCAGAACCAATTGGGAAAACCAGTCCATAACCAACTGGGAAAACAAGTCCATAACCAACTGGGAAAACTAGTCCAGAACCAATTGGGAAAACCAGTCCAGAACCAACTGGGAAAACCAGTCCATAACCAACTGGGAAAACAAGTCCATAACCAACTGGGAAAACTAGTCCAGAACCAATTGGGAAAACCAGTCCAGAACCAACTGCGAAAACAAGTCCATAACCAACTGGGAAAACCAGCCCATAACCAACTGGGAAAACTAGTCCATAACCAACTCGGAAAACCAGTCCAGAACCAATTGGGAAAACCAGTCCAGAACCAGCTGGGAAAACCAGTCCATAACCAACTGGGAAAACCAGTCCATAACCAACTGGGAAAACTAGTCCATAACCAACTGGGAAAACTAGTCCAGAACCAATTGGGAAAACCAGTCCATAACCAACTGGGAAAACTACTCCATAACCAACTGGGAAAACTACTCCATAACCAACTGGGAAAACTAGTCCATAACCAACTGGGAAAACTAGTCCATAACCAACTGGGAAAAGTACTCCATAACCAACTGGGAAAAGTACTCCATAACCAACTGGGAAAACTACTCCATAACCAACTGGTAAAACCAGTCCATAACCAACTGGGAAAACCAGCCCATAACCAACTGGGAAAACCAGTCCACAACCAACAGGGAAAACTAGTCCATAACCAACAGGGAAAACTACTCCATAACCAACTGGGAAAACTAGTCCATAACCAACTGGGAAAACTAGTCCATAACCAACTGGGAAAACCAGTCCATAACCAACTGGGAAAACCAGTCCATAACCAACTGGGAAAACCAGTCCATAACCAACAGGGAAAACTACTCCATAACCAACTGGGAAAACCAGTCCATAACCAACAGGGAAAACTACTCCATAACCAACTGGGAAAACTACTCCATAACCAACTGGGAAAACTACTCCATAACCAACTGGGAAAACTAGTCCATAACCAACTGGGAAAACCAGTCCATAACCAACAGGGAAAACTAGTCCAGAACCAACTGGGAAAACTAGTCCATAACCAACTGGGAAAACTAGTCCATAACCAACTGGGAAAACTACTACATAACCAACTGGGAAAACTAGTCCATAACCAACTGGGAAAACTAGTCCAGAACCAACTGAGAAACTGACATTTAAAAGATATGAAAAGCATGAAGACGAGCTTTCCGTTCTACCATAACGTAAACCGGATGAAGGCGGTACCTGGTTCCCGTCCTCCTGAGACCTCCGGATGACGTTCTGCTTGGAGTCGATCCAGTACAGCTGCTTGTCCAGGGGGTCGTAGTCGATGGCGCGGACGTTCTTCAGGTTGTGGATGGGCAGCACGATGTCCGGACTCTGCTGCTCGTCGATCACCATCCGATTGATGGCCGCCTTCTGGCTGAAGAGCAGGAACGCCGTGGGAGCTGCGGGACAAACACAGAGACGGCCCTGAGACGCTGTCCGGACCCGCACTAGAACCTCTCAACACCCTCCAGAACCTTGAAGACGGCTCACCGATGCACGTCTTGTTGTCGTAGCTGAGGGAGAAGTGGGCGGGGCATCCGCAGACGAAGCTGCTGGGGACGGCAAGGCACAAGTGGGAACAGTGTCCGTTGGTGGAGGTGCAGGCGTTCCAGCCGGCCTGTCGAGAGGAGTGGAACACCAGGATGTCCATCACGTAGTCCAGGTGGCCCTGGATCAGGGTCCGGTTCTGACCGCTCGTCTTGTTGGCCCGCTCGATGCTGCGATGGCTCCAGTCCGTCCAGTAGATGTAGTCCTGGTACTGGGTGAGTCCGAACGGGTGAGGGAGGTCATCGGCTATCACCTCCCGTTCCTGACCTGGAGGACAGGAAGATGGAAAATAATCAGGAAGTAGAAGATAGCAGAACGGAACCAAAATCCGGCTGGATCGGATTGGTTCTGGTACCGATCAACCAGAACATGTTGAGACTGAGACCAATCCAAATGGGTCCAAAGCCAAGTTTTATTATCGGCCTAAACCGGTTTAAAGCAGCTCAAACGAGGACTAGACGATATAGAAAAAGAGCTTACCGATAACGGAAATAGTCATATAGATTGATTTCAATAATTATCTATAAATATCACAAAATGTAAAATACATATTTTAAGTGCCTCCCGGTTATTTTGTTATAATTCAATGAACTAATTTTAACTAAGAATTAAATTAATTAACTTTTCAAACACTTCTTTTTATCATAACCAAGTATGTAAGAAACAGAAACAGATGAAGAGACCTGAGTAACATCAGTAAATACAAAGACAACATTATAAACCATTATGTTATATATATTTTTAATTATGTCAGTAATTTAAATTAAAGGCTTACCTTGATGTTTCTTAATATTTTAAACATTTTCTAACACTTTATAATATTAATATCTGAAACTTTTGGTTTAGTTTGTCAATAAAGCTGATTGTAATTCAGTTCAGCTATTAGCTAAAGCTAACCAGCTACTCACCGATGCCAGAGTTTAGACGGAGCCCAGAACACTGAGAGCTGAAGCCGGCAGGTTTATCCATCCCCAGTTGTGTTTTTAAAGCGTTTTTTCACTTCTGAGAGCCGGTTGGAGAACCGGGGAACATTTTAAAAGCCACAGGTGTTGTTAGCAGCGCTACCTGGCTAAGTTTCCTGTCTCTCTGTAACGGTGATTCATAGCGAGCCGTGGGAGGAGAGTCCTGTTTAAGACAGCTGATTGTATTTTATTTGGTTTATCATTTTTACGTTTAGTGTTTTAGTGCGTCGAGTATGGGTTCAAAACAGGACATTCACCTGAGCTACTGAAACATTTATCTTACTGTGACGTCTGACCGACATGAAGTTACAGCGATGGTTGGTTTAGGGACCATAAACAAATTCTGTTGCAGCTCAAATCATTTCTTCCTTTTTGTGGTTTGAAAGTGGAGAGCGATGCTGGCAGAGCTGCCTGGGTCTGTGTGAAGGATTCATTTGGAGTAAGTAGTGACTGTAGCATTAAGCTAGCTGATAGGCAGGAATGGGAAAATGAGGGGAAACTCATTTTCTATCAAACTTTCTTTCTATCGTACCACATGTCTATTGATTGATAGATATTGCTACAGAATTATCGTCCAGCCCAAACTCAAACCAGTATAAAACCGTTCAAAAACCAGTCCAGACACAGTGCTTTTGATTCTAACCAGACTGGTTCTAATCACCACATTGGTTCTGGTTCTAAAGACCACGTTGGTTCCGGGTCTAATCACCACATTGGTTCTGGTTCTAATCACCACATTGATTCTGGTTTTAATGACAACGTTGGTTCTGGTTCTAAAGACGGTGGTTCTGGTTCTAAAGACAATGGTTCCGGTTCTAATCACCACATTGGTTCTGGTTCTAATCACCACGTTGGTTCTGGTTCTAAAGACGGTGGTTCTGGTTCTAATGACCACGTTGGTTCTGGTTCTAAAGACGGTGGTTCTGGTTCTAATGACCACGGTGGTTCTGGTTCTAATGACCACGTTGGTTCTGGTTCTAAAGACGGTGGTTCTGGTTCTAATCACCACGTTGGTTCTGGTTCTAAAGACGTTGGTTCTGGTTCTAAAGACGGTGGTTCTGGTTCTAATGACCACGGTGGTTCTGGTTCTAATGACCACGGTGGTTCTGGTTCTAATGACCACTTTGGTTCCGGTTTTAATGACCACGGTGGTTCTGGTTCTAATGACCACTTTGGTTCCGGTTTTAATGACCACGGTGGTTCTGGTTCTAATGACCACTTTGGTTCCGGTTCTAATGACCACGGTGGTTCTGGTTCTAAAGACCACGTTGGTTCTGGTTCTAAAGACCACGTTGGTTCTGGTTCTAATGACCACTTTGGTTCTGGTTCTAATGACCAAGGTGGTTCTGGTTCTAATCACCACGGTGGTTCTGGTTCTAAAGACCACGTTGGTTCTGGTTCTAAAGACCACGTTGGTTCTGGTTCTAATGACCACTTTGGTTCTGGTTCTAATCACCACGTTGGTTCTGGTTCTAAAGACCACGTTGGTTCTGGTTCTAGAGACCACGTTGGTTCTGGTTCTAATCACCACGTTGGTTCTGGTTCTAATCACCACGTTGGTTCTGGTTCTAAAGACCACGTTGGTTCTGGTTCTAATCACCACGTTGGTTCTGGTTCTAAAGACCACGTTGGTTCTGGTTCTAAAGACCATTGTTCTAGTAGATGATCATGAGGCTTATAAAGGTGAACAGACTGCTCAGACATCTGGATCAGAACCTGATGGGTTTGTTTGGTTCTGACTGGAGGAACCTACAGAACCAAAGCCCGGTAGAGAGACAGCAGGAAGAGAAGCATCCTCTACTTTGGAACCTTCTGGTTCTGGTTCGGGTCCTACCGAGCATATTGGACGACTCAATCAGCGTGGTGTCCAGGTCGGCCCAGTAGAGGCGCCGCTCCGCGTAGTCGATAGTTAGTCCGTTGGCCCGACCCACGTCTGACACCAAAGTGATGCGACCGGTTCCGTCCATCGCCGCCCGGTCGATCTTGGGCTTCCCGCCCCACTCGGTCCAGTACATGTACCTGCAGAGATCAGAACGGGTCAGAACAGAACCGGAAGTAGAAACCGGGCTAAAGACGACATTCATCCTAACCCCTCAGCCGGATCCAGGGCCAGAGCTCGCGGACTGTCCAGATCCTTCCAGACCAGAACCTGCCGGTGCTGTCCGTCCAGCTTGGCGACCTCGATGCGGTTGGTACCGGTGTCGGCCCAGTACAGGTTCTTGCCCAGCCAGTCCACCGCCATCCCCTCAGGATAGTCCAAGCCGAACTGGATCACGTGCTCCAGAGCGCTGCCGTTCATGAAGGCCCGGCTGATGGTCTGCAGAACCACAACGACCGGATGAGAATCCTGGTTCTGAAGCCAGAGATCGTAGCGGGCCGTGAAGCCCAGAACCCACCCACCTTGAGCGTGATGTCGGTCCAGTAGATGCGGTTGTCGGTGATGTCGAAGTCCAGCGCGGAGGCCTCCTTGACGCCGGTCAGCGGGATGGCCACGTTGTTGTTGTTGGTCTCCAGGGAGATGCGACGGATGTCGGTGTGGCGGGAGAAGAGCAGGAAGGCCTCGGGAACGATGCAGGTCAACATGTCGGCGATCAGCTCCAGGCCGTTGGGGCAGCCGCAGCGGACGCCCTGCGGCGTGTGCAGACACAGGTGGCTGCAGCCGCCGTTGTTCTCCGCACACGGATTGGTCCCTGAACATCGGGAAGAACCCGTCACATTCCGGATCGGCGCCAAAACGGAACCAAATCTCTGCTATCTCCAAATCAATTTAATACCTTTTCAAAACTTTAGCAAATAAAATTAAAGATTGAATGGAAGATTTTCAAAAAGCAGGTTTGGTCTCTAACCCCCGTTTCTGTGTTTGTGCTGCTATCAGAGTCTCTACCTTCCTTCCTCTGACACTTTCCCAACTCACAGAAACAGTTTCTTTCCCACTGCAGTCACTTTAATGAACAGTTACACTGGCTGCAGCTCATCTTATGCAGATTATGAGTAAATAAGTAATTATTCAGTGAGATTTTCTTATATTTAAAGAACTCTTTTCCAAAACGCTATAAATCCATTTCAATAGTTTTCAGGTACATTTTTTTTCCATAGACCCAAACATTTTATGAACATTCTATGTATCATAGTAAATTTATTTTTTGCCTCAGAACATGTTGAACAAAAATTATTAAATCAAACAACAATATTGTTGTTGATAAATTCAAAGTTAATTTATTTGTTCCTCAAAACGCTATAAATCCATTTCCAGAGAGCGATCCACTAGGATGGATCTTCATCACCAGCATTCTTACCAACATTCAGACCTCAGCATTAGGGAGACATTAAAAAGGACCATGATGTTACAGACCCAGACCCACCCTGGGCCCCTTTTAGCCCCTCCTGGATACGGCCCTGCTCAGCAGCAGGAATAATCGCTTAATAATCTAAAAACTCAAGTATTTTTTCTTACTTTTGGTAGCAGCGCAGCTTTGAGTTTGTTGATTTTGCTGTAACTTTGTTTTCTGCTGAAACACAAAGCATGATCGGCTCAAAGAGCTGGAAGAAAAAGCCTCGATCCACTTCTGAAGTTACCGTCGGGCATCCGAAAGGAAAGGAAACCAGACCTGAGGTCGGTTCAAACAGTTTTTAATCCTAAATAACTGAAACTACAGCTTTTATCAGTCACATAAAGACTTTCAGATCGCTTCTGCGTCTCTAATTACAGCTGATTGTTTCCCTCATCAGACGCACGAATCACGTAGTTAAATCTATTTTAGATCCAAAACGGTGAATTTCACCAACAGCTGATGGATTTTCACGACTCAAATGAGGAAACTGTAGCTTATAGCTCCTTCCTTGGCAGAATAAAAATCTAACAGATTTTATTCTCCATCCCTCTAACACAGGGCTTCTCAAATGGTGGGGGGCGCATAGGGGCACCAGAGCACCACCCCCGCCCACACCCCCTTGTGCCTCCCGGTAGCCGAGGCTTTTATTCATACTTTAACGGTGATTAAGCCTCCAGTCACTAGGTGGCAGCAGTGCTCAAACTTATCAACAGGCCTGTTCAGCCCAGCAGGAAAGGGAGATCGAATCGCCAAATTTAACCGCAAAAAATGGGTTACACAATTAAAAGATGGTCCTGTAGTGATCCGGCGGCTCCCGCTTTTGTAAGGTAACAAATATTCACAGTTTAAAAAAGCTTTAAATGTTACAGTTTAGTTTAAAAATGCACATCCCAGTGAATCATTTGATGTTTTTTTCTGTTCTGAGCATAACACAGATTTAGCAGTCTGGATTAAATTTTACCTACTGAGTTAATAAACTGAACTTGGAAATAGTGTTAATACCTAAAACAATAAAATAAGATGTGACCATTTGTAGTAGTTTCATCTTATTTAATCTTTTTTTCATAATTAGTATATATTGTATGCAGTGTGCTGGTGCTAGTGGTTTGTATCAATAAGTAATTGAATATTTTCAGATATCAATCTGGCGGTGTGGTTAGGGGTCGGGGGGCATGGCTGAAAATAATTGAGAAGAACTGCTCTAACATAAGAAACGGGGAGTGAACATGAAATGGGACGCCGTCGGATAATTCAGGAGAATGTTGGTTCTAGAATGTGGAGGATGAGAAACGGCATCAGACACGCCTGTAGCTCCTAGTAGTGACATCACATGTGTTTGTTTGCAGCCTGAACAGAGATCTGCTTCAGACGTACCTCAGGTTTCAGCTTTAACGCTCTACGGAAACAGAACGTAGAACGCTCACTGGATTCTGATTGGTTCACTGACCTCGATCCGGTCCGTCTAACAGGACCAGAACCACTTTGATCCGGTCCGTCTAACTGGATCAGAACCACCTCGATCCGGTCCGTCTAACTGGATCAGAACCACCTCGATCCGGTCCGTCTAACTGGACCAGAACCACCCCTCACTGACCTCGATCCGGTCCGTCTAACTGGACCAGAACCACTTTGATCCGGTCCGTCTAACTGGACCAGAACCACCTCGATCCGGTCCGTCTAACTGGACCAGAACCACCTCGATCCGGTCCGTCTAACTGGACCAGAACCACCTCGATCCGGTCCGTCTAACTGGACCAGAACCACCTTGATCCGGTCCGTCTAACAGGACCAGAACCACCCCTCACTGACCTCGATCCGGTCCGTCTAACTGGATCAGAACCACCTTGATCCGGTCCGTCTAACTGGATCAGAACCGCCTCGATCCGGTCCGTCCAACTGGATCAGAACCACCTCGATCCGGTCCGTCTAACAGGACCAGAACCACCCCTCACTGACCTCGATCCTGTCCGTCTAACTGGATCAGAACCACCTTGATCCGGTCCGTCTAACTGGATCAGAACCGCCTCGATCCGGTCCGTCTAACAGGACCAGAACCACCCCTCACTGACCTCGATCCGGTCCGTCTAACTGGATCAGAACCACCTTGATCCGGTCCGTCTAACTGGATCAGAACCACCTTGATCCGGTCCGTCTAACTGGATCAGAACCGCCTCGATCCGGTCCGTCTAACTGGATCAGAACCACTTTGATCCGGTCCGTCTAACTGGACCAGAACCACCCACCCCCAACACAGAACCACCTCGATCCGGTCCGTCTAACTGGACCAGAACCACCTTGATCCGGTCCGTCTAACAGGACCAGAACCACCTCGATCCGGTCCTCTAACTGGACCAGAACCACCTCGATCCGGTCCGTCTAAAAGGACCAGAACCACCTCGATCCGGTCCGTCTAACTGACCAGAACCACCTTGATCCGGTCCTCTAACCGGACCAGAACCACCTCGATCCGGTCCGTCTAACTGGATCAGAACCACTGATCCGGTCCGTCTAACTGGACCAGAACCACCTCGATCCGGTCCGTCTAACTGGACCAGAACCACCTTGATCCGGTCCGTCTAACTGGACCAGAACCACCTTGATCCGGTCCGTCTAACTGGACCAGAACCACTTTGATCCGGTCCGTCTAACTGGATCAGAACCGCCTCGATCCGGTCCGTCTAACTGGACCAGAACCACCTTGATCCGGTCCGTCTAACTGGACCAGAACCACCTCGATCCGGTCCGTCTAACTGGATCAGAACCACCCCTCACTGACCTCGATCCTGTCCGTCTAACTGGATCAGAACCACCTTGATCCGGTCCGTCTAACTGGATCAGAACCACCTTGATCCGGTCCGTCTAACTGGATCAGAACCGCCTCGATCCGGTCCGTCCAACTGGACCAGAACCACCTTGATCCGGTCCGTCTAACTGGACCAGAACCACCTCGATCCGGTCCGTCTAACTGGATCAGAACCACCCCTCACTGACCTCGATCCTGTCCGTCTAACTGGATCAGAACCACCTTGATCCGGTCCGTCTAACTGGATCAGAACCACCTTGATCCGGTCCGTCTAACTGGATCAGAACCGCCTCGATCCGGTCCGTCCAACTGGACCAGAACCACCTTGATCCGGTCCGTCTAACTGGACCAGAACCACCTCGATCCGGTCCGTCTAACTGGATCAGAACCACCCCTCACTGACCTCGATCCTGTCCGTCTAACTGGATCAGAACCACCTTGATCCGGTCCGTCTAACTGGATCAGAACCACCTTGATCCGGTCCGTCTAACTGGATCAGAACCACCTCCCTCACTGACCTCGATCCGGTCCGTCTAACTGATCAGAACCCCTGACCGGTCCGTCTAACTGGATCAGAACCACCTTGATCCGGTCCGTCTAACTGGATCAGAACCACCTTGATCCGGTCCGTCTAACTGGATCAGAACCGCCTCGATCCGGTCCGTCCAACTGGACCAGAACCACCTTGATCCGGTCCGTCTAACTGGACCAGAACCACCTCGATCCGGTCCGTCTAACTGGATCAGAACCACCCCTCACTGACCTCGATCCTGTCCGTCTAACTGGATCAGAACCACCTTGATCCGGTCCGTCTAACTGGATCAGAACCACCTTGATCCGGTCCGTCCAACTGGACCAGAACCACCTTGATCCGGTCCGTCTAACTGGACCAGAACCACCTCGATCCGGTACGTAGAACGCTCACTGGATTCTGATTGGTTAAGAGGATTTATCGTTTTTAGGCTAAAAACAGGTTCGGTTAGTAAAAAAAAAACGGCATCTTGTACCGATTTTTAATAGGGAAATATAGCGATTTGGTAAGAAACGATGATGGAGCCGTGAATAGGTTCAGTACGCAGCGAAATGACATTATAAACTCATTTTTTTTATGCGGTTCATCGCGTTTTGGAAAAGATCTCTTTATTTCTTCTTTGCAGTAGAGAGAGAAACGACCTGCTGGAAGTTAATTCCTCATACTTGGTGAGTAAAAGCGATTCTGATTCTTCTCTGCTCAAATCTTTTGACATTTATTTAGTTTTATTTGTCAATGTAAACCGTTTTAAGGTTCGTAACTTTCTTTGAATCAGTTGATCGTGTTTTGACACTTCCTGATGACCAGCTAGGCCCCTCCCCCATCCACCTGGACTCACCTGAGACCTCGTGCAGGTCTGTGGCCTTGAGGCCCATGAGGTCGGGCAGCTCGTCGATGATGAACTCCCTGTGGGCCGTCCGCTTGTGGACGCGCTCGATGCTGCGGCTCTGCCAGTCCGTCCAGTAGACGTAGTCTCCCAGCAGGCTGAAGCCGAAGATGTGGGGAAGTTTGTCCTCCACCAGCACCCGTCGGCCCGTCCCGTTCATGTTCATCACCTGCAGACACGGCGGGACGGACGGGTCAGGGCGGCTGACGCAGACAGATGACATCATCACCATTCGCTCCACCTGGTTTTATCATCTGATCTCCTTTTCTCCTGATAAGTTTTCTGGGAACGCTCAAAGGAAAAAACGTGAGGAATCTGGCGAGGCCTGTAATCATGGCGGCGTGGAGCGCCGTGATTGGCTGGCGCCGGGTCGGCCCGCCGCCCTCCCTCTAACGTAAATAACAGAGTTTCCATCCTTGGAGCGGCGGCCTCTCCGCTGGTTTGGGAGTTGGACTGTTTCAGATTCTGGGTCCGACCACAGCTGGAGTGGCGGCCACAATCAGAACCAGATGTGGGAGGGAGGCCCAGGTGGGGCCCTGCTGACGCAACATGAGGGGTTCCCCCTCCAGCAGCAGAACCTGGCCCGAATCCTGGTTCTGATGGACTATTAGAGACTTCCAGCCTCTGTACAGGTAACCAGGTGGGAATGTTGGAAAGCAGGACCAATAGGAAGCCTTCATCCTGCTCTGCTGGGAACAGATTTTATTCTTCAGATCAACTCTAAAAATATTTCTCTCCGTCAGATTCTAACGGTTTCCCATATTTCCCAGAAGTCTTTGCAAACTGTCTGCAGTACGATCAGGTCCAATTAGAACGCAGAACATGAGCTCTGATTGGTTCACAACTCCCGGCTCTGAGCTCTGATTGGCTGCCTCACTATATGATGCTAAAATAAAACAAATTAGTAACCATAGAAACAACTTATCATAAGGGTTTTTAATTCACAGACAAGCCTGGTTGTTGTTACCACCTCGATCCGGTCCGTCTAACTGGATCAGAACCACCTCGATCCGGTCCGTCTAACTGGACCAGAACCGCCTCGATCCGGTCCGTCTAACTGGATCAGAACCGCCTCGATCCGGTCCGTCTAACTGGATCAGAACCGCCTCGATCCGGTCCGTCTAACTGGATCAGAACCGCCTCGATCCGGTCCGTCTAACTGGACCAGAACCACCTCGATCCGGTCCGTCTAACAGGACCAGAACCACCTCGATCCGGTCCGTCTAACTGGACCAGAACCACCCCTCACTGACCTCGATCCGGTCCGTCTAACTGGACCAGAACCACCTCGATCCGGTCCGTCTAACTGGACCAGAACCACCCCTCACTGACCTCGATCCGGTCCGTCTTGGCGTCTCCCCAGTAGATCCTGCGTTCGCCGTAGTCCAGCGCCAGGCCGTTGGGCCAACCCAGGGACGTGTTCACCAGCACCACCCGCTCCAGCCCGTCCAGGTCGGCCCGCTCGATCTTCGGAACCTCGCCCCAGTCCGTCCAGTACATGTACCTGAAACCCGGAGCAGAACCATCATGTGACGGTCTTCTCTGTGAGACCTGCAGGTTCTGCCCTCAGAGATCCGGACTTACCCGGCCACAGGGTCCAGAACTATGGCTCTGGGCTCGTCCAGGTCCTCGGAGATCAGGATCTTCCTCATGGTGCCGTCCAGCCGGGTCACCTCGATGCGGTCCGTCCCGGTGTCGGTCCAGTAGAGGTTCCTGGCGATCCGGTCCACGGCGATGCCGTCGGGATGGTCCACCTGTGAGGTGACCACGAACTCAGCGTCGCTGCCGTCCAGCCGCGCGCGGCGCACCGCCTTCACGTCGTCGTCCGTCCAGTACACGTATCCCTCCACCGGGTCGTAGTCGATGGCGATGGCGTGCCGGATGTCGTCCACCTGCAGGATGATGTCGGTGAAGTCTGGCATGTCCAGAGAGATCTGCCGCAGGTCGGTCCGCCGGGCCAGCAGCAGCATCTGGGTCGGTCCTGGAGAGGAGGAGGAAGGCCGTGATGAAGAACTGGGCTCCGATCAGAACCATTAATAAAACCCAACAAATAAAGGGACGTTACATTCTGTTCCTATGGTTACATATATACTAAAATGGTGGAAATATTCAATCCAATACAATAAAAACAGGAAGAAAATGAGAAAAACTTCTCAATAACTAATAAAATTGACATAAAAGATGCAATAAAAAGCATAAAACTAAACGTTAAAACTGTGTTTGGTTCAGAGAGTCAGACTGGAGTTTATAGGAGTGTTTCCACCGCAGCATCTCTGCTCATCCGCATGGAGATACGCAATATTTTCCCAACAACGCTGGAATACCGCCGTCAGATTCCCATCAGGGAGCCTGAACATCCGGCTTCATCTAACGCTGGAGGCCGGCGGTGAAAGGAGGAATCGTCTGGGTCAGCCCAACGCCTGGCGGAGCCGCTCCGAGCAGCACGGCGTTCCCAGGAAACGGGAACGGGGTTTGGCTGCAAACGTTCCAACCGGAACGCCGTTCCTGGTTCGGATTAGGCCAAACAAACTGTCCTCGGCAGAGTTTCCACTCGTTTCCCATGGGATAAAAACACAATCGAACCCAGCAGCACATTCCCAGCATTTCCTCCCAGAAGGAAAAAACACCTGTGAAATAAAACCTCACACCCATCCCGCCTTAAACTGGCCCAAATATCAGACTAAAGTTCCAACTCCACACTTTCCCACAGTTCTTGTGTTTTTCCTTCCAGATTGCAGCAGCGCTAAATGATGATCCTCACCGTCTCTGCAGTTCTTCCCGTCCTCCAGTATCTGGACTCCGGTGGGACAGGCGCAGCGGTAGAACGGCCGGCTGGGGGACAGCAGGCAGAGGTCGGAGCATCCGCCGTTGTCCTGGGAGCAGGGGCTGGTCCTCGCTGAGGGGGAGACACATGGTCAGGTTCACACTGGCAGAAACGGCCTCAATCCGGATTAACTGGGGACGGGTCTAAACAGCCTCAATCCGGTTTAAACAGCCTCAATCCGGTTTAAGCAGCCTCAATCTGGTTAAAACAGCCTCAATCCGGTTTAAGCAGCCTCAATCTAGTCTAAACGGCCTCAATCTAGTTTAAACAGCCTCATCTGGTTTAAACTGGGGACGGGTCTAAACAGCCTCAATCCGGTTTAAACAGCCTCAATCCGGTTTAAGCAGCCTCAATCTGGTTTAAACTGGGGACGGGTCTAAACAGCCTCAATCCGGTTTAAGCAGCCTCAATCTAGTCTAAACGGCCTCAATCTAGTTTAAACAGCCTCAATCAAACACACAAACACCCAAATGGTTTAAACTGGGGACGGGTCTAAACAGCCTCAATCCGGTTTAAGCAGCCTCAATCTGGTCTAAACGCCTCAATCTAGTTTAAACAGCCTCAATCTGGTTTAAACTGGGGACGGGTCTAAACAGCCTCAATCTGGTTTAAACAGCCTCAATCTGGTTTAAACTGGGGACGGGTCTAAACAGCCTCAATCCGGTTTAAGCAGCCTCAATCTAGTCTAAACGGCCTCAATCTAGTTAAAACAGCCTCAATCTGGTTTAAACTGGGGACGAGTCTAAACAGCCTCAATATGGTTTAAACTGGGACGGGTCTAAACAGCCTCAATCCGGTTTAACAGCCTCAATCTGGTCTAAACGCCGCAACTAGTTAAACAGCCTCAATCTGGTTTAAACTGGGGACGGGTCTAAACAGCTTCAATCTAGTTAAAACAGCCTCAATCTGGTTTAAGCAGCCTCAATCTGGTTTAAACTGGGGACGGGTCTATACAGCCTCAATCCGGTTTAAGCAGCCTCAATCTAGTCTAAACGGCCTCAATCTAGTTTAAACAGCCTCAATCTGGTTTAAACTGGGGACGGGTCTAAACAGCCTCAATCCGGTTTAAGCAGCCTCAATCTGGTTTAAGCAGCCTCAATCTGGTTTAAACTGGGGACGGGTCTAAACAGCCCAATCTGTAAAACAGCCTCAATCTGGTTTAAGCAGCCTCAATCTGGTTTAAACTGGGGACGGGTCTAAACAGCCTCAATCCGGTTTAAGCAGCCTCAATCTAGTCTAAACGGCCTCAATCTAGTTAAAACAGCCTCAATCTGGTTTAAACTGGGGACGAGTCTAAACAGCCTCAATATGGTTTAAACTGGGGACGAGTCTAAACAGCCTCAATATGGTTTAAACTGGGGACGGGTCTAAACAGCCTCAATCCGGTTTAAGCAGCCTCAATCTGGTCTAAACGACCTCAATCTAGTTTAAACAGCCTCAATCTGGTTTAAACTGGGGACGGGTCTAAACAGCTTCAATCTAGTTAAAACAGCCTCAATCTGGTTTAAACTGGGGACGGGTCTAAACAGCCTCAATCTGGTTTAAACAGCCTCAATCTGGTTTAAACTGGGGACGGGTCTAAACAGCCTCAATCTAGTTTAAACAGCCTCAATCTGGTTTAAACTGGGGACGGGTCTAAACAGCTTCAATCTAGTTAAAACAGCCTCAATCTGGTTTAAGCAGCCTCAATCTGGTTTAAACTGGGGACGGGTCTATACAGCCTCAATACGGTTTAAGCAGCCTCAATCTAGTCTAAACGGCCTCAATCTAGTTTAAACAGCCTCAATCTGGTTTAAACTGGGGACGGGTCTAAACAGCCTCAATCCGGTTTAAGCAGCCTCAATCTGGTTTAAGCAGCCTCAATCTGGTTTAAACTGGGGACGGGTCTAAACAGCCTCAATCTGGTTTAAACAGCCTCAATCCGGTTTAAGCAGCCTCAATCTGGTTTAAACTGGGGACGGGTCTATACAGCCTCAATCCGGTTTAAGCAGCCTCAATCTAGTCTAAACGGCCTCAATCTAGTTTAAACAGCCTCAATCTGGTTTAAACTGGGGACGGGTCTAAACAGCCTCAATCCGGTTTAAGCAGCCTCAATCTGGTTTAAGCAGCCTCAATCTGGTTTAAACTGGGGACGGGTCTAAACAGCCTCAATCCGGTTTAAGCAGCCTCAATCTAGTCTAAACGGCCTCAATCTAGTTAAAACAGCCTCAATCTGGTTTAAACTGGGGACGAGTCTAAACAGCCTCAATATGGTTTAAACTGGGGACGGGTCTAAACAGCCTCAATCCGGTTTAAGCAGCCTCAATCTGGTCTAAACGGCCTCAATCTAGTTTAAACAGCCTCAATCTGGTTTAAACAGCCTCAATCTAGTCTAAACGGCCTCAATCTAGTTTAAACAGCCTCAATCTGGTTTAAACTGGGGACGGGTCTAAACAGCCTCAATCCGGTTTAAACAGCCTCAATCTAGTCTAAACGGCCTCAATCTAGTTTAAACAGCCTCAATCTGGTTTAAACTGGGGACGGGTCTAAACAGCCTCAATCTGGTTTAAACTGGGGACGGGTCTTAACAGCCTCAATCTGGTTTAAACTGGGGACGGGTCTAAACAGCCTCAATCTGGTTTAAACAGCCTCAATCCGGTTTAAGCAGCCTCAATCTGGTCTAAACGGCCTCAATCTAGTTTAAACAGCCTCAATCTGGTTTAAACTGGGGACGGGTCTAAACAGCCTCAGTCTGGTTTAAACTGGGGACGGGTCTAAGCAGCCTCAGTCTGGTTTAAACAGCCTCAATCCGGTTTAAACAGCCTCAATCTAGTCTAAACGGCCTCAATCTAGTTTAAACAGCCTCAATCTAGTCTAAACGGCCTCAATCTGGTTTAAACAGCCTCAATCCGGTTTAAACAGCCTCAATACGGTTTAAACAGCCTCAGTCTGGTTTAAACTGGGGACAGGTTTAAACACTCTTAATCTTGTTTAAACAGCCTCAAACT
Source organism: Apricaphanius iberus (assembly GCA_028564705.1). Taxonomy (NCBI): domain Eukaryota; kingdom Metazoa; phylum Chordata; class Actinopteri; order Cyprinodontiformes; family Aphaniidae; genus Apricaphanius; species Apricaphanius iberus. The sequence goes on from JAPXFQ010002363.1 coordinate 57,373, forward strand.
GGTTTAAAAAGTCTCAAACTGGTTTAAATGCCTCAATTTGGTTTAAACAGCCTTAATCCGGTTTAAACTGGTGACGGGTTTAAACAGCCTCAATCTGGTTTAAACAGCCTCAATCTGGTTTAAACAGCCTCAATCCGGTTTAAACTGGTGACGGTCTAAACAGCCTCAATCTGGTCTAAACAGCCTCAATCTGGTTTAAACAGTCTCAATATGGTTTAAACTGGGGACGGGTTTTACAGCCTCAATCTGATTTAAACAGCCTCAAACTGGTTTTAAACAGGTCTAAACAACCTTAATCTGGTTTAAAGTGGAAATAGGTCTAAACAGCCCTAATCTGGTTTAAACAGCCTCAAAGTGGTATAAACTGTGGACGGTCTAAACAGCCTTAATCTGGTTTAAAATGGAAACAGGTTTAAACAGCCTTAATTCACATTTAAACCGGGGACAGGTCTAAACAGCCTCAATCTGGTTTAAACAGTCTCAATCTGGTTTAAACTGGGGACGGGTTTTACAGCCCTAATCCGATTTAAAGAGCCTCAATCTGGTTTAATCAGCATTAATCTGGTTTAAAGAGCCTCAAACTGGTTTAAAGAGCCTCAAACTGGTTTAAAGAGCCTCAATCTGATTTAAACTGGAACTGGGTCTAACCTAGTGTTGCTTTCGTCAACGAAAACTATAACTAAAAATAGTCGTCAATGAACCTTTATCACGTGCGACGATGACGATAATTAAATGTATGATGCAATATTGTTAACGAATAAAAACGAGAGTAAATGTGGTTGACAAAATAAAAACTATGCTAAAATGTATCTCCAATTTCTTCGACTAAAACGAGAAGAGAGATTAAGTGTTACGTTATTTTGTCTCGTTTAGTCGCGTTATTATTGTTTTGTGGTTTTTCTGTTTCCTGTGTCCAGAGTGTTGTTGTAAACTCACTGATAACGATGATTTTTAAACGGATTAAAATACCAGCAACGCAACAGCTTTTAAATATACTCTGATATTAAATAAATAAAATAATAATATTATCATATTTCTTATGCATGTGCGCCCTCAAAAAATAACGTGTTATCGCAAGTGAACATATAAAAATAAATCATGGCTTTTATCCAAACATTCAGTGTGTCTCAGATGTATTTTTCGGTTCTCTGCTGATTATGCGTCATTTTCTCCCCTTTTTTCTACTAATACCATGATAGCATTTTATCACATCTAAACTTTTAAAAATAGGCATTAAAGGCTGAAATGGGCACAAACAGGACACAGAAATACGTTCTATCCGCTTTTAGAGTGCATAATGTTATTGGTTTACCTAAAAACCTAAATAATAGTCTTCATAAAGACTCTTGTTGGGGGGGGGTTTGGAATTGATGTTTTCATGAAGTTCATAATGTTGATACAGTATTTTATTTATCAATAGAGTACAAAAAACTTCTACCTGGTGGTTTGTTTGAGTGTAAACATCTTTTAATAGTAAAAAATAAGACACAGTTTTTAAAGAAAATGATAAAGTTATGAATGATGTGTTATTCTGAATATAATTCCTTGAGCTACTGATGTGAATCCCAGCTCTGTAGGAACATTTTTTTTAGCTTTAAAAGAGAAGGAATGCACATTTTGGCAACTTTAAATCTGACTGCATGCCGTTCCTTAACAGCCGGGGGTCTTTGGTAGAAGAAGAAGACAATTGGAACAATTTTAAATACATCGAAGTGGAAAATAAACCGAATGTCTTGTGGTGAAAGATGAGACATTCCAAGTCATTACATAAAGAAAATGAGGTAAATCGAGACTAAAGTAACAATATAACAACCTTGTTTGAAATAGATTTGGCTATAAGAACATTTTGGTTTTGTCTACAAGGTACTTATACTATACTGACTGGGTTAAATAGAATCGCGTTACTAAAAATACACTAAAATACCATTTTCATTGTCACCAGTTTTCGTCGACTAAAACTAAACGAAAATAGCCATGTATAATTCTGACTAAAATAAGACTAAAATGCTCAGAGTTCTGACTAAAAGTATGAATCTGATTAAAACTAATAAAAACTAAATTGACAGCTAGACACAAAGACTAGACTAAAACTAAAATTAAAACAGGCCGCCAAAAACAACACTAGTCTAAACGTCCCCAATCTGGTTTAAAAGGCCTAAATCTCATTTAAACTCCTTCAATCTGGTTTAAACCACAAAGAGATCTAAACAATCCCAATTTGGTTTAAACCGAAAACAGGTGTAAACAGCCTCAATCTGGTCTAAACAGCCTTAATACGGTTTAAACTGGTTCAATAAGGTTTAAACTGCCTTTACCTAGTGTGCACTGTCCAACCAAATTGAAACATGCTAAATCTGGTTTAAACAGGTTCAATGTTGTATAAACGGTCTCAATCCAGTTGAAACTGGAAACAGATTTAAACAACACCAATCAACCTCAATATGGTTTAATCTGGTTTAAACCAGAAACTGGTCGATACAGGCTAAATCTGATTTAAACCCTAAAACGTGATTTAAAACAAGAGGTTAGAAATGACAGAACTGGTTCAGATAGATGAGAAATGTTTGAGAGGGGCATGTAAGACTAGTAAACCTAATTAAATAATATTTCATTGATCCCAGAAATTAAGTGTAAAAGCAGGTTTAGACCAGTTTAAATTGGTTTAAATGTATTTCAGCCATTTTAAAGCACCTCTGTCTATCTGGCTAGATAGACAACTCTGAAACTGACTGCAATGTATGTGTGATTTGTGAAAAAAGCAGATGGGGGAGGGGGGGTTATATCTCATGAAAATAACGGCAGGTTTGCATATGTTGGATGGGGGCATCTTGTACAGATGTTTACCCTTTCCAAAGTTACAGAAAAATGTGAAAAAAGGAGTCACAAAAGTGTCTGCCCAATTAATATTAATATATAAAACCTCTATATTTGTTGCAATTAAACACTATAAAATATACTGAGATGGAGACTAAATGAAAGATAAGAATTCACTTGGTTTAGTAGGAAAGTCTGGTTTGAGGCGAGATTATTGTCGGCCCTTTCAGACCCATAACTCTGTCCACCTCTGGACCAGAGGAACCCATCGGGATTAGGCGCAGAAATAATATTCTGGTGTAAGAATCCGTTTCCTCGGCTTATTAAACCGTGCGCAGTGATTTGGGCTACAGCAGGAGAGCACAGACATATGGGTAGGCGGGGACACGTCCCAGAAAATATTTATAAATCACCGTTTTGTCCTGATGTGGACTTTTTTTAACAGTGCAGGATAGGGATGAACAATTAATTGCATTTGCAATTAAATCGCGATTTGATAAAATGCGATTTCCTAATCGCAAAGGCTGCGATTTGACTTGATGTAAACATATCTGCTAAAGTCACGTGACTTGCAAACAACGCAGGGAGAGAAGGAAACGCTGAACTTTAACCAGCTATAAAATGTTTTAAAGCTTAACAGAATCCAACACTACACAATATTTGGTACCAAAGAGGAAAACAGAACATCAGTTGTGAGAAATTATATCTGCTATGAAAAAACGTTGATGCTGCGCAACGCCAGGTATTATGCAGAACCCGTCTTGGTATTGTTGCTGCCTCACGAGCTACAGTATGAACCTTTATCAACACCTAAAAACATCACACCACCATATATAAGAGTTTCACGGCTAAACTAACCGCCATCAGTGTTTCAATTTCCAGTAAACAAACTTTGAGCTAACAGGGATCGCTGACCGAGCTGTTTGAAAGAATCGCTCCTTACGAACATAAAAAAACGGTACACTGAAATAATTCGTGCTATAACGGGTTTTATAGCCAAACGTTTGCTTTGTTAAGCATGATGAATAAGATAGGATTCAATCTCAGGAACACATTTTAGCCACATTTTACCTGCGCTGTATAAAAATGCAGACAGAAAGTTAAAGCCGCACAGAAAACAGCGGATTATTTTGAACTGACCTGAGATCAAACCGCACTAAGGAGCCATACCAGAGTCTGAAAGTGCATTAGATCGATGGAGAATTAAAAATCAGAGCTTGTTCCTTCAACCATCCTACTTCCTGGATAACCACATGGAGGAAAACATTTCAGCCGGAGGGAATTATTAGCTGGGATCAAAAGGAAGAAAACCTTTATTTCAGAACGACACCGATGACCATCGAGTGTGATGATTAAAAGTAGATAAAGTTGTTAATATTTGCCTTTGTCTTAAAATAAGTCTATCTTATGGAATATAATAAATTATGTATAAAAATCTGTTTATAATACACAATATTTTTGATTGCATTAATTAAAACATGAATGACAAAAGCCCCAGAAAATTAATTGCACATTAAATCGCAATTAGATTATTTTCCAAAATCGTTCAGCCCTAGTGCAGGACTAACATCCACTCGTGCTTCCAGCGTCATTTTCCTATAATCAGTATCCAAACAGACTCATATTCGACCATCTTATACAGCGTCTCTATGTGCGAATCATGCAGCCTTTTTTTTTGCACTATACGTTTAATAAAGACTCTCATTCAGATGTGGATAGCCTACAGCATCAACAGGTTCTCTTGCACTGTGATGTACGTATGCTGCGCTACGTGCTTCATGCCTCTGTGCACAGATAACGTAGGCGCTGTGGCTGAACCCCAGGGACAAGGCAGACCTGCACTGTGTGATGTTTGGCTCATTTCCACTCATTCTGCGATCAGTTTGTATTCAAAGGCACATAAAAATAAATAATAATTAGATTTGTTGCACATGGTCTTTGAGATGAAACAAACCTGGTAAATAGTGAGTTTAGGTAAATGTTAGCTGTTTTAAATTAATAAAGCTCTAGGTAAGGTCCAGCATGATCCCCAAATCTGTGCGCATAGAATATTAAAATGTGCGTAGGGATTTTTACGCCTCAAAAATTATTTCTGCTGAGTGTTATAGAGGCCGACCGATATATTATCCCCACTGATGTATCGGGCCAATATATTCCAAGTTTTCTATTTCGGCCATCATCAACAAAATGCGAGCTGCAGGCAGTACTTGACTGAAGGAAGGACAGATTCAGAACTACAGTGAGCCACCCACTCATATTTTACTCGTAAATCTGGTGTTTAATCTTTGACTGCACTATTTTATTTATATACAGGTGCTGGCCAGTAAATTAGAATATCATCAAAAAGTTTAATTATTTCAGTAATTCCATTCAAAACGTGAAACTTGTACATTATATTCATGCAATGCACACAGACCAATGTATTTCCAATGTTTATTTCTTTTAATTTTGATATTTATAAGTGACAACTAATGAAAACTCCAAATTTGGTATCTCAAAAAATTAGAATATTTTAAAGGCCAATGAAAAAAAATTTTTTTTTTTTAAATGTTGGCCAACTGAAAAGAATGAACATGAAAAGAATGTGCATGTATAGCACTCAATACTTAGTCGGGGCTCCTTTTGCCTCCATCACTGCAGTAATGCGGCGTGGCATGGACTCGATCAGTCTGTGGCACTGCTCAGGTGTTATGAGAGCCCAGGTTGCTCTGATAGTCGTCTTCAGCTCCTCTGCATTGTTGGGTCTAGCGTATTGCATCTTCCGCTTCACAATACCCCATAGATTTTCTATGGGGTTAAGGTCAGGCGAGTTTGCTGGCCAATCAAGGACAGGGATACCATGGTCCTTGAACCAGGTACTGGTGGTTTTGGCACTGTGTGCAGGTGCCAAGTCCTGTTGAAAAGTGAAGTCTGCATCCCCATAAAGTTGGTCAGCAGCAGGAAGCATGAAGTGCTCTAAAACTTCCTGGTAGACGGCTGCATTGACCTTGGACCTCAGGAAACAGAGTGGGCCAACACCGGCAGATGACATGGCACCCCACACCATCACTGACGGTGGAAACTTTACACTGGACCTCATGCAACGTGGATTCTGTGCTTCTCCGCTCTTCCTCCAGACTCTGGGTCCTTGATTTCCAAAGGAAATGCAAAAATTGCTTTCATCAGAAAACATAACTTTGGACCACTCAGCAGCAGTCCAGTCCTTTTTGTCCTTGGCCCAGGCGAGACGCTTCTTACGCTGTTTCTTGTTCAAGAGTGGCTTGACACACGGAATGCGACAGCTGAATCCCATGTCTTTCATGAGTCTCTTCGTGGTGGTTCTTGAAGCGCTGACTCCAGCTGCAGTCCACTCTTTGTGGATCTCCCCCACATTTTTGAATGGGTTTGTCGTCACAATTCTCTGCAGGGTGCGGTTATCCCTAGAGCTTGTACACTTTTTTCTACCACATTTTTTCCGTCCCTTCGCCTGTCTGTTAATGTGCTTGGACACAGAGCTCTGCGAACAGCCAGCTTCTTTAGCAATCACCTTTTGTGTCTTGCCCTCCTTGTACAAGGTGTCAATGGTCGTCTTTTGGACAGCTGTTAAGTCAGAAGTCTTCCCCATGATTGTGGAGCCTTCAGAACAAGACTGAGGGACCTTTTAAAGGCCTTTGCAGGTGTTTTGAGTTAATCAGCTGATTAGAGTGGCACCAGGTGTCTTCTATATTGAGCCTTTTCAGAATATTCTAATTTTCTGAGATACTGAATTTGGTGTTTTCATTAGCTGTCAGTTGTAATAATAAAAATGAAAATGAATAAACACTTGAAATATATCAGTATGTGTGGAAGGAAAGTATACAGTATAGAAGTTTCACGTTTTGAATGGAGTTACTGAAATAATTCAACTTTTTGATGATATTCTAAATTACTGGCCAGTACCTGTATATATTTTATTATTTACTACCATGTTACAGTGTGCATGGCTTTGTGGTGATTTTTCTTTGATACTGTAAGTCCAGATTCTACCTAAACCAGTTATTTCCACCATTATTCTGGTTACTGCTTTAATTTATTTTATATACTTAAAGAAGGGTTAGGCTTTATTTTCCATTGTTCTGAAACAATTTGCACGCAGGTTACTGTTTAGTTTGTTTTCATGTTGTCTTATATTTGAAGAGTTTCATTGACTTTTTCATTTATATGGAACACAGTGAGTGTTTAACTGTCTTTCACAATCAAAATGCTGCTAAAAAGTAGATATGTCGGCCTTAATAATCGGCTTTAGATATCAGCGACCTTAAAAACCCATATCGGTCCTCCCCGTTTCTCATGTGAGAGGGATGGAGAATAAAACGGTGTTACATTTTAAATACGTGAACACGTTTAGCGTTATGAATCCAAAAACAGGTCACCTACGTGATTCTTACGTCTATGAGGAAAACAATCAGCTGTAATTAGTGAGCTGCACAGTGCAGCAGCAGCGAGCCGAACGTTTCCAGAAGTCTTTACATTTAGATTCAATGCTGCACTGCGACCAAACTAGGAAAAAAATACTTTCTCACTCTCTCCTGGCTAAAAAGGGCCCAGGATGGGACCGGTTCTGTAGCACCAAAATAAAAGCACAGATGTGCTTTAGTGGGGACCCAAGAGTTTAAACTGTTAAAATTACATTTAAAGTCATTTTATTTTACGTGACAATGTAAAATAAAAGCAAATAAAAATTTAACCTTTTTACACAAACGGGTTTTCAACAAAAAGTGGAGCGACAGTTTAATTTCTTAACTTACATTATTGCTGCGGACAGTTATTTTATCAAGTAAATACTCTAAGATTCAAGTATTCTTAATAATGATAATTAGATGGATTAACATTTACATATAATGGTTATTTCCGCGCTTTGAATGTCTCCCAATAATGATGGAGAATGAATGTATAAACTGCAACTATCCATTTCTGAAGGTTTGTGGTGTCTGTACTGTAGAAATGTGTGGGTTAGATGGAAATACCCCCCCCATAGATGTCTTATTGAATTAAAATGAAAGCGCCGTGAGGTAGCCTGTGTTATGGACGAAGTGAGAGGGACTCACAGACAGGCTGCCTCTTTGGGCTGAAGACATGCAGGTCCATGGGGGAGAAGATGTGGGAGTGGACGACGCGCTGCTCTCTGCCCGTCTGCTTCCTGCAGGAGTGGATGGAGTGGGTGTTCCAGTCGGTCCAGAACAGGGTGTCCTCATACAGGGTGAGGGCGAAGGGGTGAGGCAGCTCCCCTTTAACCACCACCTCTCTGAAAACACACACACACATGAGATAGAGCCGGACCCAGCAGAACCCGGACGGAACCGGCCACCGTACCTGGAGGAGCCGTCCAGGTTGCAGCGGTGGATGAAGTTGTGTTTGGCGTCGGCCCAGTAGAGCTTCTGCTGGCCGTAGTCCACCGTCAGCCCGTTGGGCCACTGGATGTCCTGATCCACGATCACCGAGCGGGTGGTACCGTCCATCCCGGCCCGCTCGATCTTTGGGACCTCCCCCCAGTCCGTCCAGTACATGAACCTGGGAACGGAGACGGAGCTGAAGCTACAGCTGAACCGAGTCTGACCCCAGAGGGGGGCGCTCTTCAGCCAGAACCAGCTGCAGAACACAGATCCAACAGAACACATCCAGGGATCTGGTTCAAAGCCAACACAGAACCTTTTACCCGGACCTGGAGGGTTTCCAGAACCAGACAGCTGGAGCTTCGTATCACGAAGAAGTTCATGTTGTTTAAAAATGTTTATTATTCTGATGTTATCTGAAAAAAGAAACTCTGACTTTTGTAAATGTTTCACTCAGAACTTTCGTAGTATTTATCTATTTATTTATTCAATGTTTCTCTTCTTTAATATAAAAATCAAGTTATGTTTGTCAACATATAAAAAGAAACTGTGATAATGTAATTGAAAAATCGTGATATTCAGCTTTTGCCCTACAGCCCAACATCAGAACCAGATCGTTTCACATATTTGTTCATTTGTTTTCATTGTTTTAATGTTGTACATTGATGGAGCAGAATCAGAATTGTTCATCGGCTAACGCTGAAAAATAAATATAAATCCGTATTGGTCGATCCCCAGTTCTGTATCGGTTAAAGTTAACCAATACTTGAAATGTGGAAACTGCAATAATTTCACAGAAATGGCTTATTTTTCACTTGAAATTGTAACTTTTATTTACTTTTATCTAATTCGCCATCATTTGTTTTAACATGCAAAGAAAATAAAACCAGTCTCCTAATTTATTATATTTTTGCATGTGGTAGAAGTATCGGCGTTGGTACTCTGTATCAGCAAATAGATCTAGGGCTGCCATGATAAGTCGATTCATCACGACATTTGCCAACGTCATTTTTTTAAACAAAGCGTTGTTTTTGTCTTAAAACTGCGTCTGAATCGCTCACTGCTCTCTATATGCTGTATATCTATGGCTTTGTCTAACATTAGCGTGTTAGCTGCTAACGCCCCGTTGGTCTAATGGAAGGAAAACTATGAACAAAGCGAGAGTTTATTAAATGGAAAATGTTATTATTACTTATATTGATATCTGTAACATTAACAGTAGTGATTGTGATTTTAATTCATGTCTGCTGTAACACTAATTTTAAAAAAATAATTATTTCCTAAATGTTGAATAAGTGATGATTTTACCTGCAAATAATACTTACAGAAAACACTTTCAGCTAAAAACAATTTATGGGTGATCCGATTAGTCGACTATTCGGCAAAATATTAGACGAGTAGTCGACTATTCGGCAAAATATTAGACGATTAGTCGACTATTCTGCAAAATATTAGACGATTAGTCGACTATTCGGCAAAATATTAGACGATTAGTCGACTATCAAAATAATCGATTGTGGCAGCCCTACTCAGATCCAAGTATCGGTATCGCATCTGTTTGGGAAAAATATCGTTGTGTCCCTCGTTATGAATAATATTGTCACTGTTTGGTGGCGTGTGACGTAATGCCGTAACGCGAGACTCAGTCAATACTTCCAGTTCCTATGGAATGCCAAAGTGCACAAAATGTAATAAATAAAACTTTATGATGTGTGTGTGAATAAATAATAGGCAAATAGATAATGAAAAATAAATTAATTCATTTGAAATTCTTAGCTTATTAGTATGAAATATTTTTCATTTATTAATGTAAAACCTTCATTAATGGTATTTTTTCCAAATAAAATTATATTTTTTGCCATATTTAATTTAATTCCATCAGTTTTTATTCCAAAACGTATTTTTCACAAAGCCAGCTTTTCAAACAGAGCTTCTCTTCAATGAGGGGTCCCACAGGGCTCCATTCTTGGCCCACTGCTTTTTCTTTTTTAAATAAATAATGACATACAGTGGGTACAGAAAGTATTCAGACCCCTTTAAATCTGTCACTCTGTTTCATTGCACCCATTTGTTCAAATCAAAACAATTCATTTTATTTCAAAGTAATTCATTAACAAGAGTAGGACATTTTGATCAAATTTATTAAAAAAAAAGAAAACCTGAAATACTACATGGTCATAAGTATTCATACCCTTTGCAGAGACACTCCTATTTAACCATTTCTTCTGCTCCTTCACGAAAACTTATGACCATGGATCAGTTCAGGTTTTGTTTTCTATCAACATGGGGTGCTGAGTGCATATTCATGAGAAATAAAATGTTTAGATTTTACCAAATGGCTGCAAAAAAAAGAGGGAAACATTTAAAGTGGTCTGAATATTTTCCATTTTCACTGCAGTTAATATTTCAAATGTCGTTTTCACACATATAAACTTTAATACAATGATTAAGATGGCCAATTCTGACCTGGCTGCCTGTTCTAAATGGTTCAAATACAAAATTATATAGTTAAATAGAAAAGAAATATTATTTTTAGTGGAAAAACTGCATACAATGAAGATATAATAGTTGTTTTTTAGAGTGCTGTGTTACTGTAAATATCAATCGTTATTGTTCATTGTACACTGAAAAAAGAATACGCAGCTCTAACTTAAATCAAGTGTGTTAATCGTTTACAACTGAATTAAATTGATCAAACTTCATTTTTCGACTTTTTTAACTGAAAAACGTAATAAAGTTACTTGAATTACGTTAATTAAATCACTGTATTTTCTTTTCAGTGTGGTTCAATAATCAGAATTATTATCTGTCCCTGATGGGCGACGGTCGTCCTATCAGGAAACTTTCCGTCTGGACGGAACCAGTGCCGACCCGACGGGTTCTGCACGGCGTCTTCTCCTGCTCCGATCCGGTTCTGGTCCTAAATAAAACAGCAGAAGGTTCTGGACTCACCCTTGCTCCGGGTCCAGGGCGATGGCTCTGGGCTGGTCCAGATCCTGCCAGAACAGGTTCTTCCTCAGCGACCCGTCCAGCTCGGCCACCTCGATCCGGTTGGTGTCCGAGTCCGTCCAGTAAAGTTTCTTCCCTAACCAGTCGCAGGCCAGCCCGTCCGGAGCCACCAGGCCCGGCACCACGGTCTGGGCCGACCCGGCGGCGCCGGAGCGGTTGAAGAAGGTCCGTTTGATGGCCTCCTCGCTGACGTCGCTCCAGTAGATGAGTCCCAGCGCGTAGACGTAGTCCACGGCGGCGGCGTCCTCCAGGCCGCCCACCACCACCGTGGCGTTGGCCTTCTCGTGCGCCGCGTCCACGATCCGAAGGTCCCGCCGGTTGGCGTACAGCAGCAGCGGCTCGCCTGGCGGTACCGGCAGAGACAGGGGGGGTTAGCCGCAGAACCGAGACAGAACCACGGACCCAGAGAGGTCCACACTACAACTTCCCCTGCTAACGGTTCTGATCCGTCCGGATAAAAGCTCTTTTAAGCCCACACCGGAACCAGAATCCGATCCGATTCACCTGCAGGTTCTGGTAGTGACACAAACCCCAAACAACCATCCCTCCGGTTCCGATCCAGTCCAGCAGAAATCTGGAGGAATGACTTTTCCAGAATTTCCTGGCAGAAACTTTCCGAATTCTGCAGAAGGAACGTCCGGAATAACATGATCCACTTTTCCTAAATCTATCCAGATCTGGAAGGATCTACAAACATCTCCCAGAATGCACCGCAAAAACTGTCCAATCTGGTTTCCAGATAAAAATGGTTTATGATCTTGTTTTTAGACTAAACAGGAGCAGAAACGGTTAAATTATCAATCTTATTTAGAGATTAAATGTCTTATTTGGAGAATTCTAACCAATGCTTACTGCACCGCCAGATTATTTCACGTTATTTAGACTATAATTTAGTATTTTAATCTGCCTGTTTAGTAAAACGGTAACATTTGATAAGAATTCTCAAAACAAAACATATATAAAATTAATAATCCAACACTTTGTGCTTAGTATAGATATTTATACGACGGAGTATTAGGGAGATTATAAACAAAAGAGAAATCTTTTTGCAGTAAATTTCTGCACAAAAAACTTGTGATTAATTTTGACATCAGTCAAGTATTTTCCATATAAGAAAAACAAATCGGAAATTCTCTGTCAGAAAAGTCGTAAAACCACGAGTTAAAAGAAATGCGTAATTTTTTTTGATGTAGAAAGGTAGAAAATCTGCAAGAAAAAAAAACTAAGAAATTTCTATGATTAAAGGCTCATTTTTTCTTACAGTTTTCTGATTTTACCGTGTCAGAAATATCGTAGTTTTAATATTGGAAATCTACGCCTTTAATAATAGAAACTTCTTAGTTTTTTCTAGCAAATTTTTACTTCAGAGAATTACGTTTAAAAAAAAGAATATATATGAAATTAATGCTTAAATTTCTGTCTTTTAACTCGTAACATTACGACTTTTGTGACAGCGAGTTTCCAAGTTTTTTTTCCTTTCATTTCAGAATTTCTTTGCTTTTTTTGGGGCGGAAATTTACTCCAAAATATGTTTTTTTTTTTTTTTTTTACAATGGGCCTAACACTCCGTGGCATTACGTCGCAAAAAAATGATAAAAAATACGATTTATCTGGAAACACGATTTTTGCAGTTTGCTAAGGAGCGCCGTTCTGAGATTTCACTGGTTGGTGGAGTCCGAGCTGAACAGGAACGAACCAGAGAGGTCCATCAGAACCAGAGGGGTCCATCAGAACCAGAGGGGTCCAGCAGAACCAGAGGGGTCCAGCAGAACCAGAGAGGTCCAGCAGAACCAGAGGGGTCCATCAGAACCAGAGAGGCCCAGCAGAACCAGAGGGGTCCATCAGAACCAGAGGGGTCCATCAGAACCAGAGGGGTCCAGCAGAACCAGAGAGGCCCAGCAGAACCAGAGAGGCCCAGCAGAACCAGAGAGGTCCATCAGAACCAGAGAGGCCCAGCAGAACCAGAGAGGTCCAGCAGAACCAGAGGGGTCCATCAGAACCAGAGAGGTCCATCAGAACCAGAGAGGTCCATCAGAACCAGAGGGGTCCATCAGAACCAGAGAGGCCCAGCAGAACCAGAGGGGTCCATCAGAACCAGAGAGGCCCAGCAGAACCAGAGGGGTCCATCAGAACCAGAGAGGCCCAGCAGAACCAGAGGGGTCCAGCAGAACCAGAGAGGTCCAGCAGAACCAGAGGGGTCCAGCAGAACCAGAGGGGTCCATCAGAACCAGAGGGGTCCAGCAGAACCAGAGGGGTCCAGCAGAACCAGAGGGGTCCAGCAGAACCAGAGAGGTCCATCAGAACCAGAGGGGTCCAGCAGAACCAGAGAGGTCCATCAGAACCAGAGGGGTCCAGCAGAACCAGAGGGGTCCATCAGAACCAGAGAGGTCCATCAGAACCAGAGGGGTCCAGCAGAACCAGTATCTGAAGCTCAGAAGTTGTTTTTGAAGAAGGGAAAGTTGGGAAAAGTCCCGTGTGAACCTGGAGTCACAGACATGAGGCGATCAGTGAAACACGGTGGAGGCGGTGTCATGCTTAGGCGCTGCAGTGCAATCAGTGCTGATAAAGATGTAATGGAAACTGACGGCAGCATCCAGGTAGACCCGTTTCCTCCGCAGAACCAGAACTCCTCTGGAACAAACTACCTGGAAAGCCGTGATGCTCCTTTAAATCCAAACATTATTTTTCCTGCAGTTTTCCGGGCAATACTTTGTTAACTTCCCGTTATTCTCTACACCACCTGTGCATTAATGGCCTTTCCTGGGAATTATCTGGTCCCAGCTGCGATTTTCCCATAAATCTCCAGATTAATAAGGAATCTCCCAAACAGGATCTGGATGGAGAGCTCAGCTCGGTGTTTTCCAGGGAATCCTCCCGTTTCTGCAGGAATATTGGGAAGTTTTGCCATTTCTCTGCAGCCTGACACAACCGGAACTAGCCTGGAAAACTGGAAAACTAATCAGGATCAATGTTTGGATCGGAACCAGGCTCAGAACAACCAGCTAGCTACTTCTTTAGCAGCACCAAGCTGTTAGCGCCCATGCTAACTAGCTTCCATAGCTCCTGTTGTTGTTTCCCACATTCCCTTTCTGCTCCAAATAATCAACCCAAACTGCCGAAACCAGTCGGAACCAGCTCCAGGCCCCGAATCCAGACCAGAACCGGGACCTTGGACTGGATTTATCAGCAGAATTCCGATATAAAGCCTTTTGCAGAACCAACAGACTGTTAGCTGGAAGCTAGCGTTAGCAGGGCCTGGAACTCCAAACACAAAACCCGGATCCAGAGGGAACCGGCCCGGTCCAAACACACAGAACCCTAAAATCCAGAACCTCACCTGAGACGAGCCAGCAGGACCCAAACAACAACAGGATCCGAACACACATTCCCATCTTTGTCCCGATCCTGGGCCCAGCCGCCGCGGATCCTCAGCGCAGGATTCCCAGCATTCCCATCGTGGCTGCGGCCGCTTCCTCCTCAACGAAAACACGCTCAGGTTCGGTTCCGATCAGGCTCGGGTCGTCCCAGCATCCATTGCGGGTTTCTCTTCGTTTCCCAGTCCGATCCACCGTCTCATATCGTCCCGCAGGATCCTCGGTGTCCTTCCGCTGCCAGAAGCTGCTGGTTCTGCTCCTCCTCCTCCTCAGCTCCGCTTTCTATTGTTGTTCTGCCGCACACTGACTGCGCACTGCCGCAGCCAGAAACACCGCAAACCACCCAGAACCGCACAAGCCTCAGCATCCGGGGATGGGGGGGGACCAGTACAGAGGACTACATGGAGCCAGGTGGGGTAGAAAAGGTTCCGGGAACCAGAAACAGAGTCGGCCCAAGGCAGAAGCAAACTGAGCCCCCCATAAATGCTGAAACTCAACAGAGTAAAGATGCTAAAACTGATAAAAAATGTGAATGTAACTCAATTTGATTTCGTTTCGCTGGAGATTATTTAAAAATGTTCTACTATTTTATGTTTTGTGTAGTAAAATAGGCAAGTTTCTATTGTTTTTATTCTATTTTTTTCATTTAAAAAAAGGTCGCAAAAAATAAATCGAATACATTTAAAGGAATAAAAATCTAAATACAGCACCTTTTTAATTTAGAAAAAAACAATTATATTTAATTTGTTGAAATAATTCAAATAAAATTTGAAGTTCCTTTTTAATATTAATTGTTGTGTTACCATGGTTATTATCTGGTGGTTTATATTAATCTATTTTGTTTGAGCCTCAAATTGTCTCAGATAACATTAATAATAATAAACGGCTTACGCGTTCTGTTTACGTCCCGTGTGTCATAGTAGTATAGTAGTATAGTAGTATAGTAGTATATCGCTGTATAGTAACGTTCTTCAGCCATGGAAATGCAAATGTATAACGAGCTTTTTACCCTCTTTTTAAATTTTGTATATGTCAGTTAAACGAATTAGAGCCTGGTAGCCAACAAAACTGCAACTTCTAAGCAACTGACCAACCATATATATAACTGCTTTGGATCTAAAAAATAATAATAATAAAAATTAAACAAACATTTTAGATATGAGCCTGATTGCTAAAATTAGTTGACTTACATTTAAAATGGAAATTTACCCCCAAAGTAGCTGCTGCCGGCTGATACTGCGCGGCATTCTGGGAAATATTTGACTGAGAGAGAGAAGGTATCAACGCAGGTCTGATGTATCATTGGTCAGTTAGCCAAACGGCTAACAAACGGAGAACATTTTTTTTTTTTTAATAAGCTTTATTGAAAAGTATAAACATATCCAATTGTAGCACTTTTTGTCGAATGTACATTTACAACATGAACAATTATATTAGTGCTCGAATACATTAACCAGAACGACAAAAAAAGGGGAAAAAAATCAAATACATACAAAACAGAATAAACAATCTCACAGGGGGTATTCCAATCATATTCTAACAGTTCCTTAGTTTGGGAAAATTCTTTAATTTATCATATAATCTTTGTGCCTTTATATCAGTTACAAGTTTCAGGGATTTAATGTACAATTTGAATTCATTCAGGAAGATAATAAATCTGGGGGATGACTTCATAATTCTATTTTTATGAATGAAAAATGTGGCTAAACAAAGGATTATATCGCAGCAGAGTTCATCATTTTTTGTTTTGAATGATCATACCAAAAGTTACATCATCTCTTGAGATAGCAGCTGGAAACAAAGCAATTTTTTGTTTAATCCAGCTGTGGGTGTTAAACCAAAATGTTTGTATCACATGAGAAGAACATATGTTCTGTGGTTTCAATGTCATTTTCACAGAATGTGCTCAGATTATCACCAATATTTTAACGAAGTCTGAGCAATTCTTTAGAGGGATAAATGTTGTTCATAATCTTAAAGTGTGTTTCTTTCGTTTTAGGGGCTATAGGACATTTTAAATACATTGTTCTTAGTTTATCAATAGATTTATTATCAAATTTATGTAGAATATTATTTCTGTTTTGTTTCCTGGGGAATATTGTTTCATTGAAGCAGTTTCTTATAAAATGATTGTTAAATTTTTTGTCCAGGATTAGAATCCCTTGTATTGATAATTGGCCCAGCTGTGGTATAATGGGATGGTGGGTCAATATGTTTTTTGTTAGAAATATAAATTCATGAGGAAGTGCTTTTTGTAAGTTAATAAAGTCTGATTTGGAAGGGTTAAATTTATGTTTAGTACAAATTTGTTGGTAATCTAAAAGATTACCATTAGCATCCATTAAGTCAACTACAGACCAAATTTTCCTCCCGTACCAATCTTGATAGAATAATGACTTATTATTGTGTAAAATGTATCTGTTATTCCATATCATAGTTATGTGGGGTGAAAAGCTATGCACATAAAGCATTTTCCAATATAATAGTATTAGTTTGTGAAACTCTGATAATAATACAGGTAGTTTATCTTGGTTGAAGACAAACGGAGGACATGAACATTGGAACACGCCTTGGCGGTCCCTGATGACGCATCTCCTAGGCAACGGGGGCGGGGCTAAGCATCGAGGCGACGTTCCTGGGCGTTGAGAAACAGCCCAAATCTTGATCGAAACGCTGTTATTGTGGGTGGTGGTCTGAACAGATAGGGGGCGCCCCTGAGTCAGAATCTGCTTAAGGCCCCATAAGACTTTGGGGCGGCCCTGCTTGCAGTAGGAAGGTCCTGGGTTCGAATCCTGGGGTCTTTGTGCATGTTTGAGCATCCACAGCGGTTTACAGATAGACGTTCTGGAACCAGAGAGGTCAAAGATGGCCGACGAAACAGCAGAAATCCTCACAGTGCTCGCCTTTTGTGTGCGATTCTGCGCCCATGGAGGATTAAGATGAGCAGAAAATAGAAGCAAAATGAAAGGAGAGCGAAGCCTTATATATATATATGACATCAGTGTGTGCACTCACGGCTCTGCTTTCCCCTCCAACACTTTGTCCTGATACTCTGAACCCAAACAAAACCGCGACACATCCTGCTGGTACTGTGGCTTCCTCCCACCGTCCAAAACCACGAGCGTTAGGTTCACTGGTTGTGAAATAAAAAGTGTATTAATAACTCATCTCTCTGATCTCAGTCAGATCTTTGATGTTCAGGTTATTTTTGGATATTTTCACAAATGTCTGTGGTGTGAAACTGTCTTTTCCTTTGTTGCTTCTACTTTCTTTGACTTGCCAGGGACAGCAGATGTAGAGATGTAAGAGTTTTTGTTTCTTAAATTATGTTTTGTTTTGCACTTTTCTTGTTATTTGTGTTGTTATTGGCATGTAGGGGGAATTCTGGCATATTTATATGTTCATAAAAACAAGCTCATAGACTCTCTGGATCTGTTTAAAAAACAACTGCTTCTTAAGGCCTTTTAAAGAAAAAAAAACTCAAATTAGAACGAATTGACTTGGAAAAAAATGAAAGTACTTTTTATTAAAGCAGTCAGTTTTTATTAAATCTGTCTCTATAACAACTTTCAGACAGAGAATTTCTTAGAACTGTTTTCCTAGAATTTAGTTCTTACAACAACCCATCCAACGGGAACCTTTGCAGATTCCATTCGCACAGGAGTCTAGAACCTTGATAGAAACAGTTTGGACTAAAATGCCTGTTTGTTTAACAAAAAAAGTTTAATTTTTTTCTAATTTTAAATAGCCTCAAGAAGCAGAAATCTAGCTTATGGGATGTAGGTCATGAATTCACCAAACGGCTGTTTTCATAGCAGTTCGGATGGAACCCCGACAAAGGCCTGCTTTGGGGTAGGAGCTAGAATGGTAATAGGAACCGAGGAGCATGGTTCCTAGTTCTTATCTGTCCAAATGCAAGAAAAAACGGGCGCATTCCTGAAAAAGTTACAGGAACTGCAAAACATTCCTACAGTGTGAAAGCGACTTATCAAGGATTCCTGTAAAGGTTCCCCTGGGGAGGGTAGAACTACATACATGTCCCAAAGCTGGGGTCGCGACCCCACATTGGGTCACAGACGTCTAAGTGTGAGCTAAATACCAACAATGGCAATAAGAAAGAAAATGGATTTTATACATAGTGTTAAAGGTAAAAAGAAAACAGGAATTGCATAAATGAGAGCAACATATAACTGCGAATCATTCCACTTTTTAGTCGACTCTAATAATGGCTCAACCAGGAGTTGGGGTCATGACCTCTTACATCTGTATTTCTGGGGTCAGACGTTTGGGACCCCGGATCAGAGTTGGACTCAAAAACCAGGGCCGGCCCAAAGGTTTATGGGGCCCAAAGCAGATTCTGACTCAGCAGCGCCCCCTTTCTGTTAAAACCACCACCCACAATAACCCACTGAAAATAATGACTTTGTGCTATTTTAAAATCTATTAATTACATTAATTCATGTAACTTAGAAATTGTAAAATCAAGTTTAAGTTGGAACTACAAAACCAAAAGTAAAATTTACGCAATGCATTCATGTAATCACTTAACTGAGAAGAAAGAATAAAATGTATCAGATATTTACAAATAATGTTTTATAGTCACTTCTTTAGTCATTTTAATCTGTAAACCTTATTTATTTATTTATTTTACAAGAGCTTGTTTAGTGTTTTGGGATGATTTTTGCTGGTAAAAGACATAAAAAAACTCTGTGGAATAAAAATGTGTCAGTGTGAATATAGATAAAACCACATTAATATGTAAATCAGTAGATTAAAAAAGAAAACGTAGTTGACTTTAGTGATGTTGTCCTGCTCACATTCCTGTCGATAAATACAAAGAATAAGGACCTGATGTTTGTGCTTCTGTTTTTATAGAGGAAAGAACCAAAGGAAGAACTTATCTAGAACTGTTGACAACTTTTAACTTTTGGAAATGTTCTATGTTTTATGTGTTATGGTTTAAAGAGCATTTAGTGTCATTTTGAATGCTGTTAATGTAGTTTCAGTGACTTTTAAGGCTCTACTTGGGTATATATGAAAAAAATATTCCAGATCTGGGTTGCATGGATTACAGACTAATTCAAAATACTTCATTGATTTCTTGAAGTATCTGTAGCTCAATAGTTGAGCACTGGTTTGTTGGTTTAAGTCCAGTCTCCACCATATGTTATTGTAATTTGGGCATTTACATTTACTTAATTAATTTTAATAAATACAACCTGGTAATATAATTAATATTTACTTAATTTCTTCACAAATGTTACATTAAGAGTTAAGTAATTTATACAACATACTGGCAGGTAAGTTGTACTAGATATTCAAGCATTACAATTTACTTGGAAAAATCGAGAGCAAATACTTACAATATTTTTTTAAGCAAATCCTACAAGTTGTTTTTATCAGTGCAGCGTTTCAGTCAAGATTTAGTCTAATCAGATAAAGTAGGCGGAGCTTAATTAGCTGATCCTAAAAATAAATCAGAATCAGAATCAGAATCAGCTTTAATGGCCAAGTATGACCCATACAAGGAATTTGACTACGGCAACTTTTCTCTCCAGTACAGAACTTAAATAAGTGAAATTAAAACGGAAATACAAATAAATACAAATAAATAATAAAGGATAATATATACACCAAACCAGGGTTATTGTACAGTGCAGAGTTTTAGTTTATTGTTCATGTGAATGGACTCACACTCTGTGACTAGACAGAGTTCATCAGAGCAACAGCCTGGGGGAAGAAACTGTTCTTGTGTCGGGTGGTTTTGGCGTACAACGCTCTGTAACGCCGACCTGAGGGGAGGAGCCTAAACAGATTGTGGCCAGGGTGTGAGGGGTCAGAGGTGATTTTCCTGGCCCGCTTCCTGACCCTGGCCCGGAATAGGTCCTGAATGGAGGGAAGATCGGTTCCTATGATCCTCTCTGCAGTCCTGACTGTTCTCTGCAGTCTGTCCTTGTCTTGCCTGGTGGCGGATCAGAACCAGACAGAGATGGATGAGGTCAGGACAGACTGGACTATTGCTGTGTAGAATATGGTCAGCAGTTCCTGAGGCAGGTTGAACTTTCTGAGCTGACGCAGAAAGTACAGCCTTTGCTGAGCCTTCTTCCTTATAGAGTCAATGTGGGAGGTCCACTTCAGGTACCGTAATAATTAATATTATCTGAGACAATCTGAAGCTCAGACAGAATAGAAAGGTTAAACTAAAGCATCAGATTGTAACCATGGTAACACAACAAATTAAAAAGTTATTTAATATTTTAATTTAATTTGATTCAAATATTTAAATATGATTAACATGTTTTCTAAATTATAGGTACAGTAAATACATTTATATACTTTTAAATGTATTTATTTTAAATATTTTGCAACATCTTAAAAAGTTTAAATATTTTTTTTT
This sequence comes from Apricaphanius iberus, assembly GCA_028564705.1. Classification (NCBI taxonomy): domain Eukaryota; kingdom Metazoa; phylum Chordata; class Actinopteri; order Cyprinodontiformes; family Aphaniidae; genus Apricaphanius; species Apricaphanius iberus. Next base: position 78,318 of record JAPXFQ010002363.1, read on the forward strand.
TATTAATAAATATTAATAAAATAATTAAGATTAAATCTGCCTGGACTCAGACCAGAACCTCCAGGGTCACATAAAGGCAATAACAAGGTCAGCTTTCTATCAGCTGAGGAACATTTCTAGGATTAAAGGACTGATGACACAAAGAGACCTAGAAAAACATGATTACTGTAACAGTATCTTCACAGGTCTACCTACATAGTCACTGCTGCTGGCGTTCTCACTACGACCAGGAAAACCAGATCACTCAGGTCCTCCATCTCTAGTTTACTGATCGTCCCCAGAACCAGAACCAAACATGGAGAAGCAGCTTTTAGTTTCTGTGCTCCTTTTTATCTGGAACAAACTTCCTGATGACTGCAGAGCTGCTGAAACACTGAGCTGCTTTAAAGCAAAGCTAAAAACGTAGCTGTTTAAAGCTGCCTTTGATCAAACTACTATAATTGGTCTCTAACATTTTCTTACTTTTTCATTTTTCTGTTTTTACTTTCAGTGATTTTATCATGTTTGGTTTCTTTATCATATGTTTTATGTGTTGAAAGTGTGCTATAAAAATAAAATCGCCTTGCCTAATTACTGCACAAAAATAGATTTTTTTAGCTACTACACACTGAAACAAAACTAAATCAAATTGTATGTTCATACATTTTCACATCTGTACTCTGCTAAGGTTGGTTCGGTTGTAACGGGTCAGGTAAAAACACATCACAGGGTCATGTGACTGACATGGAAGAACAGGTGTTGGGATGCTGTCAGGTTTTTAAACGTTCTTCTTTTTGCTCCTAAGGAATCGATGGTCTGAGCTTCATCACAGATGCTCTTCATCCCTGACTATGTAATCTGGCTCCTTTTCTTCTTTTGGCCGAATGGCTTCTTCTTCGCTGATCGGCCTTTTAGCCCAGATAAATCCAGAACCTGATTCACGGTGGATATAACGACTAGTTTACCCCATTAATGTCTTTACTCTGGGCTTGATTTACTCCCAGAACCCGTCCATCTTATTTCATGGTTTATGCTCCGATGGTTCTGCAGTAGAACCCACTCACATGTTCCTCGTTTTCTGACTATTTTATTTTTCTCTCTCCACTGGACACGCTGAAGATTCAGTTTGTAGATAAAAAACACCAGATTACAAATTCAAAAATCACAATTTTTTTTTTAATCTTTACAACAAAACATAGAATTCAAATATATGTGAAAGCACCACTTGACACAACGGCACCAAACTATCACCATCCATGTCGGTGATTAAACTGAAAGTGATCAAACCGCTGCTGCCACCTGCTGGAGAGCTGTGGCAGCAGCCCGTCTACAACGAACATCCAATACAAATGTGCTTATTATAAGAAAATAGTGCGCTGTCAGTGTCCTCTGAGCTATGAAAATCTGTCAAATATCTCTAAAGAAGCTGATCATAGTTATCAAAATCACACAACACAGTAGTGCATCAGTTTATAAAGGATTGCATCCATATTTGAATCCTGGTGTGGTGAAGATACGAACACACAGTGAATGTGACATCTACAGTGAGGTCACCACAGGCCCGTACGGCTGGAGAGGACATGCAGGACGAGCTGGGATCTCCACCTCAGAGGCTTCCTGAGTGTGGCGGAGTTAAAGTATTGCTGTCTGGTCTTCCTCCTCAGTCATGCAGGGAGGAACCTGGAGGCCGCGGCCTGGTTCACGTCCAAAAGTCTACATCCAGTTAGAGGGTGAAGCTGGAACATTTACAGGGAAAACCTAGATGGAGCCAAACTGGAGAAACAGATGTGCTGCTTCCACCAAGCTCTCCTCCACCCAGGTGATCGCCTCCACCACTGCCTGCTGGGTTCTCCTGCTTGTGAGAGCGACACACCTTCAGATTTCAACAACTCAATCAACCCAACTACAATTCATAATTATTATCAGGAGCAAATCCTCCAAACTGGGCGGATTCCGGTTAAACTCACTGACAGCACCAGTTCGTCTCTGGTGGTGGAAGGGTTGGAAATGATTGGGCTCAGAAGGAACCAGAACATCTCAGAACTGCTCTGAATCAATCAGTTAAAGCAAAACATGGATTAAAAACGTCTAGAAAATGTCTAGAATGGCCACCAGAGGGCATAAATGCTGCGACATGTTATTAGGAGGTTACCATGGCAAACGGCAGTTAAAACATCTTTATAAAGACGACCTCTACTTGGGTCATCTGACGAAGGTGTTTGGAAAACAATTTATGCCTATATTCTTCTTGTTTTCTTTTTCTAGCTATAGGTGCATTTCCACTATCAGAACTTCTGGGTTATTTGACCGTCCCGATACAAGCGTGTCTCCACTTCATTATGCCGGGCCGATAAGGCTGTTTTTGGTGCCATTTCAGGAACCAACAGAGAAACTGAACAGAGATATGTACTTGGAAATGGCCCAATGGAATCAGATCCACCGGAAACGCAGCAACAAGTTGCTCTGCTTCTTCCATTTTGATCTCTTTTTAATCTGCTGCTCTGGGCGCCGTTTTGGGATGATCAGTGACGCTACTCGCTGCAGAAACAGAATATCTGTGGGTGTCTTATAGTGCATTCACACCGCACATTTGGTCTGCGTCAGGCAACGCATTCAACGGATGAAGTTCGACGTATTTACTTTTTGGCTTCCTCAGCCTGCTTCTGAGGAAAAAACAACGTGTGGGCGGGGCTTCCTCTGCTGCCGCACATTCTGAACTATGGTGGATCGTAACTAGAGAGTGGCTTGGCTTTATTAGCTAGATAAAGCTAGACAACGTTGACATCGGGTGCATCAGCGCCAATTATTCAGATGCGTTCTGAGTTCGGGGAGTTTAACCATTTGCTCCAGGAGCTGCGTATGGATGAGTTTAGCTTTCAGTGCTACTTCCGTCTAATTTTACGACCTCCTCGGCCGCATCGGAGCTTAAGTCTCCCACCAGGACACCAACTACAGGTTCTCTGTTCCTCCTTAGGAGCGCCTGTCCATCTGACTTTGATAAGTGTTATTTATGACTTTTTTAAATCTGCGTTTGTTGAAAATGTTTTCACTTGACCCACGCTTCATTCAAGATACGTGTGTAGTGACATCACTGCAGTGAGACGCTCTGATTGGTTGCCGCACTGCGTTAACTACATTGGGTCCGTCAAAAGTTAAACTAGCTGAACTTCCACGTTGCTGCGTTGCCGTATGAAACGCAAGTGAAGTTGACGGAGCCAACGTACACAACGCACTGCAGAGACTTTGACGGACCTCTGACATACTCTACCATAGACTTTACATGTAATCTTGCCGCAACTGACGCTGATGCATTGGGTTTGGTGTGAATGCAGCATTAAGAGGGCCGATTGTGTATGGAGACAGGGCGGCTGAGAGAAGCAGGTCAACAGATTATCCCATGAAAAAAAGTTCTGGTGAAAATACCCTGAAGCTTTGATAGTACAGACATGCCTTATGTTAATTAGTTGCTCAAAGCACTTAATTAATAATTCAAAAACAACAACAATCTTCTTTAGATAACTAATAAAAACACAAAGTGTTAACTGATCAACTTAGATTCTGCTTCCAGTTACTGTTACAGCATCTTCCTCTGTGCTTCGTAGTTCTGTTAGCAGCTAACTTCAGCACCATTAGCAACTAAATTTAACTATTAACAGCTAGTCTAAGCACTTATAGCAGCTAACTTTAGTGCCATTAGCAACTAACTTTAACTCTGTTGGAAGCTAATTTAAGCATTGTTAGCAGCTAACTTCGGCGCTATTAGCAACTGACTTTAAATCTGTTTGCAGTTAATTTAAACACTGTTAGTAGCTAACTTTAGCGTCATTAGCAACTAACTTTAATTCTGTTGGAAGCTAATTTAAGCATTGTTAGCAGCTAACTTCGGCGCTATTAGCAACTGACTTTAAATCTGTTTGCAGTTAATTTAAACACTGTTAGTAGCTAACTTTAGCGTCATTAGCAACTAACTTTAACTCTGTAGGAAGCTAATTGGGGGAATGTTAGCAGCTAACTTTAGCGCCTTTATCAACTTAAATTTTAAATCTGTTTGCAGTTAATTTAATCTCTGTTAGCAACTAACTTTAAATCGGTTGGAAGCTAATTTAAACACTGTTAGCAGCTAACTTTAGTGCCATTATAACTAACTTTAAATCTGTTGGAAACTAATTTAAAGACTGTTAGCATCTAACTTTAGCGCCATTACAACTAACTTTAACTCTGTTGGAAGCTAATTTAAGCAATGTTAGCAGCTAACTTTAGCGTCATTACAACAAACTTTAACTCTGTTTGAAGCTAATTTAGGGAATGTTAGCAGCTAACTTTAGCGCCATTAGCAACTAACTTTAAATCGGTTTTCAGCTAATTTAAGCACTTTTAGCAGCTAACTTAAGCGCCATTAGCAACTGACTTTAAATCTGTTTGCAGTTAATTTAAACACTGTTAGTAGCTAATTTTAACGCCATTACAACTAACTTTAACTCTGTTTGAAGCTAATTTAGGGAATGTTAGCAGCTAACTTCAGCGCCATTAGCAACTAACTTTAACTCTATTGGCAGCTAATTTAAGCAAGGTTAGCAGCTAACTTCAGCGCCATAAGCAACTAACTTTAACTCTGTTGGAAGCTAATTTAAGCAAGGTTAGCAGATAACTTCGGCGCCATTAACAATTAACTTTAAATCTGTCGGAAGCCAATTTTAACACTGTTAGCAGCTAACTTTAGCACCATTACGACTAACTTTAACTCTGTTGGCAGCTAATTTAAGCAATGTTAGCAGCTAACTTTAGTGCCATTAGGAACTAACTTTAACTCTGTTGGCACCTAATTTAAGCAAGGTTAGCAGCTAACTTCAGCGCCTTTAACAATTAACTTTAAATCTGTTGGAAGCCAATTTTATCACTGTTAGCAGCTAACTTTAGCACCATTACGACTAACTTTAACTCTGTTTGAAGCTAATTTAAGCAATGTTTGCAGCTAACTTTAGCGCCATTAGCAACTAACTTTAACTCTGTTGGCACCTAATTTAAGCAAGGTTAGCAGCTAACTTTAGCGCCATTAGCAACTAACTTTAACTCTGTTGGCACCTAATTTAAGCAAGGTTAGCAGCTAACTTCAGCGCCATTAACAATTAACTTTAAATCTGTTGGCACCTAATTTAAGCAAGGTTAGCAGCTAACTTTAGCGCCATTAGCAACTAACTTTAACTCTGTTTGAAGCTTATTTAAGCAATGTTTGCAGCTAACTTTAGCGCCATTAGCAACTAACTTTAACTTTGTTGGAAGCCAAATTTATCACTGTTAGCAGCTAACTTTAGCACCATTACGACTAACTTTAACTCTGTTTGAAGCTAATTTAGGGAATGTTAACAGCTAACTTTAGCGTCTTTAGCAACTAACTTTAACTCTATTTGCAGCTAATTTAAGCAGTTAGCGGCTAACTTTGCCTGTTGGGAATCTTTAAGCCCACCCACAGCTGATGTCCTCACTTACGCCCTCTGGTGGCCACTGTAAATGTGGACCATTTCCAATCCGTCACTGGTCTGTGTTCATATCAGAGCATTCTCTCTGGAGGCTGAACTGGTTTATCAATAGATTGATAGTTAATCAATAAATAAAACGATCTTGTTTTTCTTAGGATTCCTTTAAATTACCAAGATAATTTTAGAGAGATCTTTAACAGTTTGGTGTTTGGAAAACTTTTCACAGTTTTGGTTCCTTATCAGAAATGAACAAATATTTTTACATAAATTGAAAATATATTAGTATTTTAAGGAACATTATTCAGAAATTAAAGATATTTTCATGTTTAAATTTCCCCTCGTGGGACAATAAAGGTCGTCATTCATATTAAACATTAATAATACTAAATGAATTCTGGAATTACAATAACCGTTATTAAACCAAACTAACAGAGAAAAAGGTTGACACCTAGTGTTGATTATTAGAACTGCACAGGTCAGTGATCAGATCAAAGTTTGTACCCGTTTAAAGTCCTCATTAACCAAATCTGATTAATCACATCTGTAAACTCGATCTTTAAAATTGTTGCATTCCAATATTCAGGGACTGGGAAAAAACTCAGTGGCCATTAAAATCTTTGCAATAAATTTGATCTAATGTACAAATCACTGGAGCCGACCGGTAGGCATCCAATTATAACACAGAAATTAGTAGCGTTCAACAAACTTTTTGGGAGGACTTTAAAGGTAAACAAACTGAGCCTGACCAATCAGAGAGCAGGATCCTCTAAAGCCTGTTAAATAGTTGTAGCTAAGAATGCAGAGAGCTGGATTCTCCACCTAAATCTCATAGTGCAGGTCGTTGAGCTCCAGTCTGGTGTAATGTCGGCGGTCGAAGGACTCCATGGCCTTGCGGCCGCCCAGGGCCAGAGCCAGCGTCACCACGGCCAGTCCCAGCACCATGAAGGCTACCACACCACCCGTCAGCGCCCCCTGCGCCGCCAACGCTTTCCCCCGGCTGGAGCTGGAGTTCAGGTTGGGGTGACCGGGTTGGAGGTCCGGGTCTTTGGGAATGAAGATCAGACTCGGGGGTGGAGCCGTCACTGTGGTGGTTGGTTGGGTGGAGGAGGTGGCTTGGGTGGTAGTGGTTAGACTTATGGTTGTAGGAGGAGCAGTGCTAGTCATGGGAACGGTGGGTGTAGTAGTTGTAGCGGTTCTTCTGGTGGTTGGGGTAGGTGTGGTAGGAGCGGTGGTTGTAGTTGCTGTTGTAGTTTCTGGAACACTGGTATTTTGATGCTCCACCTCTTTCCTTGCTGCTTCACTAGGAAGGGATGTGATGGAGCTGGAAGGTGTTTGGGTGGTGGTGGTGGTTGGATGAGGTTTTCCTTTCTTGGAGGTTTTGTTTTGCTTCTTGCCGGTTTTGTTGGGTTTTCTGGAGGTGAAGGTGGGAGATGGTGCGGTTGTGGTTGTTGCTGCGGTTGTAGTAGTGGTGGTTCTGGCGGTAGTGGTGGGTGGAGTACCTGCAGGCACTGTGGCGATGATGATGACGGGCGGGGGAGGTTCTGTAGTGGAGGGCTGTGTCTGCGGGGTGGTTGGTGCGCAGGTGGTGCTGGTGGGTTGGACGGTTGTTGGTGTGGTTGGTGCTGACGTGGTGCTGGTGGTGGTTTGTACAACGGTTGTCATGGCGACCGGTCTCAGCGTGGGCGGATGACTTAAACCTGTAGAGGGGAGAAAAGAAGCGAAGCGTAATGACCAGAAGGGGGCAGCAGAGACACAACGATGTAATGAAAAGAGGCGGTGGAGCTTCCTGCAGAAACAGGTGGAGGGGCTGCTTCACCTTTGTAGATGTCGTAGGTGTTGCTGCCTTCAGGAGCTTTCATCAGAGGACAGTCGGCTTCGGCGGGGCAGTGGAACAGGAGGCAGTTATCTTCACCTACGCGCTTGTTGGCTTTGAACGCCGCCATGTTGCATCGAGCTCCTTCAGGAAGGTAAAAGGTCATCAGGACACCTGAGACTGGCTGAAACGTTCCAGCATCATAAACACACCTATCCCTGAACACTAGATGGCAGTACCTGTTACACAATGAACCTTCACATACCCACTGCGATCATCTTTTCAGCGACTTTAAAGCGTTCTCAGCACTCTTTGTTTTATGATTATTCCGTTGCTGCTTTCTAGGTCGTAGCTTCTGCAGAGCGGCAGCAGCTCGTTAGCATGTCGTCTCTCTGTTTACGCTAGCTCCTCCCGCTAGCTTACAGCCTGTCACACCTCCAACCTAACATTACCGCTCCAACAGGAATGCTGAGCAGTATTGGAGCCATCCAGCCGTACAGTTCTGAGCCGGATGTCAGCTCAGACCAAGACGTACATAGATCTAGTCGTCTCCAAGCGAACGTCTTTGGAAACGGAAAGATGACGACTACAAATTTCTGAGCTTTATTATCGTTCTTCATTAGCTCTTAATGGGCTTTATTATTGTCCTGGACAAACAACTTTATCGGAGGATTTTAATCAGACCCATATGATTACAAAAAACAGTTTTTGTTTGCGATGGCTTTATCACGATTATTGGAGAACGAAGGGGTAAGTTTTATCTCCTATGGAGGCGTGTGTGTTTCTTTTTGTACGATTTTATACGCTTGTATTTGTATTATTTTGTGTGTATGACCGTTATTATGGTTTAAGGCCAGCTCCGCTCTAGAGCGCCCCCTGGATCCAGTGCAGGCGGTGGGAGACAGAAGGACTAACAACACTGATGGACAGAGCGTGTTTCAGTATCCGACTTTACAACCAGATCTGCTCCAAACAAACTCAATCATTTTTACGTCTGCGCCTTCATTTGCACTAATTCACTGATTCTCTGTTTATTTATGCTAATTTGGGAAATAATATATTTCCCTTTTTAATAGTACATTTTCACATTCTGTACACATTTCTGAACAATTTAATAATTTAAATGTCTTTAAAGTATCTTGTCCTGTTGCACATTACAGCCTGGGTTTGCCACTTTAGCTGTATTTTTATCTTTATTAACCGCACAGTATTCTGGTTTGCAACAATTTCTATATATTGTAAATATTTTTATCTGGACACTTGAATTCGGTTCTTTTCTTACTTTGCTGCTGTTACAACTAAATTTCTCCTCGTGGGACAATTAAGGATTTTTGTTTTATATTCTACTCTATTCCAGTTAATCCTTTTAATTTGAAAAATACTACTTCCTGTACAAACAGGCCAGGAACCAGCTGACAAGAGGGATCAAAGCAGCAAAGAGGAACTACAGTGCTAAGCTTAAGGACCGTTTTTCTGCTAACGACCCCTCTGCAGTTTGGAGCTACCTGCAGACCATTACTAACTGTAGGAGACCATCCCCCCACCCTGTGGAGAGCCCCCGCCTGGCTGAGGACCTCAACGACTTCTTTTCCAGGTTTGAAAGGACTTTCACACCTCCCACCTCCCCCACCATCTCCATCACAAAAGACCCAGCTTCACCCCAAACCACCCACGTACCTGCCTTGACGATCTGCGAACAGGACGTGCGCCAGCTATTTCAGAGACAGAAAATTAAAAAGGCTCAGGGACCAGACGGAGTGTCCCCAGCCTCTCTGAAATTCTGTGCTGACCAGCTGGCTCCCATCTTCACCCAGATCTTCAATAACTCCCTGGAGCTGTGTGAGGTCCCCTCCTGCCTCAAACGCTCCACCATCATACCGGTTCCCAAGAAGTCCCCAGTCACTGGATTAAATGACTACAGACCAGTTGCCCTAACATCTGTGGTCATGAAATCCTTTGAGCGTCTGGTACTGACCCACCTGAAGGACATCACAGATCCCCTGCTAGACCCCCTGCAGTTCGCCTACAGATCAAACAGGTCAGTGGATGATGCCGTCAACATGGCTCTACACTACATCCTGCACCATCTAGACTCTGCAGGTACCTACGCTCGGGTCCTGTTTGTGGACTTCAGCTCTGCGTTTAACACCATTGTCCCAGAGCTCCTCCACCAAAAACTGTCCCAGCTCACCGTGCCTCCCTCCACCTGTCAGTGGATTACCAGTTTCCTGACTGACAGGAGGCAGCAGGTGAAACTGGGTAAGTTCACATCCAGCTCCCGTTCCCTCAGCATCGGCGCCCCCCAGGGATGTGTTCTCTCCCCACTGCTCTTCTCCCTTTACACCACTGACTGCACGTCGAGGGACCCTTCTGTGAAACTCCTGAAGTTTGCAGATGACACCACCGTCATTGGACTCATCCGCGACGGCGACGAGTCTGTGTACAGAAAGGAAGTGGAACAGCTGGTTCTCTGGTGCAGTCAGAACCACCTGGAGCTAAACCCGCTCAAAACTGTGGAGATGACAGTGGACTTCAGGAAGAGACCACCATCAACATCTCCTCTCATGATCCTCAACAAGCCAGTCCCCACAGTGGAGTCTTTCAGGTTCCTAGGATCCACCATCACACGGGACCTGAAGTGGACCTCCCACATTGACTCTATAAGGAAAAAGGCCCAGCAAAGGCTGTACTTTCTGCGTCAGCTCAGGAAGTTCAACCTGCCCCAGGAGCTGCTGATCATCTTCTACACAGCAATAGTCCAGTCTGTCCTGACCTCATCCATCTCTGTCTGGTTCGGATCCGTCACCAGGCAAGACAAGGACAGACTGCAGAGAACAGTCAGGACTGCAGAGAGGATCATAGGAACCGATCTTCCCTCCATTCAGGACCTATTCCGGGCCAGGGTCAGGAAGCGGGCCAGGAAAATCACCTCTGACCCCTCACACCCTGGCCACAATCTGTTTAGGCTCCTCCCCTCAGGTCGGCGTTACAGAGCGTTGTACGCCAAAACCACCCGACACAAAAACAGTTTTTTCCCCCAGGCTGTCGCTCTGACGAACTCTGTCTAGTCACAGTGTGTGAGTGCACTCACATAACAATAAACTATAACTCTGCACTTCTGTACATACTCACTGTAAAATAACCCCAGCTTGGTGTATATATTATCCTTTATTATTTACAATCTGATATTTATTTGTATTTTTAATTATTTTTGTTCTTATTTTTCTTTTTTTTCTTTTTTCTTTTTTATTTCACTTATTCAAGTTCTGTACTGGAGGAAAAAGTTTGCCGGAGTCAAATTCCTTGTATGTGACATACTTGGCCAATAAACTGATTCTGATTCCTGTAAAACTGCATTCCAGTTTAACAGCAATAAAAACTCGGAGAAATCAGACGGACCAGATGAATTATTTCTTATTATTTCATGATGCTGTTTTTCCTTGTGGCTTATTTTTTCAAAAGACATTTTAACAACTAAATAACTTGACCAGCCAGTCAGGGTTGGTGGGCGGGGCCTGATGCTCATTGGCTGCTGCTTTAACATTGAGCCATCATCATCCTCACTGTGCAGTTAGCAACATGCTAAGTCATGGTTGGGAGGAACTTTGTTCAGCTCTGGTTGCTGTAACAGATCGTACTGAGAGTAATCATTTATCAGCATTAATCAGAGACCGTCGTGACTCATTTATGTGTGTGTGTGTGTGTGTGTGTGTGTTTAATGATCCCAGGAACAGACCAACAAAAAAATACAAAAATAAGCCACGGGAGAAAACACCATTGTGCAATAAAAGAGGACTTTGGGAAAAATATGGAGTAAAAACTGCCGGAATTAAACAAAAATGGGTAAAGATGAAATCTATTATTAGAAAAAAATACAAGTAATTTTTTTTCCATTAAAAATATATTAGGCAAAAAAATACAATTTAAAAAAAATTTTTTCAATAAAATCTATCATTAGGAAAAATACAATTAAATGTTTTTAAATAAAATCTATTACCAGGAAAAAATTACAATTAAATAATATTTTTTAAATAATAAATGTATTTTTAAAGGAAAGTGGAAAATATTTTATAGTAACCAGCGGAGAATTTTAAATTTTTTCACAATTTCATTGTCACATTATATATTTGTCTATTATTTAATAACGTAGATATTTATTTCACAAGATTTTATGTATTTCATTTTGAACACACTTCACTAGTATTTTAATCTGAGTAAGTCGTTTTTAATAACTAGTCAGGTTATTTTTCTATTATCTTTATTTTAGTGAATCTGCTCCCACTTACCTGCTGCTGCTACACCTGAGTGTCCCCCACATGGGGACAATATTTCTGTCCTGTTCCCCTCAGGTGAGGAACGTTTCCTGCTAGAACCTTCCGACCACATTCCTTATTTTGGATCAGTGGTTCTTTTTCTGTTTCACTCCTTTATCTCTAAATCATTCAGCAGGTAAGCATGTGTACCTGCAGGCGGCGCTCTCACCTGTTCGGACCTCCTCGGAGCAGCAGGCCAGGACGCAGTCCCTTTCGGAGCGGACGGTCCGGGCCATCATGGCCGTGGCCTCTCTGTTCAGCGCCGCTCTGACGTTGACGGCGGCGCCCTGATGCTGCCTGGAGAAACACGTCTCTGGTTCCAGGGCCGAAGCAGGGAGCGACATCAGCAGCGCCACCAGCAGGGCGGCGGCGGAGACGGACGGAGGGGTCATGGCTGCGGCGGGTCGGCCGGGAGCAGAAAGAAACACGGGTCCAGTGGAGGTTCTGCGGAGGAAGAAGAGAAGGCGGTGAGCGGCAGCTGGACCCGCTTCCAGCTCAGACGATGTTCAAACGCTCCTCCTCCACAAAGAGAGAGGAGGAAAATAGAAAGCTAAAAATGGATCCGCTCCTGGTCCATTTTTAGACGCCTTCATGGAGGTCAGGAAACAAACCAGGCTGAAAAAGGAACCACAAACCAGGATGGATGGATCAGAACCGGCCCGGAGTCAAACTTCTGCAGCTGTTCTGATCTCTGCATGTAGGTCCGGTTCTGATCCAGCAGAGTTCAGACAACAGAAACCTGCCGGAACCCAACAGGACTGGATAGAGACAGGAAGATGGACTCAAACCAGATGGAAAACCCAGTAGAACCAGAACCGGAGCAACTAGGACCTAGAACTTACCGCTTCCTCAGAACCTCAGCAGCTGTGTGGGTCCAGAGTCCGGTTGGCAGGACTTTACCCGGATTCCTCTTATCACAGCTCCTTATCAGAACCAGCTCGGGTGGAAACCTGTTCTATCTAACTCCGGTTCTGATCCGATCACACGCCTGACTTCATCAGGTTAAAACACACTTCTGGTTACGGCCCGCTTCATCAGCCGGGTCAACGTTCTGGAGAAAAGTTGGGATGGACCCCTGACCAGAACCATCAGCAGGAAATGTTCTGGTTCTGGTCTCTGATCCGGATCTGACCCATACAGCCTAATAACCATGTGTGACCCGCATGGTACCACACAGAACATCTGGGCCCGGATGGGTTCTGTAGCTAACGAGCCTCTTGGATTTGGGTCATGCAGGACGGGTGGAACCCACTCAGAACTTTAAGGGAAAGAACCATTTTATTCATTCTGGACCTTATTTATCGTAATAATTACGTTTATTTACTCACCCAGCCCAGTTAGGAGCCACTAGGAGTCCTTCAGGAGATGTTTAGATCCATATAATGGGAGTAAATGGGGCAGCCAAAAGTCAGCCTGTAAATAAGGAATTATCTGCCACTAAACTCCTTCATTTCACCAATATTTGGTTATCAATCACTAGCTCTATTCCCCTGGGAGTTCAGAGCGTCTCAGAGGGGCTGCTGGGTTGTTTACAGGGTGTTTTACAGGATTTTAATCCAACACCAATGGGTGATTTAATGACATCAGTGCTGCGCTCCATCCCAGCTGTAGCTGATCACCAATGGATCTACACTTCTCCTGAAGGACTCCTAGTGGCTCCTAACTGGTCTGGGTGAATAAACGAACGTATTTAATGCTAGAAATAAGGTCCAGGTAGCCATAGCTTAGCATAAACAATGAAAGTGAATGGTAACAGCTAGCATCTTGTGTGCAAAAGTGACGAAATTGGCTCAATATTGATCCTAATTATTCCTGCTGACCTCAATAATCATATCGATTGCAAATGGAAGTAATAAGTAAGGAATTATAGGAGATTTAGACTTGGGACTAATTTATGACAAAGCGCCCCTGTGAGCCTCCGCTGCACGGCGCAAGCACACGATGCAGCGCTGCAAAAACACAAATACGTTAGCTGCACAGAGTTTGAGAACGTGATGCGTCTAATGGAAGAAAACGGTTCCTGGTTGTGTAGTGAAGGGTGCTGAAAAAAAACAAACAGCAACGCCATGTTTCAGAGTTCCATCTAATGTGGAACGAAGAAGACGTCGGCTCGCTGCGCTCTATTTAATGTTTTATTTGCTGTAATTGTTGCTTGGTTATTCTGAATTACTGTAATTTAAACATTTCATCCTGATGACTGTAAACAGCTAGTTTTGTAGAGTAAATGACTTTTAGGTGTCTTCTGCAGCGCTGCTTCATGTCCCTGGGCCTTGCAGTGGCAGCTTACAGCAGTGTCAGAAAGTCGGAAAATGGAAATCGGCTCCTATAATTCCTTAATCTTACTTATTATCATTTAGAATCTGTGTTATTCAGGTCATCAGAGAAAATTAGGATCATTTCTGAGTCATTTTCATGACTTTTGCACACAAACCGCTAGCTGTTCCCATTCACTTCTATTGTTTATGCTATGCTAACGCTAACCAGAGAATTACTTGGCTGGTTGCTAAATGATCTTTATTACTGATCTAACTCTGGAGAAGATGGCAGCAGACTAAATGTCACTTAGAGCAGGAAAGGACAGAACCCAGACCGGTTCTGTTCGCTTTTTTCCAGATGGGGCCAGCTTACGACTGACTAGGGATGGGTACCGATATCCGGTACCATAATGACGCCGGTTCTGACCAACACGGCAGTAACCACACCAAACAGCAACACACATTTTGGTGCCTTATTTCCCCTGAGATGTTAAACACTGTGGATTCTGGACCCATCAGCCCAGAGCAATTCCATATATCACCAGAAACGGCTAACATGGTTATCTTTTTGCAAACAAAATCCAAAAGGCTAGCGCTGTCACATTTAACGCGGGTCGATTAATTCCTAGAATTAACTCCAATTTTTAAAACACAATCAACGCATATACAGAGTGGCCCCATGTTTATGATTCATTCTGCACTACATCCGTTCTTCCTAAGCAGCCAAACTACGGATCGTTGTGCAGAACAGCATGTCTGTCTGCGTAAATGACATACGAGTTTATTATTGGCGTATTGGGTTGATATGATTATAAGTTGTCTGTGGGAATTTTCTGTCCGCCGTATTTATGTTGATTTATGCACGCTGGTTCACTGTATCGCTTCATTACTTTAAATACAGTTTCTGCTGCATTAAAATGCGAAATTATTCAGTTAAAGTGATGTTTCCAGACTTGAATTAGTGCTAACTCATTAGCGGAAGTAGCTGTGTAGACCTTCACAGTAAGAGCATCCATTTCCTGAGTGTTTACTTACGGGAAAATGGTAAATTGTGACATTTGATTTATGTGATGATTTGATTATGTGTGATGAGACTAAACATCCATTATGAATGTGATTGTAGAGCTCAAAACACAAATACTATTTTCTGATATGATTAGATAATTTTTTTTATCATTTGACAGATCTGCTAAAAATACAAAATAAGTATGTTTTCCACTCTTTAAGCACCAGTATCTGATAAAACCTAAACACCCATCCCTACTGGTGACAGGCAGCCATCATCAGAACTATGGGGCCCATTTGGGGCCCACATGGAGGCTGAACTGGTTTTACTGGTTACCTGTGGTGAAACCAGCTGTTTTTAAAGCAGAAGTTCTGAGTCATGGTTCTGGATCTCTGCTTTTATGTTCAGAAAAACTGGATTGTTCCGGATGAACACCCGCGTTAACTGGTCTGTACTGGTTCTACTGGGAGCTCTACCTGAGCGGTTCGGTCAGCGGGGGCTCCGTTCACCTCAGCCCGGCCCCCATCGTCTTCCGTCGGTCAGAGTGGGGGCGGATGAGTCGGTGTTTCACTGGAAGATGGAGGAGCCCAGCTGGTCCGATTCACCAGAACCGGTTCTGTTCCAGTCACCCATCCCGGGACGACATGTTGGGAACCTAATAAAAGCAGAGGCAGGAAGGAGGAAAAAGCCGCTTTGCTCACCGGGAATCAGCGGGAATACCGAGCGGCTCAGCAGCAGGATTCAGCGGAGGAAAGCAGCTCCATGTCCCCGCTCAGAGAGCCTGGAAGGCGGCCAGCAGCTGCTCTCTGCCTCCCGATGGTGATGAAGATGATGGTGCGCAGGATCTGCTGCTGCTCTCCTCAGTCTGACCCATTTTAGTCTTTGTCCTCTGGAAGGGGGAGGGAAGAGCCTGCAGCCCCGAAAAATCGGCCCGAATCGGATCAAATCTCACATCGATTATTGCAAACAAAGATTATTCTGGTTCTCAGCGGCGAAGCAGGAAATATTAAACCAGTTTATCTAATAATGTGAGCGGCCGATCTGATGGAGAAAACATCTGAAGGAGGAGAAGATGGTCTCCATGGAGAGACCAGTCCCTGCAGTATGGAAGGCCGTTAGAGCATTTCGTTCGACACGGACCAATAAAGGGTTGACTTGAATAAAACATGGACATTTTTTTTAATAATATGTTTTGAATATATGTGTGTTTTCTTTCAGATGTCTAAGACAGTATTTGTTAACATTTTTACAGTGGGTATTATTACCTGAGAAAACGTTGAGCTCTCATGTACCGCGATCACGACCAACCTAAACAGTTTACACTTTTAACTACAGACAATTAACAAAGGAGGCTTATTTACTACTAAAAAAGGATTATTTATCAGTAATTATTAGCAGCAACAGCCATACTGTGTGTGAATTATACATATTTTATATTCAAACTTTCCTCCAAGTACCACTGGTGGTCCAGGTACCACAGTTTGGGAATCACGGGTCTGAGATAAATATTTTATAAGAGGAGTTGGGTTCAGTTGTTAAACTCGTCGGCGTTTTCTGATTGAGGACGTATTTCCGCCTTGGATCGCAGGAATCTTTGCCCATAGACTCTCGTTATAAGTTGTACATGCGCAGTAGCTCCTCTTCAGTACCAGAGATAGGACGATAGGGGGCGCAGGAGAGGTGCGCCCTGAGGGGGCGGGGCTTACATATCGCCCCCCTTCTGTCATACTGATAAACAGGTCAGACCAGACGAACAGAGATATAAAATAGCTCAGATCTGATCATTGACATATCAGATCAATCAGCAGTAAAATGAGTGTAAAAAGCGCCGTATTTATATGAATTATGCTTGTTGGGTCTCTGTATAGCTTCAGTACATTTCATAGTAAAGTATCGCTGCGTTAAAAATGCACATTATTCAGTTAAAGTGATGTTTTCTGACTTAAATTAGTGCTAACCATTAGAGGAAGTAGCTGTGTAGACCTTCACAATAAAAGCATGTATTCCTAATGTTTAGATTGATGAATTTATAGTTTATATTTTGGAAAAAGGTAAATTATCACATTTTATTACTAAGTTTATGTTACATTTGATTTATTTGATATTTAACAGCTGCTGATATCCAAATATTAAGTTTATTTATATATTTTGGTTATTTCTACCCTATATTAGTTCTTATTTTTCATATGAGATCACACATATCATCTCCCTCCTCACATTTATATCACCCAAATCTTTATCAGCAGCTGTGTGGATTTACTTCTCATACTCTGAATGGGTTTAAGTGGAGCTCTGGCAGGTTCTCCCAGTATGAACAGAGTGATCCCAGTCTGAACCAGAACCTCTATAGACAGCTCAGTGTTTCCTCCTCTACAGTAGCAGTCTGTTCTAGAGAAACTGATGAAGCTTCTGACTGAAATCATTCTGTTGTCGTAGGATAGTCCTATTAAGAGGAAGATCAGGGTTCAACATTAATAAGAAACAGCTTTACAATCAGAAAATGTTAGTTATTGTTAGCAACTGGCTAAAAGATCAAGAGTTTAAAATGTGTGAATGTGGAGTTAAAAACAAAAATCTATTAATTTCTCCTTTATTTCATGAACAAAGACCTACAGTAATTAGATTTGTCCCTTTACGCTAAAAACTGTAGTTTTTTTTAGTCATAATCAGGAATGTTAATTAGTCAGGATTAATTCACAGCTACTCTGTAATTAATTAGGCAAAAAAATTAATCGTTTGACACCCTAATATCTAACCATCACAGTCACAGCGCCCCCTGGAGAAAACTCCACCAGCCGCCACTGGCCTGTGTCTGATCTGGGACTAGGGAGATTAATCGATTAATCAAAAATGCAGTTATTGCAGGAGCAGCTGCTCTAATATTTGCTCTAATATTTGCGTGTTACCTCAAAGTTTTATGTAGAATCTGAAATAGTGATTTTTAAGTTGACAGCTGATGTAACAGTTATGGATTATATAAAAAGTGTTTTATAGCAGAAACATGAGGTGCTCCGCGTAGTGAAATCAGACGTAAAATAGCTGTGTCAGAACATGATTTAAAAAAGGATGTAAAATATTTACCAGCTAAATCAGAGAAGTTTAAAGTCTGTAAAAGTTACAGTAATAGATGCAATAATAATTTAACACATTTAAACAGAACAGTATGATGATTTTATGGCTCCATCGTTTATTGTGATGAGTGGAACAAAAAGCTTCAGAAATTAATCGGCAGTTTGATTAATTCTGTCTGATTAGATCTGAACATGCTTGTTCTACGGAAGCCCATTGATGACAATAATACAGATAATGGAGTGAGAAAAACCTGGGATCCGCTCAGAACCGTCAGCACGGACGGATCCGGTTCAGAACCTGAAGAACCTTCCCTCTGAGCTCTGCTGGTGGTTCTGACCAATGACCCGGTTCAGACGGGTTCTACCTTCATGTTTCTGTCCAATCAGACGCTGAGACCGGAGGAGGAACGTTGGGATGTTTTTATTAAAGCAGTAAAAAGTGTCCAGCTTCTGGTTCTGGTTCTGGTCGGGTTCTGGTCTCTGCAGCTCAGACGAAGCGGACCAGAAGAAGGTTCTGATCCACACCAGCTGCTGCTTATTTCCATGTCTTCCTGCTACAACATGAAACCTCGGCTCACTTCACCTCCTCCATCTCTACGTCTCCCTGGCAACCAGACTCCGCCTTCTTCTTCTTCTTCTTCTGTGGAGCAGCTGATGATGATGATGATGATGAGTCCTGCTTCCTCTGAGGTTCTGGTTGGGCTGTGGAGGAAACATCGGACATGTGATCCATCTGCTATGGAGCAGCAGAACCTCCCGGTTCTACAGGGACATTAGAACCTGGAGGTTCTGCTGCTTTGGACCTTCAGGTGGACCAGAACAAACGTTCTACCTTCCATGGAGAACTTCTCCTTCTGCAGGTGATGCAGCTGCTTCAGGAGCTTCCGTCTCTTCTTCCCTGATAGGGTGATGTTGGCCCTGGGGCTGGACCTGAGGGACGCAGGGGACAGGTGAGGGACGGACGGGTGAGGGACAGACGGACAGGTGAGGGACGGACGTAAAGGTGAGGGACGGACGTAAAGGTGAGGGACGGACGTAAAGGTGAGGGACGCAGGGGACAGGTGAGGGACGGACGGGTGAGGGACGGACGGAAAGGTGAGGGACAGACGGGCAGGTGAGGGACGGACGTAAAGGTGAGGGACGCACGGACAGGTGAGGGACGGAGGGTGAGGGACGGACGAAAGGTGAGGGACAGAACGGGCAGGTGAGGGCGGACGGTAAGGTGAGGGACGCGGGGACAGGTGAGGGACGGACGGAAAGGTGAGGGACGCAGGGGACAGGTGAGGGACGGACGGAAAGGTGAGGGAGCAGGGGGACAGGTGAGGGACGCAGGGGACAGGTGAGGGACGGACGGAAAGGTGAGGGACGCAGGGGACAGGTGAGGGACGGACGGAAAGGTGAGGGACGGACGGGTGAGGGACAGACGGACAGGTGAGGGACAGACGGACAGGTGAGGGACAGGCGGACAGGTGAGGGACGCAGGGGACAGGTGAGGGACGCAGGGGACAGGTGAGGGACGGACGGGTGAGGGACATACGGACAGGTGAGGGACAGACGGACAGATGAGGGACAGGCGGACAGGTGAGGGACGCAGGGGACAGGTGTGAGGGACGGAAAGGTGAGGGACACAGGAACAGGTGAGGGACAGAGGACAGGTGAGGGACGCGGCAGTTGAGGGACGCAGGGACAGGTGAGGGACGCAGGGGACAGGTGAGGGACGCAGGGGACAGGTGAGGGACGCAGGGGACAGGTGAGAGACAGACGGATAGGTGAGGGACGCAGGGGACAGGTGAGGGACGGACGGACAGGTGAGGGACGCAGGGGACAGGTGAGGGACGGACGGAAAGGTGAGGGACGCAGGGGACAGGTGAGGGACGGACGGAAAGGTGAGGGACGCAGGGGACAGGTGAGGGACGGACGGAAAGGTGAGGGACGGACGGAAAGGTGAGGGACGGACGGGTGAGGGACGGACGGAAAGGTGAGGGACAGACGGGCAGGTGAGGGACGGGACAGGTGAGGGGACGTACGGAAGGTGAGGACGGACGGGAAAGGTGTGAGGGACGGACGGACAGGTGAGGGACGGACGGAAAGGTGAGGGAAGACGGCAGGTGAGGGGGACGGAAAGGTGAGGGACAGGGGGACAGGTGAGGGACGGACGGACAGACAGGTGAGGGACGGACGGGCAGGTGAGGGACGGACGGAAAGGTGAGGGACGGACGGAAAGACAGGTGAGGGACGGACGGAAAGGTGAGGGACGGGCAGGTGAGGGACAGACGGACAGGTGAGGGACAGACGGACAGACAGGTGAGGGACAGACGGGCAGGTGAGGGACAGACGGACAGGTGAGGGACGGACGGACAGACAGGTGAGGGACAGACGGAAAGGTGAGGGACGGACAGGTGAGGGACAGACGGACAGGTGAGGGACAGACGGACAGACAGGTGAGGGACGGACGGGCAGACAGGTGAGGGACGGACGGGCAGGTGAGGGACGCAGGGGACAGGTGAGGGACAGACGGACAGGTGAGGGACAGACGGACAGGTGAGGGACGGGCAGGTGAGGGACAGACGGACAGACAGGTGAGGGACGGGCAGGTGAGGGACAGACGGGCAGGTGAGGGACAGACGGACAGACAGGTGAGGGACGGACGGAAAGGTGAGGGACGGACAGATGAGGGACAGACGGACAGGTGAGGGACGGACGGACAGACAGGTGAGGGACAGACAGGTGAGGGACGGACGGGCAGGTGAGGGACAGACGGACAGGTGAGGGACGGGCAGGTGAGGGACAGACGGACAGGTGAGGGACAGACGGACAGGTGAGGGACAGACAGACAGGTGAGGGACAGACGGACAGGTGAGCTCCGGACTGGAGGGGACGGACGGGCAGGTGTGAGGAAGGGACGTTGGGGACAGACGGACGGACAGGTGAGGGACGGACAGACAGGTGAGGGACAGACGGACAGGTGAGGGACGGACGGAAAGGTGAGGGACGGACGGGCAGGTGAGGGACAGACGGACAGACAGGTGAGGGACAGACGGAGGCGGAGCAGGTGAACGGAAGCAGGTGAGGGACACTCTGACGGGACAGACGGACAGGTGAGGGACGGACGGAAAGGTGAGGGACGGACGGAAAGGTGAGGGACGGACGGAAAGGTGAGGGACGGACAGAAAGGTGAGGGACGGACGGGTGAGGGACAGACGGACAGGTGAGGGACGGACAGGTGAGGGACGGACAGGTGAGGGACGGACAGGTGAGGGACAGACGGACAGGTGAGGGACGGACAGGTGAGGGACGGACAAGTGAGGGACAGACAGAAAGGTGAGGGACGGACAGACAGGTGAGGGACGGACGGAAAGGTGAGGGACAGACGGACAGGTGAGGGACGGACGGAAAGGTGAGGGACGGACAGGTGAGGGACAGACGGACAGGTGAGGGACAGACGGACAGGTGAGGGACAGACGGACAGGTGAGGGACAGACAGGTGTGTCCCTGACTGGTAGGACGTCTGCATCACTGACCGTCTCTTCTTCAGGTGATGGACGGTGATGATGTCACTGTCCACCACGGCGCCGATGATCTGCTTCTGCTTCTTCTTCTGTCGCCCCAAAACTCGCCGCCGCTTGAAGAGTTTCTTCCCGAGCTCCTGGGAGACAAACAGGACAGGTCAAAGGTCACGTAGGTGGGGTTCTGGGTCAGAGCAGCAGGTTCTGGTACCGACCCGGATCACAGTGGACAAAAAGGAGGCGACTATCCCATCCTGTAGTCATAGCAACGCTACCTGAGGGTGCTGTTCTGACAACCGTCACCTGATTGGTCGATGCGGCGACATATTAGGCCAAAATTCTGATTTTTCCAACTTTTTTAGGGTGCGCCTCAAACGCCTCATTGGCGTGAATCAGGAAAATCTTTTAGCGACAGAAATCGGTTTCTGACGTGATGCTGGGCTGATGTGATCATAAAACGCCACTTCCGGCGAGATATTTTAATAGTTAGTGCGTACTGTGATGCGTTTATGGTCACCCTTTATTTATGTATTTGTTTAATGTGGGTTCGTATTGTCCAGGATGCGTTTATGGTCACTTTTTATTTATGTATTTGTTTAATGTGGGTTTGTATTGTCCAGAATTATCAAGTACTAATTCTGAAAAGATCTAGCCTCTCGTGATCGTTTAGTAAGGTCTGATCCTTTCATTAACTGATTGGCTGATTCAACGGTATTGGTTAAAATAAATCTCATTAACATTCAGTCTGAACGGCGTTTTAAACGCCGTTTATTTAGACAAAAACACCGCTTGAAACGCATTTCCATTTTTTGACAAATGCCGCCTGGAACGGCGTTTATTTTGAAAATACGCCATTTAAAACGCCGCCCGGAAGTGGCGTATGTACATCCGCTTTCCAAATTCATTGCGATCCTACGCCGACTTTACATGGAAACCTGGCTCTCTGGTTGCTTTAAACACGCCGACTGTGAACGCACCGTTAACCCCTCCTTTCCACCGGATGCGAAAGCAGCAGTTTCCCCGTCACAGCAGCCTCATGTCGCAGCACTTCTCTAAATATACGCGGCGGTCCTATTTTCTACGCCTGTGAAACGTGTAAATTTCGACATTTTGGATAGGGGAAGACAGACAGGAAGTCAGACGGCTCGGCATCCGGAAATTTTCAAAATAAAACAAAGGTGCTTCTTTCCGATAGCTTTAGAAGTCAGTAGGTCGCAAGAGGCAAAAATATCACAACTTGTTAAGGATTCTAACAAAGGGGGATTAAAAACGATGATTTTCAATCTATGGTCGGAGTTTTTCGGGTTAAATGGTTAAAAGCTTTTTTTAGAGAAACCTGATTCTATATGGTATCATATTCCCAAAAATATTTTTGCTGAAGTGGGAGGCTTGGACTTTCTTTTCAGGTGTGATTTTGCGGTATCCAAAGTGCCAGTGAAGCTATCTGAATATCATAAGCAAGTTCTTAATTACTGGAGAATGGTATTTGTCCATAATGGCTCCACCTTGTGGAACAACAGAGCAATAACAATAAATGGTAAAACACTTTTCTTCAGAAGTTGGTTTGAAAACGAAATCGTTTTTATCATAGATATACTAGATGAACAGGGTAATTTTCTTAGATTTACGGATTTTTAAACAAAATTTCATATTCAGTGTCCAATAAAGGTTTACAATAAGGTGTGTAAAGCAATACCAACGGCTTTATTAAACTTGATAGAAAATTATTTACAATATTCCAAACTACATTTAAACCAAATTCCCTTAAATAGACAAAAATGCAGCAATAACTATATCTGTAAAATATTTAAATCCAAGCTATTTCCACAAAATGAAAAAATAAGACACTATAGTGATAATATAACTAACAAATATATTAAGTTTATGAAATGGCCAATACCTCCTAAAGTCAAAGAATTGTAATTCAAAATAATAAATGGTTACTAGCCAACAGCAGTAATGCTCAGAAAAAGATTTGGCTTTGTGGTGGAGCCATGTGTGTCTCTGCTCCAAGGAAGAAGAGACGACTGAACATTTGGTTTTCTCTTGTTCAGTGATAAGAGCTTTTTGGCAAGACGTTGTAAATTGGCTGAAAACAAAAATGAGGAAAATTACACATCAAAACTTACAGCAAATTCTATTTGGTAATGATGACCTTCCGAAAGAACTTTTCAGACTTTGCAATATCATAATAATTATGGGCAAATACTATATTCATAAAAAGTAAATGGCAAAACAAAAATCCATCCCTAATCGTGTTTAAAATTGAACTGAGGGAATTTTTTGCTTCTCTGAAACTACTGAAAGACTCAAGTAATATAATTTACTGTCTATGTGAAGATGTCTCTGAATATTTGTCATTCTGATGTGTAAAAGCTTCCATGTAACTTTACTAATAAGAGTTTGATGACTGAAGAAAATTTGTGGCATTCGCTTTGGCTTAACTGTTGGACTAAAGGGCCTATTTTTTTTTTATTTTATTCTTATTTTCCTTGTCATAACGTTGTTTTATCGAACTGCTGTTTGTTGTTCATTTATATCTCCCCTCGAGAGATTTTGTATATCGTTTGCTGTAAAAAATTTGTTAAATAAATTTAAAAATAAAGTAGGTCGCGGAAGGGTCTAGACTACCTCGGATCGCCACTAACATTATTATTTTGCACTTGGACGCATTTTGTATATTCCCTGACATAACATAAACTTATAGGTGAATGTAAAACGGAGAGAACACAAAAAACAGACCTTTTGGAGCATGTTGTAGTCGTTTTTCCTGCTTGTTGTTGCGTTTACTCACGAAACCACGCGTGATTTTGCTGATATCGCATGATTTTGGGCTCTCTCTGGGAAAGCTGCTACGTGCTGCTGACGCCCCCTGGTGGAAAGCCCGGGTAAGGCAGAACAGCCAATCATCAGCCGGTTTGAGACGGAGGCGCATTCAACAAGGGGTGTTTCTGCTTTGGAGGGTTTTTAATAACCCTGATATGAATTTGGGAAGATGTTCTGTTGGCATGTTGAGTATTTTTATGGATTGTATTTCTGTATTATATTGTTTAGCAGCTAAATTAGCTGAATGTGGTTATATATGCGGCAGACAGGAGGAAAGGAAAAGTGATTGATAAGCTGTTTATTTATGGCTTTGATATTTGGAGGATTGTTGATTAGCTGAATACTTTGTGTATAATCATGATTGGTTGAGGAGAAAAAGGTGAGAAATGATGTCACAGTCCTACAGGTATGCAAACAATGAAAAAGGTGTATTATTTTAATGTCTACAAACAGGAATTTTTACATTAGAGATAAAGCTTACATTTAACACAGTTCTGTCAGACCCAAATCACTATAAAGCTGATTTTTTTCTAACGCAAAAAGAGGCGAATGCAGGAAGAGATCACGTGTTTGGGTTATGGTTTGTGTTTGTATAACAAATTCACTATTTCATTTCAAATGTTCTGATTAGAGATTATATGATTATAAGCGGGAGTGAGGAAGACAGCGATGAAGGTAAAATGGTTGAGAGGAGCAGAGACTCCAGCTGTTTCTGGCCACTTATTGTATATTTATCGCTTTTATTAACATTAAATAATCATTTCTATCCCCGGACTTTAGAAAAACACAGCCGGAATCAACCCCAGAACCCTCCAGAACCGTTTGTTCCCGTTCTTACCGTTTTGGGTCTGTTTATTTTCCCTCCCGGAGGCGCCATCTTGGTTCTCTTCCCCCACGTGGACCGGAACCGCTTCTTCTTCTGCTGCCGGTGTTACACCAAAATCTGTGACCCATCAGAATTTGTGACCATAGGGGGCAGTAGTGTTGATTTCTCTGCATGGATGTCTTGAACACGAGGAAGAAGAAGAACACTTACGTAAACTGCGTAAGCACCGATTCTTGGGAGATTGAATAAACTTTATGGCTTCTCTAAACATCACAATAACTTGGAAAGTTTCTGTTTTGTATTTAAAGATGAAAGGTATTTGACGAACCATCATGTCTGTGTAGCCTGTAGTCTGAATATGTAAACCCCCTGCCGCTGTTTAATAAATCCGTAAAAAATTTATAATGATCTCAGGTGTTTTTCGTGGAAGAGGGACGGGTTCGATAATTTTTTCAAGAGTTCTGTCTGCTTTCTACAATCAGTAAACACCTCATAATATTAGTTATAGCTCAGTTTAAATTTTTTTCACACTTTTGTCTCCTCCTTACTACAATCTGAGCTGTTTTAGAATAATATGTGACCCTCTATTAACAGAAATATCGATGCGTCATCAAACTTATGATGGCATGCAGAACGTGGTGACCTTACTGTAAAAACCTCTTAATATTGTTAGCTCTGTTCAAAATTTTTTTCACACTTTTGTGTCTCCGTACTACAATTGAGCTGTTTTAGAATAATATGTGAACCTCTATTACAAGAAACTACATGCAGACAAATTTGCTGGCATCCCTAGTGAAGATTTGTGAAGAAAACACTCATAATATATGTTATAGCTCAGTTTAAATTTTTTTCACACTTTTGTCTCCTCCTTACTACAATCTGAGCTGTTTTAGAATAATATGTGACCCTCTATTAACAAGAAACTCGCTGGTCACAACTTATGATGGCCATCAGAAATGGTGACCTTACTGTAAGTAATACACATTTTGTTAAAACTGTGTTTCATAACACCTCAAAAACAGACCAATGGAAATGGGACATTGACCAATCAGAGGTCTTACAACAAGTCACAGGTAATAGTTGGGGAGTGGGGAGGGGAGTTGCCCAATATAGTCGTTTCAGGTCTATTACTGCACTAATCACATTTCAAGACTAAGACGCAGACTCATTGTAAAGTTAATAAAATCAGTGATGGAGCCACAAAGATATGAGGAGTTGGTTAACTTCATATCGAATGGCAAAATTCCAGACAACTGCGACAAATATCAGCGGTACACAATAAGAAGACGAGCGGGGAATTTTTGCGTGGAAGGTAAGCTGTATTAGCCCCATGACATGTAATTAAGCAATAAATAAATAACATTCACATGTAAATGCATCTATTTACCAGCGAACAACATTTTCATCAAACACCGAATTTGTTTTTAGATGACCAGCTATATTACATCCGACACAGTGGCTCAGACAAAGAGCTTAAAGTCAAAGTCGTGTGCGGGGCATCGGAGGCTGACTCCATTTTTAGGGAATTTCACGCAAGTGAGATGGGTGCGCACTGCGGCCAAATAAAAACCAGAGATGCCATTTCTCAAAGGTTTTATTGGCCATCGATGTCAAATGACATCAATAAATGGGTAAGTTAGTTTTTTTTCCAATTTTTAAATGGTTTTCTATCAAGTTTTTATTTAATTTAATTTTTTTACCTTTTTATGTATTGGCCCTTCAAAACAGCATTACAACGGCATAACTAACTACTTAGTTATTAAGCACATATAGTTGTTTGTCTGCATGTGCTCAAGTGGATGATTAACATATTTTACTTAAACAGCCTATCTCTAACATTCATTCATTCATGCATTCTTTGAATTACCAATCATAAAGACTAAGTGTGGCTTAAAAATGTATTATCTTCCATAGGTATCAGAATGCACTGCGTGTCAGCAAAACAGGGGTGATATCAAGGCTGGTACAGATTACAAACCTATTAAGGTAAAAACAAAATCTTGATCATAAAGGCAAAGCTTATGTCATTAAAATTTATATTAACTGTACTTAAACAAACAATTTCATATCAATATTTGTTTTTTTCCTCACTAAAAATTAGATCTTTCTTTCATTCATTCTTTAGTTCTTTCTTTCTTTAGACAAAACATCCATTTGAGCTTGTTGGTATGGATTTAATCGGTAGGCTTGTGAAAACAAACCAGGGAAACCAATACATCTGTGTTCTTATTGATTACTGCACAAGATGGCCACAGGCCTATGCAATTACATCAAAAACAGCTGCAGAGGTCACAGAATGTATTTTGAAATTTGTCTACCAGTTTGAGGTTCCACAAAGAATCCTAACCGACCAAGGGAAGGAGTTTGTGAACAATGTATGTATGCCAGCTTTAAGTTTTATTGCATAATTTTATAATAATTTAACAAACACGTGAATGCTAGCAAATAGCACAACTAGCACTAATAGTATTATCCAACAGATCAACACTCAGGTATGCGAAATTCTGTGGATCAAAAGGAGTCTCTGTGCCCCATATCATCCTCAGACCAATGGTTTGGTAGAACGGCTCAACGGCACCATTCAAAGGTAAACATAGATTAAGATACATATTTCTATGAGAGTCTATGTTAAATGCTAATCAAAATCGATGTTCAGTAACATTTCTGATATTGTAAATCACTATTTAGAGCTCTGGCAAAACTGGTGCAAGATAAAGGCAGTGACTGGGATCTTTACTTAGATGCTGTGATGTTTGGTTTACGCACAAAGAAGCAGCTTACAACACGCTTCTCTCCTTACTACCTGATGTTTGGACGAGAAGCACGTTATCCATCTGAGGTGGCAGAGAACTTTCAGGTTACCTTGACTTAAATCTTAATTTTATTTTATGTCCAACATATAGTTTTTTACTTTTGGCATATTTAGAAGAAAACAGTCTTTGGTGTATGTTGCAATGTTATAAAAGATACTATAATCATCCTGTTGTTTTTTTCATTTTTAAAGATCGATGGATCATTTGAGGAATCTTTGTTGGAGGAAGAGGTGGCCATAGATATTCAGCGGCAGGAGGAGATTTTGAATGTAATTCAAGGAAATCAGGAAAAAGTTCAGCAAAGAACAAGGGCAAGACTTCTCTCACAAGCACAGCCACAACAGTTCCAGGTGGGGGATATGGTTTGGAGGAAAAATATAAGAAGTCAGCAACGAAAAGGAGGAAAGATGGACCCTGACTTCCTGGGTCCATACACCATAACCAAAGTTGACGGGAAAAGCGTTGATGTTGTTGACAGCCAAGGGAAAATGATCAACAAGATCAACATTGATCACCTTAAGAGATACCAAGAGGAGACCCCAAGGATCCTAGGGAGGATAATCAAATCTCTACCCGTATCTATCTCTTCTTCTGTTACCTCCAAATCAGTAAGCTTTACCAGCACCAAAACAACCATATCACCACCTTCTGCTCCCACAGCACCACCTTCTACTGCCACAGCACCGCCAACTACAGCACCACCTTCTACTGCCACAGCACAGCCAACTACAGCACCACCTTCTACTGCCACAGCACCGCCAACTACAGCACCACCTTCTACTGCCACCAGACGGCCCAACGTACAGCACCAGGTCGCCGGCGCAGTCAACCGGGGGGGGGGGGCCAACTACAGCACCACCTTCTACTGCCACAGCACAGCCAACTACAGCACCACCTTCTACTGCCACAGCACCGCCAACTACAGAACCACCTTCTACTGCCACAGCACAGCCAACTACAGCACCACCTTCTACTGCCACAGCACAGCCAACTACAGCACCACCTTCTACTGCCACAGCACCGCCAACTACAGCACCACCAACTACAGCACCACCTTCTCCTACCACACCAACACCTTCTGCTCCCGCAGCACCACCTTCTACTGCCACAGCACTGCCAACTACAGCTCCACTTTCTCCTTCCACCGCACCACCTTCTGCTGCTACAGCACAGACAACCACAGCCCAAACTTCTGCTCAACCTTCTGTTAGCCATTGCAATGCAGAAAAATGTGAGGCACTAAAAGAGATCCAATGTTGATGAGTTAATTAAAAGAGATTATTTTGTCCTTGCAAAACTTATAAAATTTTGATATTTAGTTAATATTTCCAAGTAGATAATGATTGTAAATATTGTAAAGTAAAATTGCTGTTAAATAACTCAAAGTGTAAAATGATATTCTCTTCAAATTTGTTAAATTTGAAGAGTTTTCCCAATCTAACCACAACAGGCACATTAGAATAATTTCTCTATTGATTACTGTACAACTTTTGTGAAACATTTTTGAAAGATATCAATATAAATTGAGGACATGACTGGTGTTGGTTGGTCATCTTAATGAGAAGTATTGTGATTAGTCATAATGGAATTTTATGTTTTTTATGAAATATGTTTTTTACTAGTTATTACCACTGTGTAATAAGTAATTTTTAAATTTATTTTGGTAGACATTAAAGAGGCTTGGAGAGGCAAAGCTGTCCATGTCCTTTTGTCAAGAATTGGACCATACAAGCTGTTTTACTGGGACATTAACAGGACAAGTCCTGGTATGGAACTTGAGAGTGAGGTAGGTTTTATTATTATGGAAGATAATTTATTTTTTTCTTCACCGATTTTGCACTTTGAAATACCCCGAAGTTAGTATGGATGACTTATAACAATTATTGTACTTCCCTACAGGTTATAAATGCATACCTTTATACAACTGTTAAAAAACATAACGTCAAAGGGGCAAAGAGGGCACTCTTTATTGATTCATATGCCATGACAGACATATGGAATAAGAAAAAAACACGACTGAAAGTAAGAATAGTGTTTGGTTGATAAAACATAACAATGTCGATTTTGGTATGTGTCATTTTATATTTTACATTGCTGATAAATGCAAGCTAGTAAAGTGGAACCCTTTTTTTCTTTAAGTGTGACCTTGCCCAGTTTGATGTGGTTCTGGGGGCCGTTCATGAGCCAAACCACTGGATACTTACGGTGAGTTTCCTCTTTTTTTATTACAGGTACTTTAAAAAAAGATAATCAGAAGAATACTGTGACACTGCACATCCTGCAATGCTTAACTATACACACCCCTAAACATCAAGCCATACTCTACTATGAACTGTCACTTTAATTTATTTTCCTGTTTTATAGGTAATCTTTCCACAAGAAAAAAGGAGTCTCATTTTGGACCCAGCAGGAAATGCTGTCTCAAAAATCAAACAATGTTTGGAGTCAACCAGGTAACAGTTGTTTTACTTAATGTGAAGGCCAATAGATTTATGTACATTTTCTGACAATAGAAGTGATCATGTCTTCTTTTTCCTTCAAAGGTCATTCATGAGACAAAATACTACAAAAATATCCAGATGGAAAGCCAGCACAGTTCCACATAGTCTGCAGAAGGACTCCACATCATGTGGTATCTTTGTCTTGAAAGTATGTTTTAAAGTGTTTGGGCGGACTGCCTTTCAAATTACTTTTAACATTCAGTGATACTTTTGCTTTTGAGTTAAATTTCAGCAATGGATCTATCAAGTGATTACTTTGTAGATTTAAGAAGTACAATGCTTATTGCACGTATTGTGTAATGCATTTTCATTCTTTATTTTCAGTATGCTGACAAAGTGGTGGCAGAGGAGTCACTGATGTTTGACAACTCAGCCAAAGTAGTGGAGGCTTACAGAGAGGAGGTAGCAATTACCCTACTTAAAGAAACAGGTATTTAAAAAATGTACTATATTGTTTTTGAAAATCTTGATTGTATCTATATGTACATTCCAAACCGGAAAAAGTTATGATAAAATTGTATCTTTTTATGGCTTTATGTCTTTAAGTATAGCACACTCATTAACAAAGCGATAATATCTTATAAAGTTTTAGAGAAAAGAACATCAGAGGTTTCTCTGATCTATCACCAAAGATGTTTCCTAGGAAAGTGTTTACAAGAAGTTATTTGTAATCTAGACAGTGTACCAAGTTTTCACAACAAGTCTTTTAGTAATAGTTATCAGGTGCATAGAGTAATGAACACTGACAATGGTCACAACACTAGTTGTGGTCATTGCTCATGCTTCACTTCTTAGTGAAGCAGACCAAACCAGGTGTCTGTATAACGGATAAGGATGCATTCAGCTCGTCAAGGCTTTCCAAGCATGATACGGCTGGAGTTCAGTGTTAAAAGATTTGTCCAGCCTCTAACTGCCTACATCCAGGTGTCTCACCCTGGTTCCCTTGATGGTCTTGCTCTACTGAGTTCCCCAGGAGCCAGCAAGGAACCCGCCAACAACACCCGTTCATGGCAGATCATTGTCTTTGACAACTTGCACTTGGTAAAGGACCTAAATATATTTTAGTGCTTGGAAAGTCAGCTTCAGTGGGACAATTTTTTTTGTCAAGCCATATAACCAGTACTGGATCTCTGATTAGTTCAACAACACAATGTAAAAATTGTCTAACAACCAAAATCACCCATGAACTATCTTCTTTCCTCTACATCCTCTGCCCTCACTCACACCAACTAACTCCATGTCCTCTTTAATCACATCCATGAATCAAATGTTTGGTCTTGCGCTCAGCCTCCTATGAACAGTGTCTTCTAATGTTTAAATTATGTATACTTGTACCAGTTTATATCGGTCATTACTCTAAATCATAATGAATGATTTCATATCTGTAACAGATGATCTCAGTGTGCTCTGCCACCACTGCGGGGAGAAAGAAGCAGAAAGGGATTCTGAGAGTGACTGTGACACCACTAACTGGGTAAGATTGTAGGAAAGTAAGGATTGTAAAGATTCTAATGCAAGACTGTTGGAATTCTAGATCAGTCAGAAAATGGTGAAAATGCATTATTGACCGGAACATACAATTCCCTTTGTTGAAACATCTTTGAAATATGAATGTGTAGTTACTGATAACTAAAAAATATATAGTGTATTACGGAGACAGTAGGCGAATACATATAACTAACCTTCAATTAGCCAGAAAATTTGTTTGGCTATACTACCTTCTGATGCAGAATCATAACTAACCCAACATTTATGCTATGTAATTTGATATTTTCAGATCCAGTGTGACCAGTGCGAGCGGTGGTTCCACAGTAAATGTGTTGGCAAGCCAGATGTGAAAGCTGCACACAACTGTTTTGCTTGCATTTAAATAAAGATTTAAGTTGTGTCCTTTTATGGGAAATGTATTCTCTAAATGCTTTCAGTTTAAATTTCTGAAGCCCAACTGGGATCCAGTCTGCAAAGTGACCTACTGGTGAACCATTAACAGCATCAATAAGCTTTACTCCCCAAGAAACACTATCCAGGATAAAGGTTTTGACTAATATTTTTGTTTGAAGTTTAACAATTGTGTAAAAAGTTATACATTTAAAAAGGTTTAATTGGTCGGGGGACCACTTAAACTGACTTACCGTCAGGTCCCCTTTTCTGATCTTTTTCTTTCGACTTTTCCCTTTAAGTGTCTCTACAGCGAGTCATGATGGCCATCAGAAGTTGTGAACAGTGAGTTTCTTGTTAATAGAGGGTCACATATTATTCTAAAAAAGCTCAGATTGTAGTAAGGAGGAGACAAAAGTGTGAAAAACATTTAAACTGAGCTATAACTAATATTATGAGTTGGTAACAGTAAGGTCACTATTTCTGATGGCCATATAAGTTGTGTGCTGTGGATGTTTTTGTTAAGGATAAAAGGGTCAATCATATTATTTAAAACAGTCTCAGATTGTTGTAAGGAGGCGACAAAAGTGTGGAAAAAAATTATAAATGAGCTATAATAATCTTATGAGTGTTTTAATGAGGTCACCATCTTGATGGCATCATAAGTTGTGACCCGTGAGTTTTCTCTTGTTAAAAGCGGGTACATATTATATTAAACAGCTCAGCATGTTGTAAGTAGAGAACAAAGTGTTGAAAAACATTTAATGAGCTATAATAATATTAAGAGGTGTTTACAGTAAGGTCACCATCTCTGATGGCCATCATAAGTTGTGACCAGTGAGTTTCTTGTTAATAGAGGGTCACATATTATTCTAAAACAGCTCAGATTGTAGTAAGGAGGAGACAAAAGTGTGAAAAAAATTTAAACTGAGCTATAACTAATATTATGAGGTGTTTATAATGAGGTCACCATCTCTGATGGCCATCATAAGTTGTGACCAGCGAGTTTCTTGTTAATAGAGGGTCACATATTATTCTAAAACAGCTCAGATTGTTGTAAGGAGGAGACAAAAGTGTCAAAAAAATTTAAACTGAGCTATAACTAATATTATGAGGTGTTTACTGATTGTAGAAAGCAGACAGAACTCTTGAAAACATTATCGAACCCGTCCCTCTTCCACGAAAAACACCTGAGATCATTATAAATTGTTTACGGATTTATTAAACAGCGGCAGGGGGTTTACATATTCAGACTACAGGCTACACAGACATGATGGTTCGTCAAATACCTTTCATCTTTAAATACAAAACAGAAACTTTCCAAGTTATTGTGATGTTTAGAGAAGCCATAAAGTTTATTCACTCTCCCATGAATCGGTTGTTATATTAATAGGTTAAATTATTCCAGGATTCTACCTAGTGTTATATTCCATGCAGAGAAAAATCAATCTACTGCCCCTTCTGGTTCACCAAATTTTGCTGGGTAAGATTTAGGTTGTAAACTCGAGCGCAACACCGCCCCCTCCCGGCCACGGTGTGGATTCAACCCGGACCTTCGTTAGAGTCCAGCTCAACCAGAACCTCCCGGTTCCGACACCAGAATAAAAAACATCAGAACTTTCCTGTTCTCAAATGGTACCGTCCAAAAGTATTCATACCCTGTAAGGATTCCAGTTGAACTATTTTTATAAGATAATAAAATTATATATTTACTCTCCTGAAAGATCAGTGGAGGAATAATTCTAATGCAATTCTCATTTTTATTTATTTCGTACGGATTGTTTTAATTAAAAACACATAAAAAACAATTCATATTAATAGAGAAAACCCAACCATTTATTAATTCACCCATACATGATTGAAAATGAGCAGGAAGGAGGATAATCTTTTATTACATAAAAAACTAAGATAAATGGTCTGTCATATACTTTACAATCACGCTCAGTATCAAAATAAGAATCATATTTAATCGATTTCTCTCCATAGTAACCATACATTCAGAATATTTTGTTTTTATCTTCTTAAACTGAAAATATTTGTCTTCAACTCATTTTTAAACTAGTTTGTGTAAGTTTATGTTAAAAAAATGAAATTTCCTTTTATTTTCCTGATCTTCTGAACTAAAAAAAATAAAAACTTCTGCAGATTTGCTGGTGACTTTTTGCCTTCTGCATAACTAATAATGTGTTTAATTCAATTAAATCTTTATGTTTCAGAAGTCATATTTCAGTGTGCTTTCTTTGATTTGCTTTTAGAATAATTCTTACAGCTTTTTTCAGTAAAATGTTTAATATTGGTCACACATTTACCACCCCACACCTCCAAACAATAACTTAGATAGGGCAATATAAGTGAACTACATAACAGTTATAATACACATTTTGTTTTGCCTATTTTTGCCTAATTTTTCCGTTCTTTTATTCTTAGTTTTCTTTATATGTAATAATAATCTGTTTATATAAACACACATTTTTTAAACGTTTGACCATTTTGCTCGTTATTCTTTCTGATAGAACGTTTAAATAATCTCCTGAATTAAAATAAATAAATCTGTTGGTCTTATTGCCAGATCGCTGTGAACCTAAATCTGCTGGTTTTGATCCTGGAAGGACAATAAAACAGCAACAAAGAGAACCTCCTGGTCCAACATCCTCTACTGTGTTGTAAGGGAGAAACTATTAAACATGTTTTTGTTGATTGTTTTCATGTAACTTCGTTTTGGTTCCACTTACAAAGATATATTTCTAAAAAGTTCCAAAAAAAAACATCTCTTTAAGCAAATTTGAAATACTTCTTATTGTTACTAAACGACATTTATCATCCGATGAAAAATATTTTAGCAAAATATTAAGATAAAAGGATTTATTGGGAAAAATAATTCAGCATTGAAAATGTAAAAAAGAACAACAAATTAACTATTAATTTATTTCATCATTTCAATTTAGACGCAGCAGAACCCTGATTGTTATTCCTTTGGGTGCTTTTTATTTGTTTTCCTTATTCTGTTATTGTGATCCATGGTTATATTCACTGTGTTTTTTTTGTATATATTGGCGATATGTTAATAAAACTTTGGAAACATCTTCTACTGTCAAATAAGTGAAATTATTGTGACCTTTAACCTTTGAACTGCTATCTGACGCCTGTAGAGTCTGATGTGGAATTCATTAAATATAAAAATAAATTGATATTCTATGAAAAATGGTCCTTAAAATAATATAAATTATGTCTCTCAACTGATAAATAAAAACGCTCATCTGTTTACATTTACGGAGTTTCTGGAAACCTTTAATATTCCAATATCTGTGAAGGAATTCTCCATAGTTTTATTAAACTCTTACAAGATGGCAAAGGACCAAATTTACCGCTATTACCAAAAGATCTTTCCATTAATGGAATCAGTATTCTGGACAAAAAATTAATAATAAATTCCTATATAACTCATTCACAAGTGATTCCTTGGACCAATATATAATGACTGATATCAGTTGGTCGATGATATGGACTTATGCTGATAAATATATGGTCGTTATGAAAATTAAGGAGGTTCATTTCAAAATAATTCACCAGATATATCCTACAAAATATTTTGTAAAAAAATATAGAAGAGAATTAGATGATTCCTGTACATTCTGTAATTCAGCTATAGAGCAATTCCCCATCTCTTCTATGAATGTATATTTGTTAAATACTCATGGCTTGAGATAGAACATTTATAGTCACTTTGCTTTGGTATGAATATTAAACTACAAATAAGGGACATTATTTTCTTTAGAGATAAAAAAGATTTGATTAAATCTCACTCCTTTATCCTTAACTTCCTGATTTTATTTGGAAAAGTCTAAATGGTTGAACACAAACCCTAATGTGTCCAAATTTAAAGCTGAATCTATCTTAATACTTTAAAAGGTCTAACTCATCTAAAACCATCAGAACTCTGAGTTTCTTAAATGTTTTTATCGCAAAAGGAATATTTTGAATACGCCTGTTTTCTTTTTTTTCCCCTTTTCTAAAAGAAAAATATATTTCAACTGATCATATTTGTTGTCAAAGAAACTTTGTTGAAGAAACTTGTACTCATGTCCTGTGCTAATGCGTTTACCTGTTTTTGTTCCCCATTAATGTTTAATAATAAAAATATATATCTTTTTAAAGTATGCGGTGGAGATCAGGGCCTGTTTCAGAAAGCTTGGTTAACTAACCATGAGGTAAACCCTGAAGTCTGGGTTAATCAAACCAAAACCTGCTTAGCCTGAGTTTGTCGGTTCCAGAACACCTGATAAGAATCTGGTTAATCAACCTGGTAAACCCTGAAACATAAAGACCCTCTCAATGGATCACAGAGTTCAAGAGTCAAAAAAAGAAACTGAAGAGAAAAAAAGGTCAGAATACCTGAAAGAAGTGGAGTTGGAAGAACTACTGCTGAACTATGAGGAATTCAAACCAATTATTATAAAAAATAGCAATAAAGCTAAAGAAATAATGTTAGCTTGGCAAAAAATAAGTTTAAAGTCCAACTTAGCCCCATAATTTTATTTTTTGCTGATAAACTGTATAAATGAGTGTTTAATAGTATGATCTACATGTCTCTTCGTTATTTTTTATTTTTTTTAGTACATTTTAGTAAAAAATATAAATTTTCAATGAAAAACAAACATCAGTGGGGCGCCCTCTTCAGGTTAAAATGTTACACTGCACTTTAATTTGAATAACAGAGCTAACAGAGGTAAATGGACTGAACTTATATAGCGCTTTTCTAGTCTTACTGACCATTCAAAGCACTTTACATTGAAGCCACATTCACCCATTCACACTCGCATTCATACACCGACACCCAACATGGCTCGGTAGGACAATGTAGAATTTGGGGGTTAAGTGCCTTGCCCAGGGGCAGATTGACATGTGACTGGAGGAAGCTGGAATCGAACCTACGACCCTCCGATTGCAAGCCAACTACTCTACCACTGAGCCACAGTCGCCCACTCTGCTCTGTTATAACTCCGAACAATCTTCATTTTTATTTATTCTTTTTCTACCATTTATTCTCAAGTTGTGCTGGAGGACATAATGTATAATTAAAAATGTGTTCTTGTATGTCGGATCATTATTCAAAGTTTTCTTTCTTTTGCTACCAATTTGTAGAGATTACAATAATATTGTACATTGACTTAGACATATATTGACTTCTAACTTAATTACATTTAATCCTTCAGGAGCCAAAATAACTTTTTCTCAAGTGAAAAAGAAACACAATTTTTTCAGCCCAAAAGTTCAGGTTATTCACAAATTTATCCGGTTCTGCTTTCTGGATCGGAGCCCTGGGCTGAAGCCGGAACGGCGTCCTTTAGATTACTGACACCTGGTGGACATATGGAGGTCCTGCAGCTTGGCTCTAAAATGAGATCTGGTTACTTTGATTTCATTTTTAATGCTTGAAAATGTTGATATTTCAGATTTTCTTGTGGATAAGAGTGGAGATAAAATTATTTTCATGTTGTAAACTAGATGGAGAACATCTGGTTTAACCAGAAACATCTGGAACATGATTTACTGTCCGTCATGAGGTTCTAATAGAGGTTCTGATCAGAGATAAGTCAGACTCAGATATGATGACAGCTTTAATCGGTTCAGAACAAGAGGCTTCATCTCAGTGCACAAACATGAACGAGTTGTGTTCGGGTACACATGTGAATTTTGGCCTGGAAAAGCAGAGCGTGGAGAAAACCGACAGTCAGTGAAGGCATCACGAGAGGAAAACAACAACCAGCTTCAACAAAATGACACATTTAAAAAAAATAAAGAAAAAAAGTCGAGTTTTCTTCACTTCAGTCAACAAAAACCACAACAAGGTTTATAGATTATAGTCAGATATCTAAAGTGCATTATGGTACAAAAATATAGAAGGTCAGCAGCACCTCGATACGTTTCCAAAAATAAATACACCAAAATAAATTACTGGAGATAATCAGACATTATTGGAATAAAAAAGGGTTCACAAGGATTAAAATCTGTCGCTGCACAGAGCGCCCAGAAGGTTTCATTTAAACATTTTATGCTTTTTATTCTCAAATATTTACAAACAATAAATATTTTCTGTCTGCTGTCAAAACGCTCACAATTACAGGAGAACGAGTCGTGAACATTTAGGAGTCCGGGAGGCTGAGGCGAAGATTTCTGTCTGGAAAACACAAAGAGGAGAAGAGAGGAACGTTTAGAAGGAGAACATCTGAAACCAGAATATCTGAGACCAGAACGTCTGAGACCAGAATATCTGAGACCAGAACATCTGAAACCAGAACATCTGAAACCAGAACGTCTGAAACCAGAACGTCTGAAACCAGAACATCTGAGACCAGAACGTCTGAAACCAGAACGTCTGAAACCAGAACGTCTGAGACCAGAACGTCTGAGACCAGAACATCTGAGACCAGAACGTCTGAAACCAGAATATCTGAGACCAGAACATCTGAGACCAGAACGTCTGAAACCAGAACATCTGAGACCAGAACATCTGAGACCAGAACATCTGAGACCAGAAGATCTGAGACCAGAACGTCTGAAACCAGAACGTCTGAGACCAGAACATCTGAAACCAGAACATCTGAGACCAGAACGTCTGAAACCAGAACATCTGAGACCAGAACATCTGAGACCAGAACATCTGAGACCAGAACGTCTGAGACCAGAACATCTGAGACCAGAACGTCTGAAACCAGAAGATCTGAGACCAGAACGTCTGAGACCAGACATCTGAGACCAGAACATCTGAGACCAGAACGTCTGAAACCAGAACATCTGAGACCAGAACGTCTGAAACCAGAACATCTGAGACCAGAACGTCTGAAACCAGAATATCTGAGACCAGAACGTCTGAGACCAGAATATCTGAGACCAGAACGTCTGAAACCAGAACAGCTGAGACCAGAACGTCTGAAACCAGAATATCTGAGACCAGAACGTCTGAAACCAGAATATCTGAGACCAGAACGTCTGAGACCAGAATATCTGAGACCAGAACGTCTGAAACCAGAACAGCTGAGACCAGAACGTCTGAAACCAGAATATCTGAGACCAGAACGTCTGAAACCAGAATATCTGAGACCAGAACGTCTGAGACCAGAATATCTGAGACCAGAACGTCTGAAACCAGAACAGCTGAGACCAGAACGTCTGAAACCAGAATATCTGAGACCAGAACGTCTGAAACCAGAATATCTGAGACCAGAACGTCTGAGACCAGAATATCTGAGACCAGAACGTCTGAAACCAGAACAGCTGAGACCAGAACGTCTGAAACCAGAATATCTGAGACCAGAACGTCTGAAACCAGAATATCTGAGACCAGAACGTCTGAGACCAGAATATCTGAGACCAGAACGTCTGAAACCAGAACAGCTGAGACCAGAACGTCTGAAACCAGAATATCTGAGACCAGAACGTCTGAAACCAGAATATCTGAGACCAGAACGTCTGAGACCAGAATATCTGAGACCAGAACGTCTGAAACCAGAACGTCTGAAACCAGAATATCTGAGACCAGAACGTCTGAAACCAGAACATCTGAGACCAGAACGTCTGAAACCAGAATATCTGAGACCAGAACATCTGAGACCAGAACATCTGAGACCAGAACGTCTGAAACCAGAACGTCTGAAACCAGAACATCTGAGACCAGAAGATCTGAGACCAGAACGTCTGAAACCAGAACGTCTGAGACCAGAAGATCTGAGACCAGAAGATCTGAGACCAGAACGTCTGAAACCAGAACATCTGAGACCAGAACATCTGAGACCAGAACATCTGAAACCAGAACGTCTGAGACCAGAACGTCTGAGACCAGAAGATCTGAGACCAGAACATCTGAGACCAGAACATTTGAAACCAGAACATCTGAGACCAGAACGTCTGAGACCAGAACGTCTGAGACCAGAACATCTGAGACCAGAACATCTGAGACCAGAACGTCTGAAACCAGAACGTCTGAAACCAGAACATCTGAGACCAGAACATCTGAGACCAGAAGATCTGAGACCAGAACATCTGAGACCAGAACATCTGAGACCAGAACATCTGAGACCAGAACATCTGAGACCAGAACGTCTGAGACCAGAACATCTGAGACCAGAACATCTGAAACCAGAACGTCTGAGACCAGAACATCTGAAACCAGAACATCTGAAACCAGAACATCTGAGACCAGAAGATCTGAGACCAGAAGATCTGAGACCAAAGATAGATCTGAACCAGAATTCAGAGACCAGAACATCTGAGACCAGAACATCTGAAACCAGAACGTCTGAGACCAGAACATCTGAGACCAGAACGTCTGAAACCAGAACGTCTGAGACCAGAACATCTGAAACCAGAACATCTGAGACCAGAACGTCTGAAACCAGAAGATCTGAGACCAGAAGATCTGAAACCAGAACGTTGAAACCAGAACGTCTGAAACCAGAACATCTGAGACCAGAACATCTGAGACCAGAACTCTGAAACCAACGCTGAAACCAGAACGTCTGAAACCAGAACATCTGAGACCAGAACGTCTGAAACCAGAACATCTGAGACCAGAACGTCTGAAACCAGAACATCTGAGACCAGAACGTCTGAAACCAGAACGTCTGAAACCAGAACATCTGAGACCAGAACGTCTGAAACCAGAACGTCTGAGACCAGAAGATCTGAGACCAGAACGTCTGAGACCAGAACGTCTGAGACCAGAACATCTGAAACCAGAACGTCTGAAACCAGAACGTCTGAGACCAGAACATCTGAAACCAGAACGTCTGAAACCAGAACATCTGAGACCAGAACATCTGAAACCAGAACGTCTGAAACCAGAACATCTGAGACCAGAACGTCTGAAACCAGAACATCTGAGACCAGAACGTCTGAAACCAGAACGTCTGAAACCAGAACGTCTGAGACCAGAACGTCTGAAACCAGAACGTCTGAGACCAGAACAGAGGAAACCAGAACGTCTGAGACCAGAACGTCTGAAACCAGAACGTCTGAGACCAGAACATCTGAAACCAGAACGTCTGAAACCAGAACATCTGAGACCAGAACGTCTGAAACCAGAACGTCTGAAACCAGAACGTCTGAGACCAGAACGTCT
Organism: Apricaphanius iberus; assembly: GCA_028564705.1. Taxonomy (NCBI): domain Eukaryota; kingdom Metazoa; phylum Chordata; class Actinopteri; order Cyprinodontiformes; family Aphaniidae; genus Apricaphanius; species Apricaphanius iberus. The sequence goes on from JAPXFQ010002363.1 coordinate 119,700, forward strand.
GAAACCAGAACGTCTGAGACCAGAACGTCTGAAACCAGAACGTCTGAGACCAGAACATCTGAAACCAGAACATCTGAAACCAGAACATCTGAGACCAGAACGTCTGAAACCAGAACATCTGAGACCAGAACGTCTGAAACCAGAACGTCTGAGACCAGAACGTCTGAAACCAGAACGTCTGAAACCAGAACGTCTGAGACCAGAACGTCTGAAACCAGAACATCTGAGACCAGAACGTCTGAAACCAGAACGTCTGAGACCAGAAATGAACCAGAACGTCTGAAACCAGAATATCTGAGACCAGAACGTCTGAAACCAGAACATCTGAGACCAGAACGTCTGAAACCAGAACGTCTGAGACCAGAACGTCTGAAACCAGAACGTCTGAAACCAGAACGTCTGAGACCAGAAGATCTGAGACCAGAACGTCTGAAACCAGAACGTCTGAGACCAGAAGATCTGAGACCAGAACGTCTGAAACCAGAACGTCTGAGACCAGAACGTCTGAAACCAGAACGTCTGAAACCAGAACGTCTGAAACCAGAATGTCTGAAACCAGAACGTCTGAGACCAGAAGATCTGAGACCAGAACATCTGAAACCAGAACGTCTGAAACCAGAATATCTGAGACCAGAACGTCTGAAACCAGAACATCTGAAACCAGAACATCTGAGACCAGAAGATCTGAGACCAGAACGTCTGAAACCAGAACATCTGAGACCAGAACGTCTGAAACCAGAACGTCTGAGACCAGAACGTCTGAAACCAGAACGTCTGAAACCAGAACGTCTGAGACCAGAACATCTGAAACCAGACATCTGAGACCAGACGTTGACACAGAACGTCTGAGACCAGAACATCTGAAACCAGAACGTCTGAAACCAGAACATCTGAGACCAGAACGTCTGAAACCAGAACGTCTGAGACCAGAAGATCTGAAACCAGAACGTCTGAGACCAGAACGTCTGAGACCAGAACATCTGAAACCAGAATATCTGAGACCAGAACATCTGAGACCAGAACGTCTGAAACCAGAACGTCTGAAACCAGAACGTCTGAGACCAGAACATCTGAAACCAGAACGTCTGAAACCAGAACATCTGAGACCAGAACATCTGAGACCAGAACATCTGAGACCAGAACGTCTGAAACCAGAACGTCTGAAACCAGAATATCTGAGACCAGAACATCTGAAACCAGAACGTCTGAAACCAGAACGTCTGAGACCAGAACATCTGAGACCAGAACATCTGAGACCAGAACGTCTGAAACCAGAACGTCTGAAACCAGAACGTCTGAAACCAGAACATCTGAGACCAGAACATCTGAGACCAGAACATCTGAGACCAGAACGTCTGAGACCAGAACATCTGAGACCAGAACATCTGAAACCAGAACGTCTGAAACCAGAACATCTGAGACCAGAACATCTGAAACCAGAACGTCTGAGACCAGAACGTCTGAAACCAGAACGTCTGAAACCAGAACGTCTGAGACCAGAACAGAGGAAACAGAACGTCACCAGATTCATCCAAGGAAAACTAATTCATGTTTTCACTCATTTAATCATAAAATCTGTTGGACAGACTGATATAATAAAACATCTGATTTATTAGAACATGTTTTCTCTAATAAATACGGAGAAATTTTAATCCTAGATAGTTATTGGGGGGGTGTTAGAATGAAGGAACCATCGAGGTCCTCAGATCTGGACCCATCCGAACAAAACCGGTCCTCATGTGGCTGAGATCGGGTCGGATCTTTGCACCTTACACCTGGACGGTTCCACAGATACCTGCAGAGCCTCCAGGTGTTGGATGGTCTCCTGCAGGAGCTCCAGCTAAACCCACAGAACTGTAACAGAACCAGAACGTTGGTTTAAATGAGGAGCAGAGGCAACGTCACACTGGGTGAGCTCAACATGTGGTCAGTGTCATTAATCCAGAAGTCTCCACTTTAACTTCTGCTTTGTCCAAAACAGAAGCTGAAAGGATCCAAACGCAGAAATGTTCCTGTGAGAGCTGCTGCCTTCCTGTTGTCTGTGGAACGTCTTGCTTTCTCTCTCTCTCTTGCAGCCTGATTGTTCCTGGTTAGCAGCTCCGTCTTGCTTTCTCTCTCTCTCTTGCAGCCTGATTGTTCCTGGTTAGCAGCTCCGTCTTGCTTTCTCTCTCTCTCTTGCAGCCTGATTGTTCCTGGTTAACAGCTCCGTCTTGCTTTCTCTCTCTCTCTTGCAGCCTGATTGTTCCTGGTTAGCAGCTCCGTCTTGCTTTCTCTCTCTCTCTTGCAGCCTGATTGTTCCTGGTTAGCAGCTCCGTCTTGCTTTCTCTCTCTCTCTTGCAGCCTGATTGTTCCTGGTTAACAGCTCCGTCTTGCTTTCTCTCTCTCTCTTGCAGCCTGATTGTTCCTGGTTAACAGCTCCGTCTTGCTTTCTCTCGCTCTCTTGCAGCCTGATTGTTCCTGGTTAGCAGCTCCGTCTTGCTTTCTCTCTCTCTCTTGCAGCCTGATTGTTCCTGGTTAGCAGCTCCGTCTTGCTTTCTCTCTCTCTCTTGCAGCCTGATTGTTCCTGGTTAACAGCTCCGTCTTGCTTTCTCTCTCTCTCTTGCAGCCTAATTGTTCCTGGTTAACAGCTCCGTCTTGCTTTCTCTCGTCTCTCTGCAGCCTGATTGTTCCTGGTTAGCAGCTCCGTCTTGCTTTCTCTCGCTCTCTTGCAGCCTGATTGTTCCTGGTTAGCAGCTCCGTCTTGCTTTCTCTCTCTCTCTTGCAGCCTGATTGTTCCTGGTTAACAGCTCCGTCTTGCTTTCTCTCGCTCTCTTGCAGCCTGATTGTTCCTGGTTAACAGCTCCGTCTTGCTCTCTCTCGCTCTCTTGCAGCCTGATTGTTCCTGGTTAACAGCTCCGTCTTGCTCTCTCTCGCTCTCTTGCAGTCTGATTGTTCCTGGTTAACAGCTCCGTCTTGCTTTCTCTCGCTCTGTTCCAGCATCTGCTCTGGAAGAACCTTTCTGTGGTGCGTTCAGTGACCTGAGGAACGTGGGATCTCTGGATCTCTGTTATCTCTGTCTTCAGAACCATCAGATGGGGACTGGGTCAGAGAGCATGATGCAGACAGTTTTACGGACGGTTCCGGTTCTGCCAGGATCACCTGGTTCTAAAAGCTCCATATATTGGACCGGATCAGAACCCGCTCTACCTGTGAGTTTTAAAGGTTCTGTAGAGAAATGAGTTATACGTAACAGGAACCTGTTAGAACCCTGCAGTCAGAACCTGATATTAGAACCTGATCGTGACCGCCGGTTCTGGACCAGCTCTTCCACACAGAAACATCTGGAGGTTCATGACCTTCCCAACCTGGACTCACCTTCGTCAGAGTGTGACGGCGTCTCACTGCAGCGCCCTCTGCAGGCCCAGCAGAGACCTCCACTCCAGGCGGAGCCGGCTTCCAGCCTCCTCCTCCTCCAGCCTCCTCCTCAACGAGCGCACCGTCCTCTTCCTCTTCTCCCCTTCCTTCCTCCTCCCAGACTTGCCCTTCCTCTTCCTCTTCCCCGGGACCTTCTGTGTGCTGTCCTTGTACGCCTGAGACTTGTTGGTCTCCTGCGGCAGGTTGGTGCCTTCTTCCTCCTCCTCCTCCAGCTGGAAGATGATGGGGAGGTTCTTGGTTCCTCCGGTGGGTTTGGACTGCAGGGTGCTGCCTGTGGTGCTGGGGTTCGTCCCCCAGCCGCCACCGGCGCCGCCTCCGGCCGCGACGCTACGCACCTGGAGGACGTCGGCCGTGTGGATGGAGTCCAGGAGTTCCTGGACGAGCATGCGGCGCCGGAAGTCCTGCAGCATCCGGCTCCTGTCATGCATGAGCTGCGTATGCGTCACCGAGCGCCTCCTGGGGAGCAGAGAGAGCGGAAGGTTCAGGAGACTGGCTCCACCAGCAGGGGGCAGCACACCCTACACAACAACAACAACCTTACATATATTAACTTAAAGGAAGTTAAACTTTTTGATGCACGGTACAATGCACGTTTTGTACTTTTTCTAAATATTCTTAATTATTTAAACATATGTCATTATCCTGCTCTGCTTCCTCACTACAACCTTAATAACTGTACAATAATTATTGTCCATGAAGTTAATATTTTTTCTGTAAAAATTGTGTTTGTTTCTGTTTGTATACGTGCTTTTTTGTTGCTGTTACGACCAAATTTCTCCTTATGGGACCATTTAAGGATTATTCTATTCTTATAATAAGAATAATAAGTATTAACATAATAATAATAATTATTATAATAATAATAGCACTTTTATCAAAACCGATTCTTGGATTTGGGTACTTGCCGATACCGAGTACCAATACGATACTTCTAGTATACGACAAAATGCGATGAATTGGTTTTATTTTCTTCTCCGTTTGTTACAAGAAATGATGGTGAATTTGATTTTAAACAAATCGTAAAATATTAATAAAAATGACCATAAAACAAAATTTCAAGAGGAAGATATTTTTGTGTGTGAAATTATTGCAGAATTTCCATATTTAAGTATCAGTTAACTTTAACGAGACAGATACAGTACATTAGAGTGGAATCGGCCCAAATAATAATAATAATAATAATAATCAGAGGAACAAGCCCCGCCCCCCGTTACAGGTGCGTCAGTCTACAGGTGAGCTGCCCACACAGGGGATGCTGTTTGGGTCAGAACCTCACCGAACTTCTAAACTCTTTGCACCTGATTTATAACCAGCCTGTTTGTGCGTAACTTAGAAAGTTTGGTAAAATGTACAAAATACATTTAGACAGTTTCAAATGACACTAAGTGAAAAACAAACTACGCTACAAATAATTTAGTACTTACGCACTTTTCACCCGACACACACAGACAAAACCACATTTACACGATGCGTTTAAATGCTGGTAGAATGCTGGGTCATCTGATTATTCTTGATATACCACTGCATTACCGCGTTAGAAAGAAGCAGGAAAAACTGCTAAGTCAACCAGTCTTATAAACGCACACACTGCTGGTTGTTTGGCACTTGTGGTGCATTTGTGGCTGCATGAGAAATCCTATAAACTACCCATTATTTAATATTTAATATTATATTATTTAATATTCATGATAGAAAAATCTGTTTCAATTTCGTGACTACAGAGTAACAATACATTTGACTTGTAATCAAGCAAATTCATATTTCGTTTTTAATAACTTTTATTCAAGCTGATAGTTTTTATTACATTTGAATAAAATAAATAACGACCTAACTTATTAAAATAAATCTGTTTTCTTATGGCATAAAGTTCTGCCCATACATGTATATTTAAACTATTTTATGATTTTCAAAACTTTCATTCTCTGTGTTAGAAATAAAAGGTCCTGATTGTTTTTTCACTTCAGCAGCAGGTTTAGAGGGAAAGCAAAGAATAGTCAGATGACCGAGCATTCTATCAGCATTTAAACGCATCATCTACGCACAAATCTCCAAATACCCCTTCGTGTATTTGTAACTCTGACCTGTGCGTAAATGTGGTTTTGTCTGTGTGTGTCGGGTGAAAAGTGCGTACGTACTAAATGATTTGTTGCGTAGTTTGTTTTTTTCACTTAGTGTAATTTGTAACTGTCTAAATGTATTTTGTACTTTTATATTTGCTTGTACATTTTACCATAAGTTCAGAACAAACAGCCTATAAATCAGGTCTGGAATCAATCGGAACCACATGTGGATCCGGCTGACAGGTTAGTTAGACAGTGACCACAAGGTGGCGCCATCTGTCCAGATTCTGTCCTCCTCACCGGGTCCGGCTGAGGTTCTGGACCGTCGGACGCAGCCGGACCGCTGTCCATCTTCATCACACTAGGTCCAGATCCGGGTTCGGGAACCTGTCCAGCTTCCTCCAGAGTTCTGGTAACCCGGCAGCTTCGGTTCGGTTCCGAGCGGCACCAACCTCCCTGTTTAGATGGTTCCTGTGAAGCGGGTCCGGTTCGGTGACCTCTGCAGCAGGTTCTGGTTCTGGAGGATCTGATCCATATCACCAACTATCCGACCCAATCAGAACCAGGAGATTTCGGATCATAACCCGGTCCATATCGTTTCCGCATATAGTCCAACAGAACCAGAACCTCCGCACAATAACTGAAACTTTTTTCTGCCGAACCGCTGAATTAGTTAACAATCCGAACCAGAACCGAACTGGTTCCAGAACAGGTCAGAGGTTCTGTTAGTTTCCGTCCGAATCCCGACCAAGCCGGACGGTTCTGTTTACGAACCGAACCATCCACGGTCCCTTTAACTCAGATCATCTCCAGAACCGTCACACAGATGATGGTTAATTCTGCCGAACCCGACCCAGTTTGCTTTAGTCCAGAACCGAGCCGCTGCTGCAGTTCATCCTTCTGGGTCAACACACAGGTGGAAACGGACCAGCCGAACCTCCAGCCCACTCTGATTTCACTCTGAAACCGAACCGAACCGAACCGGAGGAGAAGTGGACTTACATTCTGCTGCTGAGGGTGTCGACGGGCCGGCCCGCGAACGGAACCGGGGAACAGAGCAGGAACACGGCGAAGAAGCACCGCTGCAGGAGGCTGCTGGAGAACATCCTGGTTCTGGAGAAGAAACAGAACACAGAGGAGTCAGAACCGAGTCAAAACTCATTCAGTCAGAACCAAACAGAACAAGCCCTGCCGAAAACTTAGCAGAACTTTACTAGAACTCAGCAAGACGCAGACAGAACCAGGTCCAAACTGGAGAACACGGAGCAGAACTAATTCTGAAAGAACCAGGAGGTCCGGAAAAACCCAGAACTTTAAGGAGCTCAGATCAGAACTCAGCAGAACCTGTTTTGTAAAACAAGAGCCCAATCAGAACTCTGAGTGGGTCCAGAACGGTACCAGAACCACTTACAGTTCTGTCACACAGAGATCCAGAGGAAGTAATGTGAGTCGTCAGGAAAAGGTCCAGGACGGGTCCGGTTCTGGAGTGGTTCTGCTGCTGCTGCTGGTCCATCTGTGGAGGTCTGCTGCAGCTCCCAGGGAGGAGGAGGAGGAGGAAGAAGAGGAGGAGGAGGAGGAGGAGGAGGAGGAAGAAGAGGAGGAGGAGCAGAGACGCCAGCAGAGGTCAGAGGTCACCTCCTGCTCCAGCTGCTGAGGAACATCAGCAGAGAGGTTCTGATCCATGGGTTCTGGATCGGTTCTAAAGAGAACCAGCTCCAGTCCAACCCGACCCGTTTAAACCAATCAGAGCGCAGATGACACAAGCAGAACCAATCACAGCAGACTTCCTGGTGTTCGAACATTTCAGGGTCACTGAGAACCTCTGAATGTTCTGGTTCCTCCTGACTGTGATCCATAGACTGTAAAAAAGAATAGACAGCGCCTCCTCACTCCTCCCCGTTTACCAGAATGATTCATGGGGGAATTCATGGCGGATTCACAGACTCCTCCTCCCCAGCTCTGACGAAGCATGTTCCTAAACAGGACATAGGGGCGGGATCTTCACCATAGACTCTGTCTTCGCGGGGCGTCTAGTTCGGTCGTAATCGTTCCCATTCTGCTCCCGCGCCTTTAGCTCTGATGCTAAACTTGGCTAGCTAAGCTAAAGGCTAATAGCCCCATGCCTGACTGCTGCCGTATCTGCGCTCCTCCGACGGTTCTCCTATTTCTCAAACCTCAGAAGGTAAGAACTAGTAAGTTGAAATAATTATTAAAATGTAGTATTACTATAATTAAAGTCCAACGAAACAGCCTGTCAATCAAAGTCCGGCCCCCTCATTAATTATGCAAGATTTCAACAAATTATCTTATGAAAACCAGCCTGGTGCCCATGCTTTTTATGAGCCCAGCGTTATCTCAGGAAGAATCTGTAGCCATAGAAAGTTTAAAACAATGGGCACCAGGTATTAAAGTTGTTTTTAACGTGTCTAAAGTCCAATGCTTTTGAATGGGGGCCTAGTGGCCAAATGGAGGTACTACAGCAATGGAGGAGCAATGGCGGCCTCTGTGGCATGCGGTCACAAAGCAGAGCAACCAGCAGCCATTGGTCTGATCTCACCAGGAACCATTTCAGACCAGGAACCATTTTAGACCAGGAACCATTTTAGACCAGGAACCATTTCAGACCAGGAACCATGTCAGACCAGGAACCATGTCAGACCAGGAACCATTTTAGAACAGGAACCATTTTAGACCAGGAACCATTTCAGACCAGGAACCATGTCAGACCAGGAACCATGTCAGACCAGGAAGCATTTCAGACCAGGAACCATTTTAGACCAGGAACCATTTTAGACCAGGAACCATTTCAGACCAGGAACCATGTCAGACCAGGAACCATGTCAGACCAGGAAGCATTTCAGACCAGAAACCATATCAGACCAGGAACCATTTCAGACCAGGAACCATTTCAGACCAGGAACCATGTCAGACCAGGAACCATGTCAGACCAGGAAGCATTTTAGACCAGGAACCATTTCAGACCAGGAACCATTTCAGACCAGGAACCATGTCAGACCAGGAACCATGTCAGACCAGGAACCATTTCAGACCAGGAACCATTTTAGACCAGGAACCATGTCAGACCAGGAACCATGTCAGACCAGGAACCATTTCTGACCAGGAACCTAATTTATCAAACATTCTTACACTGTAAACCTGAATAAGTAGGCAGAACTCAGATATTTGAGTATATCAAAGCTTAAATATTTGGACTTTATGTTAAATATATTTTCTAATTTAAGTAAACTTACAGATTACGCCAAAAATATCCAGTACATGCAGCTTTAATTGTAACACATTTGGTATAAAGTACCCTAAAGTTATGTTAGTGTTATGCACTTTTATAAAACTGATTTATGCTGAACTTATGGATAATCCACATAAATAAGTTTAATATTTATCCTCTTAAGTGCAATAATTATCATCACAAGAGCAAATTTATAAACACTGTGATTGTTGTATTAACATTGACAACACTTTGAATTATTAAATAAATTGTCATTGATCATAATGTCTCAATACACCAAACCCTCCAAGTCACTCATGGTGTGAAAAACATGCCCCTAAGCACCCTGGGAAATATGGTAATCAGGTCACTCAAACTGTTTGAGTTACTTTCAGTCAAAACAAAAGAATATGCTGAACTAAACACATTTGGGGTTGAATTATTTTTTCTGAATATTGAGTTTCAGCCACTCTGTGTAACTAAGTAATCTCAACATTCAGGTTTACAGTGTAGAAACGGCCCCATATTCTCTCCTATCAATCAAATCTAGAACCATCGTAGGAAATATGCGGTGGCCACTCGTACGCACGTTCCTCCGCAATCATCCGCCGATAAATCCCACATGTGTACCCAGCCTCAGTCATTTACATACAGAAACGCCCTCAATAACCATATTTGGTAGCAGCACTTCCTCTGACGCAGGAAGTTGTTCCCAAAAATAACGACCAAGAAATAAATATCAGTGACACAGAGATCAAGGTGAAGCAGAAGTAGAGCAAAAAAAAAAAAAAGTCAATTCCAACACAGATAGTTTTTAACCCTCCATAATCAGCGTTTTCTGTTATATTTCTGCTGCAGACAGAAAGAAATGTGGGAAAGAATCGTTTAATTAGCTGTTTTTAACTTCTGTGGGGATCCATGAAATACGTTAAATTAGTCCTGAACTGTTCAGGAAGAACCAGGAAAATAAAGAACTGACTGGGAGAAAGTGACACAGGCAGTAAATGTGATGGACAGTGGAGACGTTCCTGCTGGAAATAAAAGAACCTTAATAGAGTAAAAAGCTCACAGCTGGACCAGATCTGCTGCTGAGCATGAACAGATCATCCGTGCGGAACGGGAGACGGTTTTAGCTGAGGAAAAAAAGGACAATCTGCTCCACCGATAAGCAGGAGGAGCTTTTTAGTGGTTTAGCTGAAGCGCTCGGTGGGAGAAATAAATAAACGGGGCGTCTGAGAGAAGAGATGGTGGCTGACAGGATGCAGATAGACTTCTGGGTAAATTTATAACATTTACTGAGAGTTTAGTGCAAATCTTCCCGTAACTTTGAGACGCCAACATGAGATGAACTGCTGAGAGAAATATTCTGTTGAAGTAAAACTGTTTAAATGTTGCAGTTCCTCCATTCTAACAATATCAGAAATGTACTTATATGTAAGAACATTTATACGCACAAGGATTCGTAGAATTGTTCCTACGCAGGAAATACGCACGGATCTGTGCGTAAGTACTGGGTCCGTATCTACCTTCTCCTCTGGACTTTTACACATTTTCTGCTGCGCATTAAATGAAAACGTAATTAATAAAGCGCTTCGGAACTTTCTGTCTGTCCCGTTTGTACGAGCTGTCTTTAAACGCACCGTAAGGTGGATCGCTGCAGAGCAAAGAGGGAAATAACAGCAGCCAGCAAAGGATGGAGGAGATATTAGCTACATGAAGCCTGTTTAACAACATGTTAATATATATTAGTTCATGCCGGGAACAAACCACTTCTCTTTTCTGCTTTCAGGTTCATTCCCACACTTATGTCACCACTAATTCTGTTTTAAAATGCTACTTTCTACGTTTTCATTTATTTTTATTGCCAAAATAGTAAAGCTCTACTGTATTTTAATGCTTATCGTACCAGAATCAGCCACCACGGCGCTTTAGTTCAGAGTTACTTCCAACCTGTAGCCGTCTCTTCATATTTTATAGATACTAAATGTAGTAAAGTAGATTATTTTGTTCTGGAAACTCATTTCATATCGGTGAGTTTAATAACCTGTAAAAACAAAAGGTGATTGGTCATCATTGTGTTATTGCGATGTTGTGTGTGTGAGCCATAACTGATGTTAAACTGGCAGCAGCATGTTTTAGATTGAAATCAGAGCTACGATTTTTGGTTCCTGCGCCTTATAACTATGTTATTAACAGTTACTGTAATAGTTAATAACTGTGTTTGTTTGCTGGTTACCGAGGCGACTCACTCATTGTACAACAGTGATTTAATTGGTTAATTTCCTTCAGGTCTCAGCGTTCCACCTAGTGGATCAGTGGTGGAACCTCAGCTTGGAGTCCCTCAGGGCGCCGCTCTGGTTCTCCTCAACTTTTTACTTTCTTTAACACAGAAAATAATCTTCCATCAGTTCTTTTGTTCTTTCTTTCTCTTCTCTGACTTCTCAGACGGTCGTGGCAGATGACCGCTTGTGCTGATCCAGGTTCTGGTTCTGGTTCTGGTGGAGGTTTCTTCCTGTTAAAGGGGAGTTTTTCATCTCCAGTGTCACTACATGCTTGTTCAGTATGAGGGATTGCTGTGGTTGGTTCTGCATGATCCGGGCACAACTTTACAATCTGCTGGGATTGCTGACCCGGTTGGAGCCCAGAACCTTGAGTGGTGATCAAAGTTCTGGTTCTGGCTGAGCTCAGATACAGAAACACTTAATTTTAGTCTTTAGTTTCTCTTTAACTTTAAGCAGGGCTGTTTGGACCTCTGCCATAATGGGTCCGGTTTGTTGGACTCTCAGAACCTTTCCTCCTCCGCTCTCAGCAGGTCCAGATGATTGACTTGCTGTCACATCGCCATAGAAACGGTTCTGATGCTGATGCGGAGCGACGGTTCCCCAGTAGTGACTTTGGGCCATCGCTGACCTTTATGCGCGAGCTGTGACGAGGCGGGTCAGCTGACCCGGTCCACGTTTGGCTGGAGTAGGTGAGCAGAACCGGCGGGACCGAGGAGCATGAAAACGGACCTGCAGCTTTACAGTCGGGCTGATTAAATGGTGAATCGGATCAGCACCAGAGACGCTGTGAGGTGGTTCTACAGGCCAGCAGAAGTTCTGGAGGACGAACTCCAGCTGGTGTTGGACCAAATTATCGGACCGAGCCGGTTCTCTGGGTTCCTCTGAAACACCAGGTTCCTGCATACCTTCAGAACTTGGACCGGACCTGAAGACCAACCTCTGGTGGGACAAAAGGACCAGGAACCCGGGTCTGACACTGCTGCTGTTCTGCTTGGCTCGGAGAACAGGCCAGAACCAGGCAAGAACCAGGCATAAACCAGGCCCAAAATCCTAGAACCGGGCCAGATCAAGGGATAACCAGGGTAGAACCAGCAAAGAATCCGACCAGAACCGGGCCAAACCGGGCCAAAAGTCACGAACCAGACCAGAACCAGCAAAGAATCAGACCAGAACCAGGTCAAAACCAGAGTAGAACCAGTATACAACCGGGCCAGAACCGGGCCAGAACCGGGCCAGAATCGCCTCCCAACATGAAACCCATACCCCTAAAACCAGAGACGATTTAAAACAAAACAATAAAAAAACATATTTCTCTCTGCAGATGATTTTATATTTTTAGGATTTTAAAGAAAATATCGTTTAAGTTAAAATAAAATCTGTTTTAACAACTTTAAACTGAGTTTTATTTTACTTTTTGTTTTCTGCAGAAACATCCCAGAACAGTGGAGAACAGAACCGTGGGTTCTAACTGAGACGGGTCGGGCCTCTTTAACTCATTTAGTGCAGAAAGCCGTATGGTTTTTATGGACAGGAATATTAGAGCCAGACATAAATTATAATGTGTTTTATTGCATCATAAACGTGTCGCTTAGAGCGCCACCTGCAGGAGACCTGCTGCCATGAAACGTCCTGCCGGCAAAGCCTGTCTGTGGAGGAATAAACGGGTCAGAACCAATCTATTTAACTAGACCAGAACGGTTCCGTCTTTGGGTTTCTTTCCACAGTCTGAAGGACAAAGAGTAGAGATGAAGAGTTCTGGTTCTGGAAGCTTGTGGACCACAGAGGAGCGTCTGAAGGAACGTTTTAGGTGGAACCAGGAATGAGTGGAAATCCCAGCAGTAAATCAGGGTGGAGCGTCTCAGTGATGGATGATGATGGTTGGGGGACGGTGGGGACGTCTCAGGGGTGGCCGTCCCAGATCTGCTGGTGACCTTTGGCTCACCTCCCGTCTCTGTGGGCCCGGTTCTGCTCGCCGTGGACGGATCTCAGCGGAGGAATTCCTGACAGAACCGCCGTGGTTCTGGTGAAGAACACCCGTCCTTGTTTCTCATTTAGGTTAAACAGATTCCAACATGCAGACATGTAGTTTATAAAAACTACTGGAGGAGAACCTTCCTGCTGTAGTTTGGTGATTTAACCTGTTATAGGAGAACCTTCCTGCTGTAGTTTGGTGCTTTAACCTGTTATAGGAGAACCTTCCTGGTGTAGTTTGGTGATTTAACCTGTTATAGGAGAACCTTCCTGCTGTAGTTTGGTGCTTTAACCTGTTATAGGAGAACCTTCCTGCTGTAGTTTGGTGCTTTAACCTGTTATAGGAGCTCCTTCCTGCTGTAGTTTGGTGCTTTAACCTGTTATAGGAGCTCCTTCCTGCTGTAGTTTGGTGCTTTAACCTGTTATAGGAGCTCCTTCCTGCTGTAGTTTGGTGCTTTAACCTGTTATAGGAGCTCCTTCCTGCTGTAGTTTGGTGCTTTAACCTGTTATAGGAGCTCCTTCCTGCTGTAGTTTGGTGCTTTAACCTGTTATAGGAGAACCTTCCTGCTGTAGTTTGGTGCTTTAACCTGTTATAGGAGAACCTTCCTGCTGTAGTTTGGTGCTTTAACCTGTTATAGGAGAACCTTCCTGCTGTAGTTTGGTGCTTTAACCTGTTATAGGAGAACCTTCCTGCTGTAGTTTGGTGCTTTAACCTGTTATAGGAGAACCTTCCTGCTGTAGTTTGGTGCTTTAACCTGTTATAGGAGAACCTTCCTGCTGTAGTTTGGTGCTTTAACCTGTTATAGGAGAACCTTCCTGCTGTAGTTTGGTGCTTTAACCTGTTATAGGAGAACCTTCCTGCTGTAGTTTGGTGCTTTAACCTGTTATAGGAGAACCTTCCTGCTGTAGTTTGGTGCTTTAACCTGTTATAGGAGAACCTTCCTGCTGTAGTTTGGTGCTTTAACCTGTTATAGGAGAACCTTCCTGCTGTAGTTTGGTGCTTTAACCTGTTATAGGAGAACCTTCCTGCTGTAGTTTGGTGCTTTAACCTGTTATAGGAGAACCTTCCTGCTGTAGTTTGGTGCTTTAACCTGTTATAGGAGAACCTTCCTGCTGTAGTTTGGTGCTTTAACCTGTTATAGGAGAACCTTCCTGCTGTAGTTTGGTGCTTTAACCTGTTATAGGAGAACCTTCCTGCTGTAGTTTGGTGCTTTAACCTGTTATAGGAGAACCTTCCTGCTGTAGTTTGGTGCTTTAACCTGTTATAGGAGAACCTTCCTGCTGTAGTTTGGTGCTTTAACCTGTTATAGGAGCTCCTTCCTGTTGTAGTTTGGTGCTTTAACCTGTTATAGGAGAACCTTCCTGCTGTATTTTGGTGCTTTATCCTGTTATAGGAGAACCTTCCTGCTGTAGTTTGGTGCTTTAACCTGTTATATGAGCTCCTTCCTGCTGTAGTTTATCAGACGCATTGGATAAAGGCGCTGCAGCGGCCGTCGGCGCCTGCATTCTGCTCGCCTCCATCGTTCTGTGGGATTCCAGATGTCACCAGATGGATCTTCATAATGTGCTGCTGTGTCACGTTCCTACGCTCAATTAGGTCTGATTGTGGTTCGCGCGGCGCTGCCAGCAAACTGCATTAGAGCTTGGAGGGGACACAAAGTGGTTTTGACTCACTAAACAGTGTTTATGGGTTTAGGCTTGTGATGCTTCTGGCTTTTAAACACATGAGGTGTTTAGATGATTGTGTGAAGTAGTTTTTAAGGTAATAACAGCATCAAGCAGCATTCCTGTCTCATATGCCCGACCACAGAACGCCGTATTGTTCTATGAGCCTCAGTCAGCTCCTCAGGTTGACGCTGAAGGTCTTTACACATAAGCTCAGTCTGACGTGTGAAAAGTAAACTCTGGTTTCATGATCATCAGAAGTTCAGGAGGAAAAAACAGAAGCAAAAACCAGTTTGATGCTGGAACAGCAGTTATTAATAATATAATAACTCCAGATAAAAAACTGGAAACTCATCCTGGAGGAGTCGACAGAAATGACCTTCCTTGGTTCTGACCCAATACAGAGATAGAAAACACAAAGGTTCTGCTCCAGGTCCAGCTTGTTTTAGTATCCTGGTTCCGTCTCTAGAGTTCTACCTGACTGGATCTAAAACCGAAGGTTCTGAGTTCATTTCAAACCGGGTCGTCTGTCCTCGCCTACAGAACTTTTCTTCAGTTTCTGGTTTATAATTCAACCACTGGAGATAATTCATAACATTTCTGATTGATAGAAAGGTGAGGAAATAAAAACTGAACTTCTGCAACTTAGACTGAACTAAATAAACAGAATTCTGAAAATCACAGAAATCTGATTTATTCAAGTTTTACATTAAAACTTAAACTTAAAACTTAAACTTAAAACTTAAAACGATCAGAAAGTCATAAAACTAACATTTTATGGTAGGAATGCTGGAGATGAAAAACATGAGATAAAGAATAACCAGACAGAGCAGCTATGACTGAAACACATAATAATAATAATAATAATAATAATAATAATAATAATAAAATATAATAATAATAATAATAATAATAATAATAATAATAATAATAATAATAATAAAATATATAATAATAATAATAATAATAAAAAAATATAATAATAATAATAATAATAATAATAATAATAATAATAATAATAATAATGCTCC
Source organism: Apricaphanius iberus (assembly GCA_028564705.1). Taxonomy (NCBI): domain Eukaryota; kingdom Metazoa; phylum Chordata; class Actinopteri; order Cyprinodontiformes; family Aphaniidae; genus Apricaphanius; species Apricaphanius iberus. Next base: position 135,349 of record JAPXFQ010002363.1, read on the forward strand.
TCCCCAAAATCAATTATTTTAAAGTCCTGAACGTTTCCACTGTTGGGTTCTGTTCAAACAGAAGTAATGGTTCTGGTTAAACAGAACCTTGGTTCCGGTTTCTGACCCGTTTCCTGATGCACAAATGATATAAAGTTTGCACTAAACAATCCCAAAAACAAGCTTTTCATTCTGTTCCTACAGCCAGAACCAGAACCAGAACCAGTGTTTGGACCAGTCAGATCTACGTGAAAAGGTTCTGGAGCGGTTCGTGTTGGAGCAACCTTTGCACCCTCAGTAATCCCGGTTCCGGGTGGGTTAGAGGCTCTTACCTGTCAGTCTCAGGTTCTGGTGGAGGTTCTGGATCGGATGCAGAGTCGTCCTGGTTCTGGTGGATCAGTGCTGAGGGGAGGTTGCCGCGTTCTATATAAACCTCCTGCTGACATCATCATCACCATCATCATGGCTGCTCCTCTGCTGGTTCTGGACGGTTCTGGATGATCTTAGTCACTATCTGCTCTCCCTCCCACACCTCCTCCAGGAGGAGCCGCAGCTTCTCCTTTAATGACACGTGGAGCTGCTGGTTCTGGTTCTGGTTCTGGTTTCTGTGGTTGTTTTCCTCTCACTTTCGCGTCACGGAGGCGCAGCAGTAAAGCCGACATGTTGACACCAGCTTCCTGCTGTTATTCCTGCTCCTGTTTAACCTTTATTTGGGCACATTAATGCAGGCGGAGCGGCCCGGCCCGGCTTGGCGCTGGTTCTGTTTTTGTCTGCTCAACTGGACCTCCTGCTGTCAGGCTGCAGGGAGGAACCGAATCAGAACCACGTCGTTTTCCTCGTCATGTTTCTCCTCCTCGCCCCGATCTGCTCCCTGCTCCTCTGTGTTTAGCTGAGTCATGGTCTGAGGTTGACGATGTCGGGTCAGAGGATCCAAACTGGGCCGGGCCGCATTTAGACAGCAATAGGTTCTGGACGGGTTCTGACAACATTTGGGTTCCATCTCTGGAATCCACAACAAGCAAAAAATGACCCCAGAAGCAGAAGTTTTACCTGCAGCCGATGTTCATTCAGACAGGCAGCGAGAACCTCAACCAGAACCGGTCCGGTTAGGACTGGACGGGTCAGGCAGCGAGAACCTCAACCAGAACCGGTCCGGTTAGGACTGGACGGGTCAGGCAGCGAGAACCCCAAACAGAACCGGTCCGGTTAGGACTGGACGGGTCAGGCAGCGAGAACCTCAACCAGAACCGGTCCGGTTAGGACTGGACGGGTCAGGCAGCGAGAACCCCAAACAGAACCGGTCCGGTTAGGACTGGACGGGTCAGGCAGCGAGAACCTCAACCAGAACCGGTCCGGTTAGGACTGGACGGGTCAGGCAGCGTGAAGCCCAAACAGAACCGGTCCGGTTAGGACTGGACGGGTCAGGCAGCGAGAACCTCAACCAGAACCGGTCCGGTTAGGACTGGACGGGTCAGGCAGCGTGAAGCCCAACCAGAACCGGTCCGGTTAGGACTGGACGGGTCAGGCAGCGTGAAGCCCAACCAGAACCGGTCCGGTTAGGACTGGACGGGTCAGGGTTCTGGTTTGGACCCAAAAACCTGCAAAGTTCAGAACATCTTCACCAGGAAACGCAGAGTGGAATGATTTCTATCTTCAACGCCTGACTGGAACCCTGAGGGACAACGATGGTAGGAGGAGGTATCATGGTACGGGCTTGGGTCCAGCAGGAACATCCATGAATTCTCCACCAAGAATACGGAGAACCACATTCCTAATCCTGCATGAGAGATGCGTAGAAATCCTGATGTGTTTCCGAGAGAAGAATGATGGACTGATGGACAAGCAGAGACGAAACAATGGGACAAAATACTTTCCCAGGAAAGTTCTGCAGCCTTAGTGGCAGGAAAATAATGAAACAAATCAGGGAATCCTCTGGATTCAAACTGACAGGAGAATTTTTTTGGCTCTAATGAGAAAATCCAGAAGACTCAGATCAGATAACCAGAGGGATGAAAACAGAGAAAAATACTTTTATTACAGGTTCCATGAAACAGGGACTCAAGACAAAGCCAACAGAACCGGGCCTACAGGTCGGGTTGAGATGGAAACAAACTTTATGGTTCATATCAAGTTTAAAAGCTGCAGGTGACAAACCTCTCCCGACCCAGGAAATGTTCCTGCTGACCTTTTTTCACTTCTGATTCTGCCAAATGTCAAAGCGAACGCTCTCCTCCCCTCAGGCTGCCGACCAGAACCCACTCACAGAACATTTATCCTCCCAGTTTACCATCATTCCTTCCACCGTCAGCAGGAAAAACGTCTACATTTATCCCAAAGGGAAGGAAATGATGCAGAACACAACAAAAAAGATGGAATCTTATCTAATGCTTCTGGATAAAGATCATTATTGTTATTTTGAAAAAAAAAATGCGTTGTCAGAAATTACTTGTTTAAATTCAATAACCAGGGACATGGAACAAATTCAGATAAAATAAAACAGAAGCAATAGCAGATTTTAGCTTTAAATGATGCTGTGAATAAATCTGATGTGACAGACAGTTTGATTCAACTGCTTCTGATAGGAAATATACCAATAATTAATGTGCTCTTACAGTTATGACACAAATTATGTGTCAAGCTCAACAAATCAAGGCTCATTTGAAATATCCTCGCTTGAATTAGGGCAGCAGTTATTTCCATGTTTATTCGGTTCCACCAACGAAGCTCAGGTGGATTCCATCCAGGTTGATGTGTATCAGCGCTACATTAAAATCAGCTCCTGTTAATCGATGCTGGATCAGTGAGAAGCAAAGAGGCGCGTTCTTCTCCCAGTCTGACTTATTAATGCAGCCTATGAGCATCATAATGACATCATAACCAATAAGGGGAACAGCAGCTGCTTTGGGTTATAATGTTGCTACACGGACGCTTTAGAGTGTGACACAGTGAGCGCTGAGAAACGCTTCTAATAAATCATATTTGCTGGTTGGGGAGGAAAAGATAATCTGGAATCTGTTAGGAATTATTAAAATCAGAATATAACAGGAAATATCTGACAGGTTAAATGTGTTAAAACAGGATTTATGAAAATATGTAAAATATTTATCAACTAAATACGACTAGTTTAAATCTTTAAAATGTAAAGTTACATTAATACAGTATTTATATTTTCATGTGTATTTTTTTATGAGTTTCCATTATATTATAAGACAGTATAATACTATTTTCAGTCATTTAGAAAGGACAGTATGATGATTTTATGGCTCCTTCTTAGACAAAAAGTGATTTATTTGTCATTATTAATAATGCTTGGTGTCAGGAGATACATGGATGGAATAAAAAGCTTCTGGTAGCAAAGAAATATGTAATACACTAATGTTCGTCAAAATGGTAGAAGTAATATCATTAGATAAATCATTACATAATTAGAACTACGCTTTAAAAGACAACACCTACATTCCTTTACATAATTTAACCACGATTAAAAAACTGCAGCTGTTGCAAAAGATTTAATAACTTAATTTGGAGGGGAGGGTGTGTGTGGTGATGGAGAGAACAGCAGCAGGATACCAGCCCTGCAGGGTGACATCACATGGACCGCCCAATCATTTGATCAAGCTAAATTAAGCTTCACAGTTAGCAAGCTGGTGAAACATCATTTGTTGCCATGGTGAATGGGCGGGGCTTCAGGTTAGCCTCGTTAGACGAACATAATCTGCGAAAATTGAGCCTGGATTGTCACAGAAAGCCTGGTTTTTTGGAGTTAGCTCGCTTCATGGAATACCCCCAGAAATCTGCTCATGTTTATCAATGACGGTTTAAAATACTGGGTTTGCTTTTCAAAGTCCTCAGAGTCTTTTAACAAGAAAATTATTTATACTGAAGATGAATATGAAGTTTAAATATATAAAAAATGACATGAATGTGACCCTTAGTTATTACAAATTTTATTAGCCTTTTAAAAAGTTGCCAGTTCATGAAATTGTGATGCAACATGCTAAATGACAAAATATTGAATTACCCGTAATGTGCTGTTAGCAAGCTAAACCAATGTTAGCAAGCTAAACCAACGTTAGCAAGCTAAACCCCTGTTAGAAAGCTAAACCATTGTTAGCAAGCTAATCCAATGTTAGCAAGCTAAACCAACGTTAGCAAGCTAAACCAATTTTAGCAAGCTAAACCCCTGTTAGAAAGCTAAACCACTGTTAGCAAGCTAAACCAATGTTAGCAAGCTAAACCAATGTTAGCAAGCTAAACCAACGTTAGCAAGCTAAACCAATGTGAGCAAGCTAAACCAACGTTAGCAAGCTAAACCAATGTTAGCAAGCTAAACCCCTGTTAGAAAGCTAAACCAAGCTAAACCACTGTTAGCAAGCTAAACCAATGTTAGCAAGCTAAACCAACGTTAGCAAGCTAAACCAATGTTAGCAAGCTAAACCCCTGTTAGAAAGCTAAACCACTGTTAGCAAGCTAAACCAACGTTAGCAAGCTAAACCAATGTTAGCAAGCTAAACCACTGTTAGCAAGCTAAACCAATGTTAGCAAGCTAAACCAACGTTAGCAAGCTAAACCAATGTTAGCAAGCTAAACCAACGTTAGCAAGCTAAACCAATGTTAGCAAGCTAAACCAACGTTAGCAAGCTAAATCAATGTTAGCAAGCTAAACCACTGTTAGAAAGCTAAACCACTGTTAGCACGCTAAACCACTGTTAGCAAGCTAAACCAATGTTAGCAAGCTAATCCAACATTAGCAAGCTAAACCAATGTTAGCAAGCTAAACCACTGTTAGAAAGCTAAACCACTGTTAGCACGCTAAACCACTGTTAGCAAGCTAAACCAATGTTAGCAAGCTAAACCAACGTTAGTAAGCTAAACCACTGTTAGAAAGCTAAACCACTGTTAGCAAGCTAAACCACTGTTAGCAAGCTAAACCAATGTTAGCTGTTAAAACAATGCTAGCATACTAAGCCACTAATGACACGCTAAACCACTGTTAGCATGTTAAACCAATGCCAGAATGTTAAAACTATGCTTGTAAGTTTAAACAATGTTAGCATACTAAGCCATTATTAGCATGCTAAACAACTGTTAGCATGTTAGACCAATGTGAGCATGATAAAACCAATGTTAGCATACTAAGCCACTGTTAGCATGTTAACCTACTGTTACCATGTTAAACCAATGTTAGCATGCTAAACCACTGTTAGCATGTTAACCTACTGTTACCATGTTAAACCAATGTTAGCATACTAAGCCACTGTTAGCATGTTAAACCACTGTTGGCATGTTAAACCACTGTTAGCATGTTAAACCTATGTTTGTAAGTTTAAACAATTTTAGCATACTAAGCCATTATTAGCATGCTAAACAACTGTTAGCATGTTAGACCAATGTGAGCATGATTAAACCAATGTTAGCATACTAAGCCACTGTTAGAATGTAAAACCTACTGTTACCATGTAAACCAATGTTACAACAACCAAGTGAGCATGATAAAACCAATGTTAGCATACTAAGCCACTGTTAGCATGTTAACCTACTGTTACCATGTTAAACCAATGTTAGCATGCTAAACCACTGTTAGCATGTTAACCTACTGTTACCATGTTAAACCAATGTTAGCATACTAAACCACTGTTAGCATGCTAAACAACTGTTAGCATGTTAAACCTGTTAGCATGCTAAACCACTGTTAGCATGTTAACCTCCTGTTACCATGTTAAACCACTGTTAGCATGTTAAACCACTGTTAGCATGTTAAACCACTGTTACCATGTTAAACCACTGTTAGCATGTTAAACCACTGTTAGCATGTTAAACCAATGTTAGCATGTTAAACCACTGTTACCATGTTAAACCAATGTTAGCATGCTAAACCACGGTTAGCATGTTAACCTACTGTTACCATGTTAAACCACTGTTAGCATGTTAAACCACTGTTACCATGTTAAATCACTGTTAGCATTTTAAACCACTGTTACCATGTTAAACCAATGTTAGCATGCTAAACCAATGTTAGCATTTTAACCTACTGTTACCATGTTAAACCACTGTTAGCATGTTAAACCACTGTTACCATATTAAACCAATGTAAGCATGCTAAACCACTGTTAGCATGTTAACCTACTGTTACCATGTTAAACCAATGTTAGCATGCTAAACCACTGTTAGCATGTTAACCTACTGTTACCATGTTAAACCAAAACACAAACCACAACAAAACCACACAAAACCAACACAAACCACACAAAACCACACAAAACCACACATGTTAAACCAATGTTAGCATGCTAAACCACTGTTAGCATGTTAACCTACTGTTACCATGTTAAACCAATGTTAGCTCTAAGTGATGATCCACAGCCTTCACTGTCTAATTTAAAAATGGAATAAACAGAATAAACTCTGAGTTAAAAAGTTAACTAATTTATTTAACAAATTTTACAAAAATGTTTACGGTAAAATGAATTGTAATATTTACTGTATTGGTGGCATTTTATTGCTTTGTTTCGTGTCACGTAGAAAACTTGTTACAATATTCTGGGACATTTTACCTAAAGAGGAGCTAAAAGCAGACAGCAGCAGGAGATTACAGGTAAATATCAAATAAATGATCCTGTTCAGCGTTCTGCTCATCTGGGACTCATTTAATAACGAGATCCATGTTTCAGTTAAAGCAGGAAATAAATATCTAACTGGTGCAATACAGATGGAAACTAAGAGGATGAAGTGAAGCAGAGATGTTTATGTGTGAAGACATGAAGACGCTGCAGTAAAACGTTTCCGTCCCGTTTATTGTGTCGCAGCAGATATTACTACGCTCCTCTAATGAAACGGAGATGCAGGCGCCCGGATTATTTCATGACTTTTAATAAGGTGTTTGAAGATAAACGAGAAACCACAGAGTTTCATTGACGTCTCCACATCACAGAGACTCTGGAGTTGGAACAGAGAGCAAAGAAACTTGTCAGCAGTCTGGAAAAAAAACTGGAAATAGGTAAAGTTTACAGGAAGTTTGGAAAGTTCCTGCTTCCTGCTCAGGTAGAGGCTGAGACATGTTGCTACCATAAACTGTGAGGTGTTTTAAAGATGGATGATTGCCTCTGATGAAGGTTCCAGGCTGTCTTAGATGAAATCAAACTGTTTTATTCTAGAAAACAGAACCTTTAAGGGGTCCACATCTTATCAAGCTGCTAAACAGGCTGACGCTAGTCTGGCTTTCCAGAAGGAAGCTCCTGAGCAGATCCCTCTTCAGTGGATGATCCAGAACATCTAGAGAGTTCAGACTTCCCGTCTGTGTGTGAGCAGGACAACGTCCTCACCTGGATGTGTGATGATGAGGAGGTCCGTATCTCTGCAGCGTTCCTGCAGATGGAACTCCTCCTTCCTCCGTCTGCTGCCGAGCATCTAAAACATGCGGTCAGCAGAAACCAGAGGCCGTTCCTGGAGCCGAGAGGAGAATTCCTCCAGGAAACTTCCCCTCCTTAGGCTGTGGCCTTCGTATGGCCATGACAGAGCTGGGTGGGAGTTCCCAGGAACCAATCCAGAATTCCCAGGCAGTAAATCTGTCCTCTGTAATCCCATGAGACATGTAGCATCACACGGACTAGCATCAGGTAAGCTGATGAGCTGCAGGTGAAGGGGGCCGAGACACGATCCGACACACAGCGCCCATTTATTCACTTTCCCTTATGCAAATCTGAAAAGTGTGGTGTGCCTTTATTTTTAGTCCAAAATGAAATGTCAGTACGTTTACATGCAACAAGAAATCAGACTTTTAGTCCAGCTGGAGTTGAACCGAACTGGAGTTTCAGAAGCTCGGCTTCTCTTACCGGATATTGAGAATCGAACTTCTCCACAACCAGCGACCCAGCAATAACATCAGTAGTGTTATAAGAGGTATAAACGTAAGCGGCTAATCAGTTTTTATGGTGAATATCCTGCTATAACTCCGTCTGCTTCACTCCACCCAGCCTCTGTTTCCTGTTTGAATGCAGCTGGAAGCTAACCACTATCAGGCTAACACGTAGGGGCGCATGTCGCCATCCATCGTCGGGGAGTCGATCGTACTTCTTACGTACTCCGGCTCGCTGCAGGGGGAGCCTTTAGTCCGATTACGCCAAAAAGCTCGATTTACTTTGCATGTAAATGTGCTGAGTAATGTTTCAATCCAAGGTTTTAGCCTCAGTCCAGCTGATTAAAATGACGTAGAGCTTCTGAGGTCACGACCTTTCATGGAAGATCTACGCCAGAAAACCTGCTGTCCTTTTTAATAGAACCACATTTTACTTCCATTTTATGTTTTTTTAAATAACGAAAAATATTGAAAAATTTGCATAAACAAGAGAGAAAGATTTTATTCTACACTAGTGTTTCCTTTCTAGTGATTAGAAAAGGGATCTGAATTATTATCTGTGGTTCTGAAAACTTTAAAATCAAATAAAAGGTGTATTTATTATGTTTGTATGACGTTTGCAGCTGACAACAAGCAGCAGGTTGAGCTTCACCTTCTAGCAGGACACACAGCCTGAGATATTATGGGATGGTTTAGATCAAAGCAGACTTCCTAAAAAGTTCTGGAGCAGAGCTCAGAGGAACCGCATGCAGAACTGAGCATCATATCTGAATCAGAACCATTTGTGGTTGATATTCTGATGGATTTACTGATGTTGAGTCTCATGTTTCTGTGACTCGGCAAGTTGAGGACCTATGACCTCCTCCAGGTCAAAGGTCAGCTAAGCTGATAATGAAACCAGGAGAAGAAGAAAGTAAGGTTTTGGTTCTGGAGCTGAAACCAGGAAAGGATTTTCCTCCTGCTTAAGCCCGGCCGTTTTCTCCTCCTGGACGCTGAAAACGAGCCGATCCTCAGCGGCGGATGGTTTTGATGCTCGCCTTGTTTAAGTTTATCCATTTCAAACATGGACAACGAATATGAATGAATATGTACATGTAAATATGCAAGATAATTGTCAACATCTGATTTCCACCTGTAGTCCGTTCGGCAGGTTGGTGTCAACGACATAACATAATAAAATCGACCAAACAAAATGTTTCCCTTCATGGCCGGTATGAGCGGGAGGAGAGAAAACATGCGATTAACGCAGAACCATATGGGATATTAACAGGACAGAAAATAAAAAAAGAGAAGCAAGAACAATGAAACCGTACAATGGATCAGGAAACATCCAGGCCATACATAAGATTTGATACCAAAGGGATGATTAAAGTGTTAAACTGTTGGGTGTGTAATTATAGTGCAGATTAGCTGAATGCACAGATAATAAAAAGGGTTTTTTAAATGCACAATAATCAATACATATTACATTAATTCCATAAATACCAGCAATAATGATTATATGATACTGGGAGAACCCATTTTTAAGAATATAAAGAGTGTTTTAGCACTAATACATAAAAATAAAACAACAGGAAAAATATTATTAGGGAAGAGGGAGTAGTTATGATAAAAACGCACTGATTTTTATGTATTTGCTCAGTAGAAATGGCAGATGGCACCAAATTAAATAAATCTAGGCGTTTAGGCTTGTGGCAGCACTGTTGTTCTCCCAGTAGCTTTATGGTGTTTGGAAAAAAGAGCTCAGAGCTGGTTGGGTTTGGTGTCGAGTTCCAGGTGTGAGAAGCACAAACAGGTAGAGCAGCTTGACTAAAGGCGCTCTGTCTTAAAGGAACTACACCTGTAGAAGCAGCTAACCTTACAGACTCACGATTCTGTAAATCAAGATGGGCAGTGAAGGATTTAGCTTCCTTACTGGTCCACTTCTTAGACGGCACCAATGTCCAGAATTCAGATGTCTGGAACTGCATCTGGATTTAAAAAAAACCACGGTTTAATAAATGCTTTTTCCATACGTAATAATATTAATTCCTATTATATCATATTAATTCAACAGAAGCTGTGCTGCTGGACAATGGCGCCCCCTGTAGGTAACAGTTTTACCCAAGGATACAACAGCAGAGACGGTCAAAGCCGGGGCTCGAACCGACAACTCCTGAGCTGCAGTCAGAACCTTTCATTTGATTTAAAATGACAACGAGACGCAGAACGTTCTAGAATACAATGAGCAGCTGAGGTTCTATAAGAGGTTCTGGTTCCTGGAGTTCTTCAGGTTCCTGGTTCCTGGAGTTCTTCAGGTTCCTGGTTCCTGGAGTTCCTCAGGTTCCTGGTTCCTGGAGTTCCTCAGGTTCATGGTTCCTGGAGTTCTTCAGGTTTCTGGTTCCTGGAGTTCTTCAGGTTTCTGGTTCCTGGAGTTCCTCAGGTTTCTGGTTCCTGGAGTTCTTCAGGTTTCTGGTTCCTGGAGTTCCTCAGGTTCCTGGTTCCTGGAGTTCCTCAGGTTCCTGGTTCCTGGAGTTCTTCAGGTTTCTGGTTCCTGGAGTTCCTCAGGTTCCTGGTTCCTGGAGTTCCTCAGGTTTCTGGTTCCTAGAGTTCTTCAGGTTTCTGGTTCCTGGAGTTCCTCAGGTTCCTGGTTCCTGGAGTTCCTCAGGTTTCTGGTTCCTAGAGTTCTTCAGGTTTCTGGTTCCTGGAGTTCCTCAGGTTTCTGGTTCCTAGAGTTCTTCAGGTTTCTGGTTCCTGGAGTTCCTCAGGTTCCTGGTTCCTGGAGTTCCTCAGGTTTCTGGTTCCTAGAGTTCCTCAGGTTTCTGGTTCCTGGAGTTCCTCAGGTTCCTGGTTCCTGGAGTTCCTCAGGTTTCTGGTTCCTGGAGTTCTTCAGGTTTCTGGTTCCTGGAGTTCCTCAGGTTCCTGGAGTTCTTCAGGTTTCAGGTTCCTGGAGTTCCTCAGGTTCCTGGAGTTCTTCAGGTTTCAGGTTCCTGGAGTTCCTCAGGTTTCTGGTTCCTGGAGTTCCTCTGGTTCCTGGAGTTCCTCAGGTTCCTTGTTCCTGAGGTTCCTCCGGTTCCTGGGTCCTAGGGTTCCACAGGTTCCTGGTTCCTGGAGTTCTTCAGGTTTCTGGTTCCTGGAGTTCCCAAGGTTCCTGGTTCCTGGTGTTCCTCAGGTTCCTGGTTTCTGGAGTTCCTCAGGTTCCTGGTTCCTGGAGTTCCTCAGGTTCCTGGAGTTCCTCAGGTTCCTGGAGTTCCTCAGGTTCCTGGTTCCTAGAGTTCCTCAGGTTCCTGGAGTTCCTCAGGTTCCTGGTTCCTAGAGTTCCTCAGGTTCCTGGTTCCTGGAGTTCTTCAGGTTCCTGGTTCCTGGAGTTCCTCAGGTTCCTGGTTCCTGGAGTTCCTCAGGTTTCTGGTTCCTATAGTTCCTCAGGTTCCTGGAGTTCCTCAGGTTCCTGGAGTTCCTCAGGTTCCTGGAGTTCCTCAGGTTCCTGGAGGACACCAAGTTCCTGGAAGAACTCAGGTTCATGGTTCCTCAGGTTCCTCGTTTCCCAGGTTCCTGGAGTTCCTCAGGTTCCTGGTTCCTGGAGTTCCTCAGGTTACTGGTTCCTTAGGTTCCTGGAGTTCCTCAGGTTCCTGGTTCCTATAGTTCCTCAGGTTCCTGGAGTTCCTCAGGTTCCTGGAGTTCCCAGGTTCCTGGAGTTCCTCAGGTTCCTGGTTCCTGGAGTTCCTCAGGTTCCTGGTTCCTTAGGTTCCTGGAGTTCCTCAGGTTCCTGGAGGACACCAAGTTCCTGGAAGAACTCGGGTTCATTGTTCCTCAGGTTCCTCGTTTCCCAGGATCCTGGTTCCTGGAGTTCTTCAGGGTCCTGGTTCCTGGAGTTCTTCAGGGTTCTGGTTCCTGGAGTTCCTCAGGTTCATGGTTCCTGGAGTTCTTCAGGGTCCTGGTTCCTAGAGTTCTTCAGGGTCCTGGTTCCTGGAGTTCTTCAGGTTCCTGGTTCCTGGAGTTCCTCAGGTTCATGGTTCCTGGAGTTCTTCAGGTTCCTGGTTCCTGGAGTTCTTCAGGGTCCTGGTTCCTGGAGTTCCTATCAGGTTCATGGTTCCTGGAGTTCTTCAGGTTCCTGGTTCCTGGAGTTCTTCAGGTTCCTGGTTCCTGGAGTTCTTCAGGTTCATGGTTCCTGGAGCCTCAGGTTTCTGGTTCCTAGAGTTCCTAGGTTCCTGGAGTTCCTCAGGTTCCTGGTTCCTGGAGTTCCTCAGGTTTCTGGTTCCTGGAGTTCCTCAGGTTCCTGGAGTTCCTCAGGTTCCTGGAGTTCCTCAGGTTCCTGGTTCCTGGAAGACTCGTTCTGTTCCTCAGGTTCCTGTTTCCCAGGTTCCTGGTTCCTGGAGTTCTTCAGGTTCCTGGTTCCTGGAGTTCTTCAGGTTTCTGGTTCCTGGAGTTCCTCAGGTTCATGGTTCCTGGAGTTCTTCAGGTTCCTGGTTCCTGGAGTTCTTCAGGTTCCTGGTTCCTGGAGTTCTTCAGGTTCCTGGTTCCTGGAGTTCCTCAGGTTCCTGGTTCCTGGAGTTCTTCAGGTTCCTGGTTCCTGGAGTTCTTCAGGTTCCTGGTTCCTGGAGTTCCTCAGGTTCCTGGTTCCTGGAGTTCTTCAGGTTCCTGGTTCCTGGAGTTCTTCAGGTTCCTGGTTCCTGGAGTTCTTCAGGTTCATGGTTCCTGGAGTTCCTCAGGTTCCTGGTTCCTAGAGTTCCTCAGGTTCCTGGAGTTCCTCAGGTTCCTGGTTCCTGGAGTTCCTCAGGTTTCTGGTTCCTAGAGTTCCTCAGGTTTCTGGTTCCTAGAGTTCTTCAGGTTTCTGGTTCCTGGAGTTCCTCAGGTTCCTGGTGTTCCTCAGTTCTGGTTCCTGGAGTTCTCTGGTTCCTGGAGTTCCTCAGGTCGGTTCTGGAGTTCCTCGAGTTCCTCAGGTTCCTGGAGTTCCTCAGGTTCCTGGTTCCTGGAGTTCCTCAGGTTTCTGGTTCCTAGAGTTCCTCAGGTTTCTGGTTCCTAGAGTTCTTCAGGTTTCTGGTTCCTGGAGTTCCTCAGGTTCCTGGTTCCTGGAGTTCCTCAGGTTCCTGGAGTTCCTCAGGTTTCTGGTTCCTGGAGTTCCTCAGGTTCCTGGAGTTCTGGATTAAAAAAAACACGGTTTAATAAATGCTTTTTCCATACGTAATAATATTAATTGCTGTAACAGCGTCTACCAGGCAGCCATGTTTGTGATGAGGCAATAGCACACTTTTATTAATAAGGGAATTCATTGTGACTTTTATGCTGTTTCATGTGGGCTGCATATTCTCATGTACCGATAGATTTCCCTTCATAGTCCAGGATTAGCGTTTATTTTCAGCTGGAAAATGACAATAATTCCACAATAATTTAAGATTGTTCTACAGCAAAACAACACGAAGGGCAAAACTAAGTAATAGGGGAAACAGAATGCTCAGTTTTTAATCATTTAATCAGAGTCAACAACTAACTCTGAATCAGAACAACACCAGGGCCCGGCCCGGTTCATATAAAAACAGAACCGGTCCGTTCCATCCAGTTCTCATCGCTCCAGCAGGAACAGCTGACGGATGAAGCGCTAAATGGCCTGTATTGTATAGCGCTTTATTACATTCAGTCCCACACTTCAGGTTCCTGGTTCCTGGAGTTCCTCAGGTTCATGGTTCCTGGAGTTCTTCAGGTTCATGGTTCCTGGAGTTCCTCAGGTTCATGGTTCCTGGAGTTCTTCAGGTTCATGGTTCCTGGAGTTCCTCAGGTTCCTGGTTCCTGGAGTTCTTCAGGTTCATGGTTCCTGGAGTTCTTCAGGTTCCTGGTTCCTGGAGTTCCTCAGGATCCTGGTTCCTGGAGTTCTTCAGGTTCATGGTTCCTGGAGTTCCTCAGGATCCTGGTTCCTGGAGTTCCTCAGGTTCCTGGAGTTCTTCAGGTTTCTGGTTCCTGGAGTTCCTCAGGTTCATGGTTCCTGGAGTTCTTCAGGTTCATGGTTCCTGGAGTTCCTCAGGATCCTGGTTCCTGGAGTTCCTCAGGTTCCTGGAGTTCCTCAGGTTCATGGTTCCTGGAGTTCTTCAGGTTTCTGGTTCCTGGAGTTCTTCAGGATCCTGGTTCCTGGAGTTCTTCAGGTTCATGGTTCCTGGAGTTCCTCAGGATCCTGGTTCCTGGAGTTCCTTAGGTTCCTGGAGTTCTTCAGGT
>JAPXFQ010002365.1:0-155346 GCA_028564705.1 Apricaphanius iberus
CTGTAAAAACGTCCAAACTAATATATTATCTTTAGATGCAGAAAAAGCATTTGATAGAGTTAACTGGAAATTTTTATTTGCAGCCTTAAATAAATTCGGATTCAGTAATTCTTTTGTAAACTGGTTAAAAATATTATACAGCTCACCAACAGCATGTATTAGGACCAATAATCAAACATCATCAAGGTTCTTTCTTCAGAGAGGTACCAGGCAGGGATGTTCACTTTCTCCCTCCCTCTTTGCTATTTTTATTGAACCATTAGCAGCAGCAATCAGGCAAAATAATAATGTTAAAGGTATACAATGCAACAAAATAGAACATAAAATCAGTTTATACGCAGATGATGTACTACTTTTTCTACAGCATTCACAAACTTCCTTGTATCAGGTAATTGAGTTAATAAAATCTTACTCAAGAGTTTCAGACTATTCCATAAATTGGTTAAAATCTACAGTCCTTCCAATCAACTGTTCTGAGTCCTGTTGCTTTGCAGCTCCGTTCCGGAAATATTACATATCTAGGTATCCATATCTCACCAAGACTGTCAGACTTATCTAAGCTAAACTACGTCCCACTTTTAAAAAAAGTGGAAGATGATCTGGCAAGATGGAAATCCCTTCCAATATCACTTATTGGAAGGGTAGCTACAATAAAAATGATGGTTTTGCCTAGAATCAATTATTTATTCTCAATGATCCCAAGCAAACCATCACCTGATTGGTTTAGATCTCTGGACTCTTCTGTTTCTAAATTCCTTTGGAAAGATAAATCCCCACGTATCAGCTTAAAAACACTACAGAAGTCCAAAGATAAAGGAGGTCTAGACCTACCAAACTTTCGTCATTATTTCTTAGCCAACAGACTCCAATACACATCAAGATGGGTAAAACACAGTTATATCGATGAGTGCTGGGTAGATTTAGAACAGACACTATGCAATAAGATAAAACTTTCAGATCTACCTTTTGTTAGCTCAAATATAAAACAAAATGAATGTTTCAAAAGTATAAATATCAGCTCCTCTCTGACAGCTTGGTGGGAATTTCTTAAAATGACAAAGACATCACTAGTCCCATGCAGGCGTACACCCATCTGGAATAACCCGGATATCTTACAAAAAAAATGCATGATCAACTTTCCAGGCTGGAGTTGTAAAGGAATTGAATACCTGGAGCATATATTTGATGGAACAGACTTTATCCAATTTAATACATTGGTTACACAATTCGGAATTAACAAGAATAAATTCTTAGAATACCAACAAATTAAATCAATTATAAAAAATAAATTTAGGCTCAATACAGTTGATTTACAAATTCCAGGAAAAGTTTTAGACTTCCTTAATCTTAACCCTCCCAAACTTCTATCTAAAATATACAAAACATTAAATAGAATAGATGAATCAATAGGCCTTCCAATTTCAAAATGGGAGATGGACTTGTCCATCTCAATAGACCAAAACCTTTGGTCTCAAATTTCATTAAGAACCTTCAAATTTCTTAAGAATCCTAATCTACGATTAATACAATATAAAATCCTTCATAGAGTGCATTATACAGGGCAACGGATGTTCAAGATGGGTTATACGCCGTCTGATACCTGTTTACAATGTACAAGCAATCTACCAGACAATTATATTCATGCTCTTTGGTTCTGTCCACCTGTTAAGAAATATTGGTACCAGATATGTGAAGATCTATCAAAGTGTCTGAAATGTAATATCACACCTGCTCCCAGAGTTTGCTTGCTGGGAAATATAGATGAAGTTACCATGGATACAAAGTCTATGAAATTATTTTACATCACCTTATGCATCGCTAAGAAAAATATCCCCTTGAACTGGAAAAATAAAAATACTCTGAATATTAATCAATATAGAGATCTCCTTCTGGATTACATTGGTCTAGAAACGGCATCTGCCTCCACATCTGATCAATCTTTCTGGTCACCCTTGATCAGTTCCATCACCTAGTGGGGTCGGGCCCTTGATTCCGTTCTGTGGGACACGGTTGCAGATGTGGAGCTAAGGGTTGGTGGTGACTGCGGGGAGGTCCTGGGGGGTGGGTCCGCTTGCGGTTCGGCGATAGGTGCCGAGACCCTCGCCTGGGGTGGGACTTTGGGGTCTTTGTGTGGTGACTCCTAGTGGCTGCATGCGGCGCCTTAGAGGGGTCGTGCTGGCGGACGCGGGTTACTGGCCTGGTGCTGTGCTGCTCTGGGCGGGTCTGGACTGGGCCTGGGGCTCGGGGTTCTGGGGCGGCGCGCCCCCCGGCTGGGGCCCTGGCGGGGCTTGGCCGGGGGGGGCCGCTGCCGTCGGTGCCGGCTGGGGGGGGGGCTGTGGTCAGCCGGTGGTTGGCGGGCGCTGCTGCCCTTTCCATCTCCCCGGGCTGGTTCCTGTCGCTTGCTCCCCGGTGGCCGCTTGCCGCGTCCGGGCGTCGGCGAGAGGCCGTGGCGGGTGGCCGGCGTCTCCGGGCCCGATCGGCTATATTCACACTGGACATGGCTCCTGGGTCTTGGTCTTAGCCCTCGCGGGGGTGCTGGGGTGGGGGGCTCTGGCCGTTGTTGGTCGGCCTCCACAGTGACAGACCAGTTGGAGGGGTGTGGGCTTGTGGGTGGACGTGCTGGGTTCTGTTGCCACCCGGCCATCGGGCGGTAGAAGCAAGGCTGGAGGATGTCGGCCTGGGGATTGGCCGCCCGGGACTTCGGTCTGCTCACGGCCCTGGCGCGGCATGTCCGGGGTACCCGACTCGGTGGTGCGCCGGGTTCCGGCCTCGGCCCGGGGGTCCTCGGACGCTGGCGGTGCCTGGGGCGTCTCTTATTGGCGGGGAGGCTTTTTACCATCTAGCACAGGCGCTCTTTTTAACGGGGTGCGCTTGGGACGGGAGGGGGGCGGGGGAGTTGAGGGTGAGGGGGGGCTAAACTCAACCTGGGTGTCTAGTGACATGTGTTTTGTTAGCAGTGTGAATGTTGGGGAGGATTTAGATATGCCCCTGGCATGGGGGCTGGTGGATTGCCGGGGCCCCCACGGGGCTCGGCGGTACCGCTGCCGTGGGCCCCGACTGGACGTGCTGGGGCCTCCCACCCCTGGTGGATCGGGCCAAACGGGGGTGCCTATTGGAGTCAGCAGGGGAGCTGGCTCCCTGGGGTTGGCAATGGTCACCCCAGTTATTTTCTCCCCATCCCCATGCCTCTGTCCACCTGCTCCTTCATTCTACCATTCCCAAGGCCTTGGGACGTGGGCACGTCACTGGGGTGCGGGATGGAGCTTCCGTCTTCGCTACCCGGTGGCGGCCTGGGTCCCGATTTTATTGAGCAATTTAGACACTACACTTGCAACATTTACAGGGAACGCACATGTAGGGACCTGGCGGTGTGGCGCCACAGGCGAGACCCCCCCGTTGAGGGGGCCTCGCCTGTGGTGCCGGCACCCACTGGTTAAACGCATCTAGACACTGAGGGCCCGGGGGGGGGAGATGGGGGTACCCGGCAGTATTCCCATGTCCCCCCCCTCTGTTTTAAGTGCACATTAGAACAACACGCAACAACACCACATTGAGCTGGGGGAGAGAGGCTGGGGGGTCTTTCCACACCCCTGTTCGTTGGACCATCAGGGGTCGGAGCCCGGATAGACCATCACGCCGTCTGGTCGGGGTCCTGGGCTGGTGGGCTGCTCTTGCCGGTGTGGGGCCTTGGCGGTCTACTTGTCCCCGTCCTGGTGGGCAAAGGGGTCTGTCTCCTGGGTGCAGGGGCAGGGTTCTCTACTGGGGTGTCTGTCCCTGGGCCTGGGAGTATGGAGTATAGTGTATGTATGGGGGGTATGAATGAGGGTATAGTGTCCTTTTTTCGTATGTCCTGTATTTGTAAGAATGTGTACACAAGAAAGGGAGGGCACGTATGAGTGTCTCTGTTTGTCTATGTCTACCTGTCAGGTTGGGTGTTTGGCTGCTCTCTGGCCTGATGCATCTTCTTCCCTCCCCGTCACTCCCCGTCGGTGATGGTTGCTCCTGCCTGCTGGTTGATGATGACTCTCGATGCCTGGGGCTGGGGGTCCCGGTTGCGGCCCGGCTCGGTCCTGGTGCATGTCGGGCGGGTCCTGGGTGGTCCGGTGTGTCGGGCGGCCGCTGGTTCGGGCCGATGTCCTCCTTGGATTGACTGGGGCACCTCTTATGGGGGTGCCGGGATTGTAGAATAGGTTGGTGCCGTCCGGTGGATGGGTGGGGACCGTGCCTGGCGCCCAATCCTCCTGCCGGTTCCAGGACTTCAGCTGGCTGGTCTGTTCGCCTGGTGGGGCTGTCCGGCATTGGCTGGGCCCCTGATCTTGGCGCCCCACGTGGGGCGGGATCTGGACCCTGGAGCTGGAAGATCTGGATGTCCAGGTGCCGGCTGGGCGCGGCCTGGGGAGGGCGTACATCCGCTGTGGCTCTTTCTGTGGCTCCCTGGCGTGTGGATGTGTGGGGCGGGCCGGGTTGTTGGCGGTGGGTACTGGTCCGGGGTGGCGGCGGCGTGTGTTGTCCGTCGGTTGGCTGCGGGTCCTCCTTGCCTGCGGCGGCGGCGGGGGACCCTTGCCGGCTGGTCCCTGGTTGGGGCCCTGCCGGGGGGTGGGGTGCCCGTGGCCTCCGGTTCCTGGTCCGGGCCCGCCCTGGCGTAGCCGGTTACCGGCGGAGCCCGTGGGCTCGTCACTGCGATCTCTCGGGCCCCAGCATCGCGGCTGGTGGGTGCTCCCCTGGGGCTTCCATCTGTTCCCCTCTTGGCGGGTGATCGACCCTACGCTGATCCGCCTGTGGACTCTGTACTCTGTGGGACGCTGGATGCATACATCTCTTGCCTCCTCCATGTCTGTACCGATTCCTGTAGGACGGATTGACGGTTCCTTACACCAGCTATCAATCACTTGCATGGGGAAACCTTATTCCGACCTGCATGCTCGCACACACATAGGTGTGGGGACATAGGTGAGGACGGACAAATCTTAGGCTGAGGTTATCATCATTAGTTAGTAGTTCACAGGAGCTTACCAGAAACATTTGTATTATGTTCATTAATCAATGCTTGTGTGTAGTGAATGTGTAATTCTTTGTTTATTCTACCAGATCCGAACTATTGGTTTGGTTCTGGTCCGGTTTCTTTTCTTCACCTTCTTCCTTTCTCCCTTCTTGTCTCAGTTTAATGTCCATGACGTCAGGAAATTGAACCCACAGTAATCACTAATAAAGATTTTTCATACATATACATCAAGTGGCGTACTACAGCGAAGCTGTAATACTCTGCTTGGGAAAGTAAAACTGTTGGGCTTGTACTTGGTACTCAGACACCAATTCTGAGTAGCATACTGCTAGACAGGACACGTAAAAAAAAAAAAAAAAAAAAAGAGTTAATCCTAGCAATCAATCAAACCGTGTTGTATTCCCTAAATTTTAGCAGTTGTTTTGCAAAAACAACATTTTTACATTTTCTGTTGATATAGGGAATCACTCTTGGCTAAAATAAAGCACCGAAATGCGCGCTGCTTTTCGGTCTGGTTACTACTGGTTACTACTGGATGCTGTGTTTCCTTATAAGCTAGCCTATGTGGACAAAACACCTTTACTGATTTTTGAATATGCAGTTGCTTCACTATCTGCTCATCCTCTATAGAAGATTTAATGAAGAGCTCTATGAACAGACATTAAAAAAATTATTTTCTCCAACCCAGACCGACCTACCAACCCGATCAGAGATGCACCCAACCCAGGTCGCTGGGGCGTAACACCTGTGCCCCGCTCAGGGAGAGGCGGCCTTGGAGACACCAGTTCCCTGCTTAGGGAGAGGTGCTCAATCAGCTGTTGTGTCTGTTCCTTTGTGTGAAAAGGATCCACCCTGCGGTTCCGCGTAACGGGCAGAAGCCCATGGAAGCAATCAACACTGTAGGAACATAGAGTAAATATCGGCATCAGACCAGCCTAATCTAAGGAAGCACACTGAGATCGCATGTTTTCTGCTGGACAGGCAACAACTTTCACCATAATGGATTTTTTTTTTGTCAAACTAACACCAGTCACGGTGAAACTACACTGAAATGTGTCATTTTTCCATCAAGGTCATTCCATCTAATATTAAAGTTTATTCATAAAAAAAAATATCTAAATAATATCACTAAGCTACAAAATGCTGAAAACTTTTGCCTTTCACAAATGTAGTTGTTTTCCACATTTACCTCTTCACTCATTGTCTGACATGAAAGTGAGTCTGATATGCTTCTCATTTTGCCGCATATATGATTTCTCTAGAGACTGAATGATCTGCCCTTTACTAGTAGACAATAGCACTATTGTGGTTTTTGGCCTGTATGGCCATTCGTTGGTAAGGTTGTCACTCGAACACAAAAATACTGTACTGCCCCCTATCGTCAGGATACTATACGCTGTCACTTTAAGTAAATTACTCCATTAGATTAAAAAAACACTGTTATTAACACCGTTAAACTTAAATGCTATTAATACCTGCACTGGGTCTGAAATGCCAACTCCTTGTGAATGAGACACCTATTTGATTAAATATCTGTGACATAAGAACTCACTACTTTTTTCTCACCACTCTTTTCTGCTCGATTTGTTGAGTACAAATCTGTTAACTCCACATAGTTTTTCCTTTCAACGTTCTTGAAGCTCATTCAAATGGGAAAGGTTGTGTCGGTGAAAATTAGTTTTGAAGTCTAAAGGCAGCTTGTTGCTCTAGATATTATTCAGGATTATTAGAGCTCAGGGTATGAATACAAACACATTGTATACGTCTCAGATTTTAATGTTTGAAATGTGTAAGTTATTATGCGCTATTTTGTCTTGGTCAGTCGCACAAACTCACAGTAAAACACCTCAAGACATCAATGCTTTAACGTCAGAAAATGTGAAAAAGTTCATGGGGTTTTAATATATTTGCAAGAGACTGTATTTTACCTCACAGAAGGGCAAGAAAAAAAAGAAAAGTATATTTTAAAGGTTAGCAAAAATATAGTTTAATAATAGAGGAATACTGTCAACAGATTTCTTTTGGGAGGTTTAAGTCAAGTCATCTTCATGACTCAGAGTACAAAGTGAAGGCTCCAAGAAAAACTCTTTACTCACAAGGTGAAACCCTCAACAGCATGTCTTTTAGTTGAAGCCAAATCTTCTCAGTGGCTGTCACAAAGGTGTGTATTGGTGGAACGATTGCAGATAAAAGATTGTGTTACTCTTTTTTACGTCCAACTCCAAGCTATCTGCATTCTGAGGGTGAAGGAGAGAGCCGGTGGGGGGAATAAGCTGCGGCCTTCGTCTTTGAGTGGAATCGATTGCTTGTACAAGTCAAGGGAAATGAGAAGGATCTGACCACCCCTGGATTGGCTTGAATCACTCTCAGACAGATTCATAATATGTGAGGGAGCGTATGGGCAGAGTGTGTTTGTGAGACACATTGATCGGCTATCACTGGAGCTTTCGAGATGAAAAGGATCATTTTTTGCTAATGTGCAGACTTTGCGTTTGATTCGTCTTTTTGTAAGGAAAACACTCATTTCCACACGTAAAACTGAATCATTTCCCTATTGAGTTTTGAATTTAAAACAGTGTAGTTCAAGCATTTGGATTAAGTTTAGATATTTCTTTAACTTTTAGATATTTCTATGGCATTCAGAGAAAACTCCATCATTCTACATTCCTGTTAAAGAGGTTTTATTGTGGCACAGATATTGTTTTGTTTATATATAAACCTCAAGATATTTAATTGTTCCAAGAAGTTAGTTTAAAACACTGAAAATATCCTGTAAATACTAGGTTATTTGACAATTTTAGGTTGTCAGTAAAACAAAGAAAAAGTAGAAAATATCCATATTTCTTGGCTGATTGGTTAAATTATGCAATTTAATTAATTTCACAACAAAGTTGTAATGAGACAAAGGTGGGAGTTGCTCACTAACCCAAATCTCAAAATGCATAATGTCTGATTTACACATAGAGGCTGTAGCAAAAAGTGCTTATTTAGACTTTTGTATTATTAATAAAAAAACTATTTCCCACAGATTTCCTAAGTGTTTAAAAAGATGAAATTCAGAAACCACACCAGTTTTAGTTTTTATTTCTAAAAAGAGTTAACTTAAGCACTGAGCATACAGTATAAATTACCCAATCCTAGTGGTTTTAGGAACATTTCAGTTGGGTCTTATTAAGGGTAATGAAAACTCTTGCTGCTGCATTTCTGTCGTCCATCTTAGTTCGCATAGAGAGTTTGGAGTGTTTTTATTTGAAGTAGCTGAATAGCTCTAGATCATGGTAAGTGGTAAATGGACTGAACTTTTATAGCGCTTTTCTAGTCATACTGACCACTCAAACCGCTTTACATTGAAACCACATTCACCCATTCACACTCACATTCATACACCGATAGCCAATATAGCTCGATAGGACTATGTAGAATTTTTGGCGTTAAGTGCCTTGCCCAGGGGCACATCGACATGTGACTGGAGGAAGCTGGAATTGAACCTACAACCCTCCAATTGCAAGCCAACTACTCTACCACTGAGCCACAGTCAACCATTCATGTGATTGTTCAGATTTTTTAAAACGTTTTTTGGGCCACAGTGGCCTTTATTTGACCAGATCCCAACCGGGGACAGCCACATTGAGGGCTGAGACCTCCACACATGGGGCACTTGCACTAACCACTCCGCAATGTGATAGCCCTGTTTATTCATATTGCGGCAAGGTACACAACGAGGGCCCGGGCGAATTCGATCCCACAACTCCCAGGTGAGAGTCATGCGCGCTTACCAGTCAGCCAAAGGGATATCCCTGTGGCCAAGCAGCCAGGGCACATGATCAATCAGAGCCACAGTGATAGGACCTCCACACTGTCACAATATTTTATCACAGTATACAAACCATTACAGTTATCATGATTCTGTTTGCATCTTGAAATGTATTTGAGCCCAATTACAGTTTTATTACAGTTTAATTACTTTAAACTCTGACTGTCACTGTACGTGCCTGGACTCTTTGGTTTTCAGCCTGAGCCTCTAAGTGGCAGGACGGTTGGTGACAAGACCTCTGTGACTTTCAAATTAAAAGCATGTGAGTAATGTTTCAAAATCCATTTTTTCCCCTCTGTGGCTCTCCGATTTTGGGGAGATCAAGCTAAACATTTGGACTGAACGTGGGGGGAAAATTTTGAGGGCCCTCGCAAGGACTCGTCCTGAACTTTTGGAGATGTTCATAGGATTAGTGGATAATAGGGCTGTGCGAAGCAGCCAGTATTTGTATCTGTATTTGTATTTATGAGGACAAAAAAGTACTTGTATTCAAGTAAAATTCAAAGTAGGCATAAGCATATACTTTTTGTCCATGTTACACTTCTGATTTAGGTTATATTTAATTGTCTAATGTAATAATTATGGATATGCAATATTGGTTGATGTTCTTTTTTAAGTCCAGCAAAAACGGGGTGCATCATTGAAAAGACCAATGA
Organism: Apricaphanius iberus; assembly: GCA_028564705.1. Lineage (NCBI taxonomy): Eukaryota > Metazoa > Chordata > Actinopteri > Cyprinodontiformes > Aphaniidae > Apricaphanius > Apricaphanius iberus. The sequence continues at coordinate 9,473 of JAPXFQ010002365.1, forward strand.
GCAAAACAGACATTCCTTCATCCTGTTGAATGAAGTAGGCTGTTAAGAGAGTTAACCGAATTCTTTAATAGCCTAAAGTCTAAATTACCAACCTAACAGAACTACTTGAACAGTGCATGGAGTGGACATGAGAGCAGCCGTCTGCAGACGTTAATAATAATGCAGCATAATGGAATAATATCCTGATCAAACTCCACTTTCTGAAAGTTATAATCTGCCTCCTGAGCCCTAATTAAGGTACAAAAATCTATTTGACAAAAATGGTCATGCAGTTAAGTCTTTTTTCACCGAGCTCTTCTGTTGCTGTGTGGAGCAACTGTGACAGACAACTATCTCCCCCTCCACCACCCTCTCTGACTTCTAAACGTCCCTTCTCATCCAGGGCCTATCCTCTGCGGTCTTATGAGGAAACACAGCTTTTTGATATGAAGTTTTTCCTGTTCCCAAATACAAATGTTTTTTGGAGTATTTGTTCAAAATAAGTTAAAAAAACATGTTATTTGTGCCTGTCCGAATACCGTATTTGGCTTAGGCTCCACTTCTAGTGCATACTTTACAGAACTTAAAGAGCTCTTCCGTGAACTTACTGTCATGACTCACCTCCGCTTCACTTCCGCTCCTCGTCATCCTCACCTGTTTCCCCAATCATTCACATCAGATCCTCCTTACTTTACGTCTTGATAACCCGTCACCTCCCTTCAGTCGGGGCCGGATCATTACAGGAGTTCATTCCAGATGTCCACCACGTGTGTGCCTGTTGTCTCCATCCCGTTGTCCTATATCTTCGTTCCTGCCATCCAAACCACCACCATCATCACTCTGCACTATAATAAACAACCTAGCACTCTGTTTCTGCGTTTGGGTCCATACCTTCCACCACACTTCCTTACACTTACCAAGTTCTTTATTTGAAGCCTACAAACTACTTTCTCAATATTTTCATGAAAGGTGCAGGAAAGTACATGGTTGTTCTGGGATATTTCGGTAAGCACCAGGAAACAAAATCTTACCTGGTAAGTTCTGGGAAAGAAACCCCCATGATTTGAAAATGTTTTTTTAGGAAATAAAGTTGACTGTACTGAATGGAGTGATGACTCTTTAGAGCATGGGTGCCCAAAATGCAATGGGTGGATGCATTTGCAGCCCCAGGACTGATTATATGTTGCCCCTGATAATGATACAAATCTGGACCTCCAGCACAGGTGGCTGATCCAGATAGAGACTTAATTTTTAATTGGAAGTGCAAAATGATTCCAGAAAATTTAAATCTTCTTGCAAAGAGCATGTTGGCAACAGCAACAATTATGTGTCTTCAAATAACCATGCTTTTTGCCTTCTCCTACAAGGACCCCATTTGTCAATTGACTTCGCTGCACCCATCATAACCTGCTTAAAATGGATTTAAGAAACTTACGTAAATACGTCAATTGTTTTCAAAGACAGAGTGACCTAAATCCCGATTTAATGGTTAAATTTTGCTTTAGTTTTTTTTCTAATCGAGACCTAAAAATTTTGCCAAAAGTTATTTTAAACCTGCAAAACCCTAAAAAGACTACACATACATTTCCAAAAACAAATCCAACTTCTTTAATTAATTTAATTAATTAAAGTATTGCATACTTAGTTTATACGTTAGCATGTCCCTCTAGTCGTTTTTGACTAAACTATATTTGCCTAACGACAAGTTTTGGTTTTGAGCATCTTCAGTTAAAAAATTATACAAACCTAAGTAACATTTCAGTAATTAAATATATTAAAATGTTTAGGTAATATCATGATAATAATTCTATATTTTGTCAACATTTGTCTTGATAAATTTCTGTTGATGAGAACCTGGTATTGGGGGGAAAAACTTAAACAGATCTTTCTTGCTGAAGGGTTTTAGTGTTATCAGTAGTGAAAAGAAGAACAAGTGTCGCCTAAGATTAACCACCATCTTCACTGGAGAAGGCAGTGCAATTGAATTGGGGCTCCCTGGGTATCAAATTACTAACTGTAAGTAGGGGAGTTACAATATTAAGGCACATTCTCAGCTTCTGCAATGTCAATGCTGAGCAGATCTCCAACAGAATGTAACAAGTATTTCTCTGGACTGATTCTTGTGCCTTCAGTACAGGGCTAATACTTAAATAGAGCTGAGTTAAAGATCTTATTTTGGTTAAGATGCTGCCACTCCTGACCAGGCAAGAGGAAGGGCAGAGAGTCAGCAAGAGTAGACAGAGGTGCGATAGAAAGAGGAAGCATAGTGTTTTCCCTGGAAATGGAGGCCATAGATTTGTTTGTTTGGGGATTAGGATGGAATTAGACCTCTAATTCCTGTTCCTTTTCTGCATAATTGAAAAGTTGGTCTGCCCATTGAGGCAAGATGAGAGGGTGTGGAGCCTGAGCTGGTCGCAGAGGTTGATTTTTTGGGCGGGGTTGCCGTGGGGCTCAAAGCAAACAGAATGACAATGAATTTCAGTCAGACTGCTGTGAAATTATGCTGAGTTGCTCAGAGTTGTCTTTACTTTCTTTCTGCATCCGTAAGGAAGGAGCTTTGACCACAGCAAAAAAGACATGTGCAGCTGGGTTGAACCTTTTTTTTAACCTTTTTTTTCATTTACATGAAAAATGTCTGACATTGTGAAATGGGCCATTCTAACACATGGCTATACATTAATCTAAACCAGTCCTTTATAGCTCTGGCCTTAGGATAGCAACAGGGGCTAGTTAACTCAATATTTTCCCTTATTTGACTGGCTTCTTAAATGGTGATGGAAAAATCAAAAGACGTTCCATCATTTCTGATAGATTAGTATTCACACCCCTTACCCCTTGGTGCCAATTTGAAGACATTTTCAACTTTTTTGCATGTAGTATAAGTAATTGTGGGTATTTTATCTGCAAGGTGACTGGGCACTGAAGAGTTACAGAGGCTTGGAGTGCATCTGTGACTACAGTGTACACAGATTACAAATGGCTGCAGCCTGACTACTGATGCAAAAAGAGCACATACAGGGGTATTTCCTCCTGCTGAAGTGATCGGAAAAGCCCTCATTCCGAGAGTCTTGCCAAATTCTGATTACTTAAATTGAACAAATGTTCCCGATTTCAAAACTACGGCTGAAGTGGCGCTACATTCTCCATTTTGCACCGGTGAAGAGCATTTTAGCTCCTTTGGATTATAATTTTATTGCTCTCCTTGCAATTGTTGTCAAGTTTAGGTTAAAGGCCGTTTTTGTGGTAGTTTTAAAGTCTTTATTTAATTTTTGGATGGTGGTTTATCATTGGGTGACCAAAGCTTAAAGGGACTATACATAAGTTTAACCACAAATAAATGTATACAAATTTAAAATGTCTTCCTCATACATGTTTGTAGTGGATTTTTCAGGCGTTATTGTCGTCTGGTTAATAATAATTTGGAAACAATTACACCAGTAATCTAATACTGGGAAGCAAGAGGACGCAGGTGAGAGAAGCAAGTGTAGGAAGAAAGAAACTGAGAGAAGGTTTAGTGAAAGTGAGAACAGATTTTGGTAATGTGAGGAAAATAATGGATTGTATACGCCCTGTTCCAAAATTCCTGTGCTTGTGATAACTGTTTAACTCCCGACAGTATCATTTTACCCTGTCCCCAACCTGTTTTACGCTCATTTTGTTAAACAACACGCTCATTTTGTTATGAATTGCGCCCTTATATTAAAGGAAGCCAGTTCACACCATAGAGGGATTCATAAATTCCAGCCAAGACCCCAACTAAACATATACAACAGTAACATTTCTTACCTAGTTGAACGTTCTGATCGTTCAGCGGGGGCAATTGCGAGTACAAAACATTCAAACTCCCTTTAAGATATTTGTTTAGACTTAAATCACTGAAGTGTCTGTTTGGGTCTGTATGATGCTGTTTGTTTAGCAAGCAAGCAAGCAAGCAAGCAAAATGTATTTATATAGCACCTTTCACAGACAGAAAGTCACAAAGTGCTTTACAAAAGGATAAAACTGTGAAAATATAAAAACAGATAAAAGTATAATTAAACCAAGTAAAAAGAAGCAGAATTTGAAAAATACATGATCATAAAGAAACAACCCCTGGTCTACTATGATGGAAAAGCTTGAGTAAAAGAATAAGTCTTGAGTTTTTTCTTAAAAACATCAACCAAGTCTAAGGAAGATCAGATAGACAGATGTAGACAGATGTCTTTTAATAAACCTCTTTGGCCGTCACAAAACAGCTGGATTTTGTACTAAAATTGTATTACTCAAAGGCAGATTAAAAAACATTGTGCACTGCAAACAGTTTGTAAAAGAGTTCTTTACTCTGACTTTCCTTTCTTAAAATGTATGTGCTGCTGAACCTTGCTAGTGTAATCTGGAATTTGCTATGTAATCCTTGTATGATTATTAAATGCATGACCCTTTTGTGTAACTGTCATCTTAGTGGTGAAATGAAGTTATTGGCTCGCAGTGTATCTGAGATGTTCGGAACTTTTTGTGATTGTGTTTTATATCCTTCAGCTCTAAGCACTGAGTGATGACATCGCAGGATAGATGATAAAGCAGCTGGAGATGTATTAGTGTAAATCACATCAGATAGAGATATAGAGCTTCATGTGACTTGAACAAAATAAGTATAGTGCTGTGAAAAAGTACCTATCAGATCTTTTTCAGTTTTTTATATTTTTGTCAGACATATCTTTCAGATCAAAAATAACAAAGATAACCCAGGTTGATAAAAAGTGCAGTTTTCAAATAATTTTAAAGGGAAAATAGTTATCCAAAAAACTGCCCTTATTTGAAAAATTAATCACCAGTCTTTATAAATCATGAATACATTATGGTAAACCTTTAAATTCACAAGCCACACTCAGACCTGATTACTGGCTGACCTATTAAATTAAGATAATTTATTAAGATCCTTTCTGTCAACATAGCCTGTTTAGCCAGCCTGTTCAGTAGCAGATGAGAAGCAAAATCGCTGGTATCTATCAAGTTGGCAAGAGTATGAAGCCATTTCTCAGGGTGTGAGGCTTTCAGAATGAGAGTTAAGTACGCTGATGGGGAAAAACAAGGAAAGGGGATTAATTTTCCCATCCAATGTAAAACTAACAGAGCATTTTCAGGAAAAAGAACATAACAATTTCATTCCAGTGAGGTGTAGTGTGATGGTTTGGGGTTGCTTGCTGTTTCAGGAACTAGAAGACTTACCATAACTGATTGACATTTTCAGAAAGGTATGGCATTCTGTTTGTGCCATTAAGCTTAAGCAAACTTGGGTTATACAGCAGGACAGTGATCCAAAGCACATCATCAAAGTAACTCACTTGATTGAGGTGCTTTGGCATATTCTTATAAATGGCCTTTCATGTTGAACGAACCTTCTGTGTGGGCAAAATAAATTGTTTCTGCTACAAAAGATGGGCAAAAAGTCCTCCAAAAAAATGTTAAAAAGCCACTTTTGGTTATTACAAACACATAGTGGAAGATTTTTCCCAAAGGTTGTCAAAACTGGTTATCAGGCCGGTTGGTTTGGAAGGTTTTTGTTCCTTACTGAAATTGACAACTGAAATACTACTTTTTGTATTTACCCAGGTTATTTTTATTTAACACTAAAAATTGCTTCATCTAGCGTGCACATGTCTAAAGCGTGCAGAAGTTGAAAATATCTTGGAATAATTTCCTGCTTTTATATTTATTCTCAACAAGACCTGTACAGTCCTCGGCTGAGTGTGATCGTGTCAGAGCCGATGGCAGATTGAGCAGTCACTTTTCTCTGTCTGAAAACAGATATGATTGCACTTTGACTCTGACATAAAAACACCTCTTGTCTTGTCTCTGCTCTAAAAACGAAGTCTGAGCACTATAAAAACAGCTATATTATTCACTCATTTTCTTTGTTTTAATGGCTTGGAATTTTGAACCGTAACATTAGGGTTTGAAAGGATAGAAATGTCTGTTTAAATAATTGATTATTTTCCTTCCTTATAAAATCTCTTTCCATTTTACCTACTGGCAAAAAGTTGCTCTCATAGGATCCTGTTTTATGTGACCTCTATGAATATAAATCATACAAGCAATGAAAAAAAACAACTTTACATTAATGCAGTAAGATTTGGCCAGTTTGGTGAAAATGATGTATTCACAACTTTGTAATCCAAGACAAGAAGCACAATCGATCTAATCTCCTTGCTGGGCCAGTTGAGATAAGGAAGTTGAACCTTTGACATATACATGATCTCCTCTCCACTTAATTTTAAGTTACCTATTAAATGTAAAATTCATATTTCCTCTGGGCTAATTAATTACATGCGTTTAGCCGCTGAACTGCAGACATTTAATTGAAAAGCAGATATGAAAAAGTGAGTTTTTCACAATGGCAGGAATGTTTTTACCTTTCGATAGTGCCTAAAAGGCGTGTGATTAGATGAGAGCAATTGATGACCTTTTTTTACACTCCCCGTGGAGTGTAATTAAAATTCTTCCTGCTGGACACAGAGCCTTCTCTCATTTGGGTGATGTATTCTCTGCAAAGGCTAATTAGAATTTGACCAATGTTAGATTTAGCAAATGAACAGACATCATTGCCTTGTGTGTTTAAAGATTTAGAAAGTTGGAGTAAAGTTATGTTGACTTTTGATAAGGTTAAGAACTGATAATGTAACACTTCTTGGAAACTGTTCCCTGTGGTTGAAGGTCACAGGATAGAACACTGACAACCCAATCTCTACGCGACTAAAAAAAGTCACTACATCTTATCTGGAAAGCTGAGATTTGATCTCAACCAGCCACCAACTTTGGCCTCATCCACAAAAGCTTAGTTTCGTTCACGAATGCAGTAATTTGAAAGAGAATTCTACTGAATGTTTTCCATGTTCAGATTAGAATCATAAACTTCAAAATATCAAATTGGGATTTTTCTTTCTTAGCACAACACCCTAAGGTATGTGGTTGTGTTGTGACAAACTGTAGATAAGTTCAAGGTGTGTGAATAATTTTTCAAGGAGCTGTATATGATGCAATGATTGCACTGTTGTCTGTGCAACAGGAAGGAATAACATAAGAACTTAGAGTAATTAATTCTATATGTGGCAGGAATATTTGAGAAATTAAGGATGGTGATCTTGGACAGAATTAAGTGAGTATAGCAAATGGATAAAATTTGACAACATCTCTTAATTTTGAGAAAACCTGCAGATGTATGTGTAGTGGGCCAACTTTTAGGTCTGCCTGACAGGTATTGCAGAAAGGGGATGAGATTTTCCCTGTTGTGCCTTAAATGAAGTGTGTGTCACACGTTGAAAGAAGGACAACTTTCAAGGCATCATTTATTTGTGGTTTTGCAACAGTTACGTAGTTTCACACTCCCATAGGAAGCATTTTCCATATCAGTACATATGAGTTACCTTCTGTCAGTCTTACATTTGTGCCAATTCTATCCATCCATACATCTTTTTCAACATCAGTTTCCAGGTAAATGACTCAGAAGGGAAATATAGACATCGCTTTTACCATCTTTTTGAGGGGTTTTAGTCTTTACTTTGGCTTCCTACCTTGGATGAAATTTGCGTTCGAACATGTATCTTGTTATGAATTAGCTGATGCATTTGCGTTCATTGTACTGTTTCACATTCAAGCAGTAGCAACGTTTTAGGGGCCTTTGGGTGTCACAATTGACACCATTTTACCTTTGGTAGACTGAGGAGATCATGATCAACTCATTGACCATTAAACAGTCTGTAGCTGCAAATTCCAAATCATTGCCCCTCCACTGTCATGCTTAAGGCTTGGTATGTGGTATTTGTACACCTATGCTATGTTTTGTGTTTGCCAACATGGCATAAAGACATCATATCTGTGGTCACTCGGGCCAGCAGTACTGGAGCTCCACAGGGCACCATGGGGTGTATCAGACACGTCGAAGAGGAGTATAAGAGCCCAATGAGTGAGTGAGTATCTATCTATCTATCTATCTATCTATCTATCTATCTATCTATCTATCTATCTATCTATAATATGTACTAATTAAATTGTTTTTAATTCCAGCATACTGCCGTCAGCCAATGTGTGTTTCTAGATATCGCTGTCTGAGGTTAATCAGAGCACACAGTGAAGTTCCTTATAGCTTTGGTTTCTCTTATAAAATATACCCACTGGACCAGAGCTCCTTAAACCATAAAATTAGCTATTAACCGCAACTTTCTGAAGCCTACTTCAGCTCAGGGCTTTGCCATTACAGCCGTTTCTTATGACCTTTTGTACCTCTCCATTCCTGGTGTGATAGTTGGTAGTTAAAGCTGGTTGACCACACATAGCTTTTTCTCTTGCCTTCAGAGTATGCAATATGCACAGATGGGTTTTCATCACATTTTTAGCTCAAGAGATGAATTTAAGAATTAAATTGTTTTCTTTATGTAGTGAAATTATTTGTCCTCTCCTATTTTCATATGACTTAATCCTTTATTTTTTTTATGCTTTTCACACCACCGTCTACCTAAAGCAGAAATGATGGTCCTTGGAATGTCTCTAGTGGCCTCTGATCACACTTTAGTAATTATACAAATTTGGCCCAACTGCACAGGTGGTTCATGCAAATGGACCCCTTACTTCTTTTTAGAGCAAGACTTTACCTGGAAAATTATCTTCAAATAGAAAAATGTTTATACAACACAAAGTATGTTTTTGTTACAAAGCCCATTTATTTTCGCCTTGGTGTAACAGAAAGATTCAGCGACTCAAAAGCTGAGCTCGGACAGCAACCACTATTGTTGTTTTTTAAGAACGTGACCCATGTCCCGTTGCTTAGTACACTGTATGCTATTTTATTAATAAGGCATTTCACCAACACTTTTGATCTAACGAGCCTTTTTATTCAGCGACCAGGCAACTTTGTATGATTAAATGAATAATGGCATGTTTAGTTTATTGTGGGTAAAACAAAAAGTTTTAATAATAAAAGTCTACTTTTGTGAGCGTTGAGTTCAGTAACCCCCACTTAATCATGCTTCAGAGTTTGGGGATTTACCCATTCCTGGATTTTTCTTAGGAACGAGAATTCAAATTATGTTTGGAAAATTATAGATTTTTCTCTGAGAACATTTCTAATATACTCAAAAGAAAATGCAGCTTGAGAAAGTGAAATACATAGACACAGTGCTACTTGACATGCTTTTGGATGTCACTTGTAAAAAAGCAAATCCAGAAGTGCCATGCATCTTCTTTGATTGGCTGTATCCTGGAAAGATGTAGATGCGAGCTTATGCGGTAGTGGTAAGATAGATTCCATTTTGCATATACTTAATAAGGTATATTTGGTCTTTGAAAAATTAAAATAAGCATTTATAAGCATTTTTAGAAGCACAGGCTTATTTTTAGAAGGGCTCACAATTCTGACATCCTCTGACATTAGCTGTTTTACATGGGTGGGGGTCGTCTGTAATTCTAAATGGGTCAACTCTATCACTCTTGCCGAAATGGCACAAACTTTATTTACCACAAACTATGGAGGACATAGCAGTGTGGAAGAAGCTGGTCTGGTCAGTTGAAAGCAAAATAACATGAAACTTGGTTTTGGCAGCATTATCCTGAGGGTATGCTTTTCTTCCATGAGGACTATAATGTTGGTCAGAGTTGGATGTTGGTTCAAGCTTCAGCAAAACAACTACCCTCAACATACAGCCAGAGATGCACTAGATTTTTTCTTATTTCTATAAAATAGACCAGATAAATTCATAGCTCAAACCATAGCTAAACTTTGGAACAGTGGCAAGACTTAAAAAAATACAGATTCATGCCATTTTTGTTAAAAACACCCAAAATGTTAATACATTGTACTGGATCCTTTTTTCACAATTCTGCATGGCTTTATATTGTTCTATAATATGCCCCCAGCCCCCCCCCCCCCAAAAAAAAAATACATTAAAGTTCAGGGTGCTAATGTACCAAAACGTGACGAAGATTAAAGAGTTTAAACACGCTGTGAGTGTGGACAAAATCCGTCGGCGGTATAGAGATGAGACAACATGCAGCAAAGGTCACCTCACAGACTTGAACTGTGAACGTTGCAATTTCACGGTCAGCCTCTGAAGCCCCCAAGCTATCAAGATGCCTCATTTGTAACACTTGCTGTCAGTGTTGACTTCAAAGACCACCAAAGGAAAATAAACTGCACTGCTCCCTTCTGATGTCTTTTGCTTTATTCTTCTCAAATGTCCGGAGAGCTTACCTTGATTATATCTCTTTGAAATACAAATGTAATATATATTTTTTATGCTCAGTTTTATAGAGAAATTTAGGAGACATGCAACAGAAAAAAATAGTTGGTAAATTTAATATATTTTTGGGGTATTTTATTCCGATACATTACAATGATAGAGCAGTTCTCTAAGTAAAGGAAAGGGATCGAAATGGACCCTTGAAGCCTAGAGGCTGTTGATGATGGATAAGTAGATTTAGCAGATGGTGGATGTATCAAGTTAGACTCACTGGGGATCACAAAGAGGTGGAACGTTAAAGGAAGGTATTTCTGACTGAGGATGATCAGGAGATAAGACTGATAGGAACAATATTGTACCAGAGTGATGACATCAGATATAAAATTCAGGTCTTTAAACATTTCATTTTTTATGTACAGATATAACTATAATCTGGTGATGGTGTGGATTGTTTTTAATTGGTTTAATGATAAGTAAACAACAAAAGGTTAGTGATCATTATGTGTCACCCTATCAAAAGAATTACTATTCTTACTCTCAATACCAGTCCCGCAAACACTGTGACCACTAACATAATATCTGCCTCGTTTTCACTGAGGACCATTGGGCCATCTTGTTATCCACTGAAAGTCATACTGCAATTGGTTTGTCACAATGTGAATGAAACACAGACATGTCCTCCAAGTGTTGTACAAATTGATTCAATCTGTACTTCCAGACCTCACTTTAAGCACCTTAGGCTGTGTTTACACTGCCCAAAACGCCTACTCCCGGAATGACAAGATTACATCTTAAGTTTATGATTGAGGCTTCTCTGTGGCACTTTGTATTCTTTGGCTGTGGCAATTTTGGAAACTGTTGCTGCTTTCCCAGCTTCAAAGCGGCAAAAGCCAGCAACACAGTAGTTGAGCTAGCTGAACTTTTGTCTGTCCTCTGAGCGTCAACCAATCAGAGCATCTCACTGAAGTGACGTCACCCAACATCGACATTGTCTAGTCAGCCACAATCCCCCATTGTTTAAAACATCTTACAGAGAAAGGCCTGCCTGCATGCTTTGCAAGCTGGAGCCTTAAAAATGTATAGGTTCAAACTAGTTCCTTTGGGACCGTTTTTTGATATTGACAAAGAGTGCAGTGTGAATGAAACCATTACAGAGACTGAAAATAGATCACTTTTGCCTTGAGCGGTACACCAAAGGCCTGTGCAGTTTGTTACGCCTTTCACCACCAGTTGGACTCTTCCTTGTCAGGAGGAGTTAAAGTTAAACCATAGACTGTAGATACAATCGACTACCCTTCGGGTGATGTCACCCATAGGTTTCTAAAGAGCAGAAAATGAAACCAACTGGGCGGTTTCCACTGCCGCCATCTTGTCCGCGTCACTAGCCTTGTCACTCTCAGAAAAATCCAAAAATGGGCAAAGAGGTGGAGCTGTGGGGCGACTGTGGCTCAGTTGTGTAGTTGTCTTGCAATCGGAGGGTCGTAGGTTTGATTCCTGCTTCCTCCAGTCACATGTCGTTGTGCCCCTGGGCAAGGCACTTAACCCCACATTGCCTACTAATAATTTTAATGGTGTATGAATGTGTACGCGTTTGTGAGTGCAAAGAGCTTTGAGTGGTCAACATGACTAGACAAGCGCTATATAAGTTCAATCCATTTAGAGTGGCGCTGTGAAGCTGGGGGCGGAGGGTTGATGCTCCAAGCTGACATAGCTTCAACCCAGTCGGGAGCTAACTGAAGCCAATGTAGGCTGCAGCCTGTTTCAGCCTGAAGACTGTGGTTGAAAGACTTTTGCCCCGTTTTTCCACTAGGGTCGCTTTAGACCCAGAAAGATCTCGAATAGAGAAAACAGATCGATATGACAAGACCCAAATGGGTCGGGTCACTATGGCCTAAAATGGCTGTATTTCCATTACCATCGGTGAAGGGTGAGGCAACACTTCCAGCAAAAAGCAATCACGTAGTCATCATGACAACATTGATCCTCTCAAAAGTTAAAAGACTTATGACTCACCTCACATCTCAGACATCCATTAGTTCATGCCTCCAGCTGCTGAACTACACTCAACAAAAATGTAAACGCAACATCTTTGTTTCTACTCCCATTTTTCATGAGATGGACTTAAAGATCTAAAATGAATTCCAGATACACAATATTACCATTTTTCTCAAACATTGTTCACAAATCCGTCTAAATGTGTGATAGTGAGTACTTCTGCTTTGCTGAGATAATCCATCCCACCTCACAGGTGTGCCACATCAAGATGCTGATCTGACATCATGATTAGTGCACATGTGTACCTTATACTGCCCACAATAAAAGGCCACCCTGGAATGTGCAGTTTTGTGCTTTATTGGGGGTCTGGGGACTGGTGATCATCCAGTCTGTCTAGAGTCCAACTCTGTATGTAGTCTTCCAGCTTGATTTAGCCGGCTCCTGCTCTCTGACACCGCAGCTTGTTGCGGCTTCTCGGTCCTGGTGACTTTGCTACTCTGCTCCTAGCCGACCGGTCGCCAGCTCCAACCCGCGTGTAGAAAGACATAAAAGCTCCAAACAGAGCTCCATTCCCCTTGGCTACCTGACAGAAATCCCCCCCCACTACTGGTGAAGCATCATCCCCTATAAAGCCTGCCCCAAACAGAATTATTGGACGGTCTATTACTGGTCAGGTTGCTTTATTGGAAAAACAACCTTTTGGCATACAATGTCCTTTCCAAAAACATGTGGGGATTTTCTATCATTTATAAATGTATACTTCCACACAGCCTTAGTATTTTCAGTCACTGTATTTTCCATTATATTTATTAACACAGCAACAACCAAATAATGATACAACAGGCTGTCACAAAAAGAGAGGATCCACCATGCTTAGTTCATTAAAAACGAGACAAGACGTTGATGATGTTTTCTGGGAAATAATAAATTGTCCTTTTTTTATTGCTAAAAAAATCATAAAACATGAACTGTAACATTCAGTCTTTGTGATTACTGTAGAATACTCTGGTTCAGCTTTGATCAGTCTATATGTGGTGTTTCTATGCCTGCTTTTATGCTTTAAGAAGACAATTTATAATATTTGTTTAATTCTGTCCATTTGTTTTATTAGTCTAAGTCATCATTTTACTAGTCATGTAGACTTATACAAAAATCTTGGAACTTACCTAAATCAGTACACATCAGAATCACTTCTGCTTAATGTCAGTGCTAGTCAGAGTAAAGGTTTCAATATGACCCCTTTCCTTAAATTAAAGTTAAAATTCCATTTAACAGCCTTTCATAATCATTTTTTACCGTGCACATTACGGTCTTATCAAGGCAATGACAAAATACATGTGACATGATTGTGGCTGCAGGGCAGCCGTAATTGGAATAGACAAGGTCAAGTGCAGCACTCCCAGTTATGAATAGAGCCTAGTGAGCTTTCTTTTTACCGTAACTATGATGCCAACCAAACCTGACATGTGTTAATATCATACTGGGGCCCAACCTCCAGGCAAATATGGGACTATGCAAAAGTCTGTGGCAAAAATATTGTGGCTCTTCCAAATAAAATGTATCAATCCATGTCCAAAGTAAGGAGCGTCCAAGGTGAGAGAACATGTTTACCAGTGTTATGGCAGGGACATTTTCAAGCAGATTTCTTACGCAATCTCAACTTTGTAAACACGTTTTCTGAACATAAGTGCTGGTGATAGAATGATAATGGTTTGTCATCAAATGCCATCTGACACATTGGGGAACCCAGGACCTGTCGGCATTTTGGCATCAGGAGATCCTCAGAGTTTAGTTTTCCTCCTATGCTGAGGCTCGTGCGGATTTGCCTACCAGCCAGTTCATGTTTACACCCTGGCACTATGACAAGGTTTAAAATCCACCTTTATAAGCTGTACACAGGGGCCCAATATTTAATTATCGGGGTGATTGATATTCTAAAGCGGATGTGATGTGATGTATAGGTTTAATGCTTTTGCATTATTCAGGTGAATGAGACAAAGCTGAAGTGGGAAGCCCCTGAATTGGAAGTGAGAACCCTCCCAAGGAGTTCTTTATGAGCACAAACTACTTTTTTGCTTGTAGTTCTAAAAAAAGAAAGAAAAAAGTGCTGCCCCTTCAAAAATCACCCAGCTAAGAATGGTGAACTAAATTGACAAGCAGTAGATCAGGGGCAACATTACTCCGAGATTGAGATTTTCCAAGAGCAGCATGCTCAATTCTGCTCTGACAAGTTATCATCAATTAGATTAAATACATATGTAAGTTTTAAACTATTATTGAATATTCAATCAAAGGTTGCATTCTGATATCACTTAAGGATATGAACTACTTCCAGTAGGTGCATAATAATTGCTTTAATAGGGAAAATATTTATTTTGGTAGCATTTGGACGGGCCAAAATGTTTTAATTAATTAATGATTAATTCAGTAACTTTATTTTAGTACGCATTTCTGCTTAAGGTTAATGTAAAGCATGTCAATCAAATCTAAGTCTAGACTTTTACTTTTTTTTTGGGTGGCAGTATCTTGGAACTCACACATTAAAGCTCAACTCACCCCAAAATCAATTGGGTTTTTTTGTTGATAAACTGTATAAATGAGTCTATAATAGCACTGTCTACTAGTCTGACGTAGCCGTACTCAATTCTAATCAGAATGTGAATCTGATACTGCTCCATTGGGCTGTGATTATGGGGCGTATTTTAACAGAACTAGGGAAAAAAATGCCTCTGCACTCAACTGGACCTATACTTAATCAGAGCAACGCAAGTGTATGACATTGCTCTGCAGAGCAACGGACATTATCTGTTCCTCTCATAAAATTCCTCTTTTTAAAATTAATGCGCTGTCGATATCTTCTAGAACAAACTCGATGGCAGAATCTACACTTTCAGTTCTCCAGCGGCAGCCATCGTTGTTATAAACAATTCAACCCAGGTGCTCTTTGGTGACGTGATTTATTACTATTACTGTTGTTCATCTTTCAATCATCGTAAGCCCAATTTGATTGGTCTGAACAGATCTTGTTCCTCAGGAATGGCAGACCGAATTTCCAGACCATGTTGTGGGTGGGACTAGGTTCGGCTGGCACACAGACTAACTATCTACATGTCCGGTCATTATTTTATGTATTTTATTACATTTTAGTGAAAATACACATTTTGTACCAAAAACCGTTGGTTTAGTTCCCCAAGAGGTTAAACAATTACACTGCACTGGAATTCTCTAGAATTGGATTTATGCATTGCTAATGGCTCAGCTTGGGTTTCTGACGTAGGCTTTGAGTAGTGATGACAGCAGTCCAGCCATGGTGGGGTTTAAAACACGTGCGGTCTCGGCCAAACCTCCATTCCGAGGTGTCATGAAATGCCTGCAGCACAATTGGCTCAAAACCTGGGTGTTCCGTTATGCAGGCGGTTACCCCTACTTGCTGACATTTTCTCATTACCTATGAAAAAGGGAATAATTGATATCAGTAAATGGAAAATAAAATATGGGCTATAAGTTCATTTGTATTGCAATAACTGTGACATGTGAAAAGTTTTTTTCTTTTTTTGCACATTTCTGAATTATTTTTCTCATCATGCTTGGATACTTTATTCATACCTTGGGCATCTCTCTTCAAAACATATTTTCATTTGCGGACAGTGTACAGTGGTTGAAGGTGCACCTGTTGAGGCAGAGTCACACGAAATTACTCGAGCTAATCCATATTTAGCTTTAGATTTGGCCAACAACATTGTACCACTGAGAGATGGTGCTAATGCTATTCTATCTGCTGCTGCCCTGGGCAGAGAACGAGACAAAAGCTCGAAACGATATGGCTCAGCGCCGGTCGCCTCCTCCACAAAACCAATATCTCCCTGTGCTCTGTTCCCTCTGGAGAAGGAAGTGGAGAAAAAACCTAAACCTCCACATTATTTCCCTCTGAGGTAATGGAACTCACGTCACTGTGGCTCTCTCCGTCTTGACTCTGCGCTGCTGCAACATGTCAGTCACAGCCCTGACTATGCCCAGCCATTCATCCCCACGCTTGTTCCCTGGTCCGCCAGGCAACGCCTCATTTTGAGCCATTTTTCAAAAATAAATTTGGGCGGGGTTATACTCTATTAGGCAGTTGAGTTACTCTTTAAAGACACACTCCTTAACTTTGCAGAAATCTGCTCTTTGTCGCGCTCTCATGGCTTGCGGCGGCTTGCGACATCACTGTCATAAAGCCAAGTCTCTATCAAGTGCATTTGAACTATTGACGGTTTTACAAGCTCACCAGCCAAAAAAACAACAACAAAACAAACATCTGACGGCGTGTCAGTTGATTAACCATTAAACAGAAGAGGAAATGAGTTAGTACTATTCTAAGTCCGAAAACATCACTTTAACTGAATAATGTGCATTTTAACGCAGTAATAACGCACTACGAAATGCACTGAAACTATTCAGTGAACCAAAATCCATGAACAAACATAAATCTGGTGGTTTTAAACTCTTTGGATCGCTACATGGGGGCTGCTGGATATTAGCAAGACCGAGTCGACAGCCGCAGTGGATGTGGAATTTTCTATGAAGGGCATCTGCAAAAGTGTACAGATGGTTTTACAAGTTCTTCAGCCTAAACACCAAAACATCAAACTAATGGTGTGTCAGTTAGTAAACCGTCAAACAGATCCCCGGAACTGTATCTCATCACCATGCCCAAATAACACTAGAATTAGTGTTATTATTACTTACCAATCCAGTACCACCACAGCTAGTTCAGCATCCATACATCGTACTGTATCTCTAATGTCTCACTCACAGCGGCTGACCAAACAAAACTGAAAAGTTGTAACACTGGGTTTTAGGAACTAATCCTACAAAGCAACACTTTGACAGAAACGATCTTTCACAAGAGTGAAGGGAAGGGATTGTTATCTGATCTAACCCATCTTGCTGCTCCGTCGACATAACACTGCAACTGTCCTCATCCCCTATTCACATCAGGGAAAGAATGGATGCGCCCTGGTGTGAATCATAACAAGCTTTCTGCAGCAGTGTAGCCCCAGTATCTTTCAGCTTCGGTAGCTTTAAGCGCTTTTCCTCGCTTCTTCTGATAGCATCTATTTTGAGGCGGAGAAGCTGGCTCAACTTAGTGTCCAGCTCTGTGGCTAACACCGGGCGCATCCGTTTACTTTGTGTGAATCAGAAGTTATTACGTTTTCTCCAGTGGTGAAGCTCTGGCAGCTTTCAGCTTGGGAACAATTCCTTTTTATCCCTTCTTCTGATAGTGTCTTCTTTGATTTCTTTGGTGGATCTGACATTGCTTAAGTCCCAAAACCTCCGCTTTGTTTAAAGCCGTAAAGCAAAACGTAGTCAGTAAATCCCGAGAAGTGGTCAGCGGCCGAAAAGTTCTATAGTGTGGTAAACAGCAGAAGGACGCTCCCATGTGGTGACAGCTCCGAAAATTAAACGTCAAAAATGGTGTTGTGTCACATAAATGTTTTGAAAACACATGTTTTTATGGTGTAAAAGTGATGGAGTGTGTCTCTAAACTTACCTTTTGATTTCTTTGATCTGTCTCTTTCATATTGTTAAATCATGAATACTAACCTTAGTTGAGGCAAGTCACGTCTGCTGTGTTTTAAATGTGTTCTTACTTGACCTTAGGAGAAGGTTTATAAATATTCAATTTTTTACAGTGTTTTTGAATATTGGCTTTTCTTGTGGTTCACTTGACTTTAAAAGCATTAAAACATATTTTTAATCCTTTCCAGAAAGATAAAAAGTAAAGTCAATTACTTTTTGTTTGATCCCTTTATTCTTTAGATCAGGGCATGATGTGTGGCTTTTTGGTTGATTTTGGCCAGGTTCAATTCAATTTAATTCCTGTTTTCTATTGTAACCAAGGTTGGGAGTTGTTGAGAAAGAGAAAAACAACAAAATGTGGTTGGTATATTTTTTATTTCGTAAGCATTTGGTTTCTATCTTCTCACTGTACATGAATGGGTTCCCTTTGGGTACTCTGGCTTCCTCCCACAGTCCAAACACATGACTGTTACGTTAATTGGTCTTTCTAAATTACCCTTCAGTATGAGTGTGCTTTTGGATGGTTGTTTATCCTGTGTATCTCTATATTGTCCTGCGATGGACTGGAGATCTGTCCAAGGTTTGCTCCAACTCTTGGCTGATGACCGCTGGAGATGGCCAGCAACAACCCTACAAGAATAAGCATCATAGATAGTGGATAGATGGATAAGACTATCCGACTTTGAATAGCTTTCCTCTTTACATGAGTGGAATTATCATTTTTAAAATGCATTATGTATGACTATGAATGAGAAAGAAGAGAAAAAAATCCTGTATGGGGCTAAATTTATTTACCAGCACTGCATAGCTTTGCTTTAAGCACACATCATTGTCCGCAGTTCTTATTTGAGACCAAACCTGCCTGTATTCAATAAGTGTTAGCAGAAGACAAACATAGCACAAGTGTGTCCCGCATGTCTGACTGAAACACATACATAGCTTGACTTTCTAAGTGTTGTTTTAGGTGTGTATTTTACATTTCCTATGTGATGAGTGCAAAAAGAGAGTAAAAAGGCTTAGGTGTTAGGTGGAAAATCCTAATTTGATGAAAAAAATAATGTGTGCTAAGTACAAAACAGATTTGCAAGCTGGGTAAAGAAAAAATACATTAAACTCACAATAATCCAGAACCCTGGAAGGTTTAGATTATGATTTAGAAGTTTGATTTTGATTGAAAATGAGACATGCATCAAATCAATGATAAAATAATGTAAAAGGTGTATGAAATAAAAAAAAAAATCTGTTTTAATAAAATATTATTGGTAAATATGTTAATTTTAATTACTAGTGTTCTCAATAATCACCAAAGAAAGTGTTACTGATATTAGAGTAATCTATCTCTATAATTACTGAGCAGCTCCTTGCATGATGCCACTAATAATTTGATGATTTATCTCATCTCTTTCGGTTTCGAAGGCCTCTTCACCATCACACCAATCTTTCGTTTATAGCTCCCTCAGATTCAAGCAGGTGGCTGGGCCTCTCCAAAATATTAATTTTACTTTTACTTAGAAGAAAAAAAACATCTATCCATTGTCTATATCACTGTAGTGTAGGGGGTGTCTATCTCCATGGGTCAATGGGCCAGAGGCCTAGACAGGCACATAAAACACCAAAACAGACAAACAGGACAAACAAATATGCAGATGCTCAACCCCAAGGACAGTTTAGAGAGATTTAACATGCAAGTGTTTTGACTGTAGAACATAGAAGTACTTGGAGAGAGCCCAAATATTCACCAAAAAGAACAAACTCAGTTCAGTAGGATCCTAAACCAAAATTATAACCCTGCATCTTCTTGTTTAAACACTAAAATGAAACTGCACCACCCTATGACAGGGTTCTGTTTACAGGGTAATGAAAGTTAGCAAATAAAATGAGTGCAAAGCCGTTGAAAGTTATTAAATGAAAACAAAATTTTATTTAATTGTAAATCAAATACAATTTGATTGTAAATGTTTTCTTTTATTGTTTCTCTGTTTTAAATGTTGATACTTTTAACATATATTTAGTTTCTTTACCACCAAATCATGTAAAGCAACTTGAATTGCCTTGTGTTGAAAGTGTGCTATACAAATAAAATTGCCTTGTCTAAATTGGTAGTAAATTTGTTGTTACAACTTCAATATATTGTAACATTTCGATTTCTGTTGATTTTTTTTTTCAAGTTTGTTTAATAAAAAGATGAACTTATGTGCTGACAGGATGGCATGACATTGTCCAGCATTGATAGCCTCAATTGATTCTGCTCAAGCTGGACATGGGGAATGATCAGGAAGGTTTTTGTAAGGTGTGCAGAAAAATAACATAACTGTGACCTGGAAGAAATTTTGGCGATCAAATCACACTAAATATCAACATTTTTTAAATGCCACAAAATTTTAAATCAGATTTTGTAATCAGTTAGTAAGTACTTGAGTAACATTTATGCAGGGCTTTACTTTTTACTCAGTCTACCCCGCATTGAGTAGCTCCAGTCGCCTCTGCTGCAAATGGAGGAACTTTGTTCCCATATTTTAATGCTTTTTTTGATTGAACTCCAAGCGACTTCTGTTCATTAGAATGAATTAGATCCAATCGTGCCAAAAAGATACTGTGCTTCCAAACACCTTCTCTTTAAAAAAATGTTTAACACTCCTATTTATTTATTTATTTCATTTTTATTTTATTTATTTTGATAATTAATAAATTTTTTCTGCATGGTGATTTTTATTTGTGTAGATTGACTGCGGACTTGCTCCGGCATCCGGCAAAAATCGATTCAATCCTACTTTCGCCGGAGCGCGAAACGGCAGCCGGCACCCTGCGCCACGCGGCGGCCGTAGTGGAGATTTTATTTTTCATTACAATGGGATCGGTTTTGCTGCGGCGTGCGTGGCGGAGCGGAGCGCAAGTGGTGGAATTTAGGGGTTAAACACTTTAAAGGCTAAAAAAAACAGAATCTCCCAAATCCTCTGAAACTGGATTCTGAATGTTTGATGTGTTTGATGTCTTAGTCAAGACAACATCACACTTATAATGTAAAGTAAGTGGGCTAATGTTCTTTGTCTTGGGGGAAGGATGGGCCATTATCAATGTAGTTTGATGTTGTGTTCGTAGTAAAACATATTTTAGACATAGTAAAAAAGGTAACCCTATGATTCCTATATTAACCCTGTTTCAGCCCCACTATATAAAAAAAATGTGCCAGGGGTGGGAATAATTTTTGTGCTGAGAGGTGTAGGTGACATAGCTACAGACAGTAGACCTACAACACGGATCAAGAGCCGTGTTTTGAGACTGAATTCCTACTAAAATACTATATTTAAGAACACAATGTGAGACGATTTTGATTGGGGGGGCAATGGGGGGGTCTTGGTCATTTCAAAGGGGGTATGTGATTGATTATCCTCTTACATACAATTGCACCTTTCCTCAATGACAAAATAACCATTTAAATCACTGATGCACAATAAGTGGCTTAGTTATCAACAATATTAATGATGGTTAATATACAGTTATTAATAATGACAACCTCCTCTTGGTCGGCAGGGACAAATAACTAAGATCAAATGTCAGTCTCGACTTACTTTTTAGATCAATCTGGAAAGATTTAACCACAAATTAAAAAAATATGCTTCAAGTTTACGCATTTGCTTTAGCAAATCACAATAAAAAAACACAATCATTACACAATCATTACACAATCATTACCACAATCATTACTCTTCAGAATAAAAGTTTTGTACAGGCTACCAAACCGATTTACAGGTGAAACTTGAAAAAATGTGAATATTGTGAAAAAGTTCCTTTGTTTAATTAATTCAACTTAAAGGGTGAACTAAAAGATGATAAAGACTAATCACATGCAAAGCGAGTTTCACTCTCTTTCTCTCCTTACCTGAAGACCCTGCATGATCCTCCGGGCTGCAGCTGCTGGCCTTATGTCTTCCCTCTAATTCAGATATTTCTATTAACAAGGGCAATAACAAATTCTCTCAAATATGAGGACAGCAATAGTGAGCACAAAATCTACACAGAAATGAAAGAGGACTGTGCTTACTCAAAGCATTAACTAACTAGAAAGTTATATAAAATTATCTGATCACTATTGTTGTTAACTATCTCAAAACAATATAGTTGCATGTATTCACTTATTATCATTTAGCTATGATTAACTGCATGCATCAACAAAACTCAAACTGCAGCTTGTTTGGAAAAATATCTCCAAAGTTTGTAGCCTTTTGCTCCGACTGGCTGGTTTGCTTAATAAGCTGCTCTGCAGCACCTTCTCTGTGACCAATGCTTGTGGTTAGCATGTGTGCACTTAAAGTGCTTTTAAAGACTGCTCGTAAAAATATGTTACCGCACATTAAACGGCAGTAACAACTGAAAAACTGTGGAGGACAGAGGGCACTGACACGGAAAGTGCAGGGGACATGTCCCATGTGTACCCCATGGCCGTTATGCCCATGGGTACGGGGTCAACTTGGGGGATCAAGGCTTTTTTTGTGAGGGTTTTGAGACCCTCCAAGACACTCCCCAACGCCATCGCAGATATTAGATAGGAACAGGACTTTCCTAGGTTTTTTACATCGTCCTCATGAATTCAGGGCTTTAACTAGAATACAACATGTTTTAGGGTCAAAGGTTCTCTGTAAACAGAGGCAACATTGTTTTCCTCTTTTGTCCATTTACCCACTTTTGCATATTTTACTTTAGTTTTCACCTGACCTGTTCTCTCTCTCTCTCTCTCCGATGTCTGTATGTTCAGCAAATCAATTCACGACACCATATTAGCTGCCGCTTGCCTTCCTACCAAGCTGTGTCTATTTAAGATGCACTCAATTTGACATATCTCATCGGTCCACCATGTGTGGCAGGAAAAAAAAGATTTAAATACCTCGCTGTGCTTTATGATGAAAAAAATCTGCACATTTCCAGAGGGTAGGATTTGGAATTCCTTTGTTGTCCAATTCTCACAGACTCATAACTCAGTGGGTCATGATGCATCAGATACCACAGCAAAACACAATCTTCTTATAGTCATAATATAAACAGATTGGAAATGGGAATGAACATGACAAGGCATCAATAAGAGCAAAACAAGCTATTTTAGTCTTGCCGTCTTGTTTCAGTGCTTGCTCTCTGCATTGCAGGACCCCATTGTGCTGCACAAGGGTACAAACAAACAGGCAGGATGGCAGTTCTTTATAATGACTTCTCTCCTAGGAGATTACCAACAGAGACACTCCGCTGTAGCGCTATGTTAAGAAAGCCTTTTTTTTTTTATTTTGCTGAGGCAACCAGATATGTCTGTGTCTTTTTAAAACAAGGAGGTATTTAAAGTAATTATACCAGCAAGATAAACATAATTAGCACAGCACGAAACTCTGTGCCTTTCTCTGTGAATTTTCACTGACTAATTATCTTGGTGTAGTTCAGCAGTTTGTTTTCCTATTCTAAATAGAGATATTTCACATGAACGCCTATCCATTTCACTTGACCATGCTTCATGTGCGAAGAAGTCCTCCATGAGTCATCACTCAACTAGGTGTTGACTAAAAATCACTTCAAGAAGTTACAGTGCAATGCAAATATTTTCGCTGTCCTTATTTTCTAAAAAAAATCTTTTTACAGAACCACCATCAAAATAAAATGTCTTTATTGGGATTTCAGGTGATAAACCAAGACAATGTCGAGCATATTTGGTAATCCAAGGGAAAAGCATATCTATTCCTGCTCTCGGCTAGTACAGATGTTTTTTCTTTGCCTTCTGCTTCCCTTGTCTTTGCTGCTGTTACTCCTGTCTATCAGGAACCTCTCTCTGCATTTTCCTCAGATATTTCAACCATGAATCTAGTCAGCAGGAGTTTGAATGCAATAGATACATTTTATCTACTCAAAGAATGGCTAAGGGAGAGCTCTGTCCTGATGGAGTGCATACAGCTAGATTCACAATGGATTCCTGGGACAGTTGGAAGATTTTGTGTCTGTTGATGTTGAACGTGAAGGACATAGAAGATAATAATATATATGGGTTTATAAAACCGGGTTTCTGCTGTTTGGAGTGGGTGGTTCTGGTGTATCATAAGTTGCAAAAGCTGCCGGCAGCAATTGGCAAGCTGTCGGACCACTACGAATTGACTGTCAAACCCAGACTTATGCTTTCCATGTGCAAAACCATAAGCTGGATGCTTTGACCAGCAAGCTTGCTGCGGTTTCGGAACTTATAAATGCAATGGAGAACAATGTGGAGATGTTTTCAGCTCGGCTAAATTGGAACTGACCCCGATTGGACTGTTTGCAATTGCCATCAAGACCACTAAGAGACTTTAAGGCACACCCAACAACCTCTGGCCTGGACAAAAACAATTACTATTATCTGAATCTGAATGTGTTCTCGGAAGGCCAGGAATCTCAAGGTACCCTAGATGTTTATGTAGACAGATACTCTATCCCACCCTCCAGCTATCCTGACACGGGCCTGCGCGCTTCCTGAATTAGCTTTCCTCAAGACGATATACTCTGGGATTGAACTGAGAACCAGTTCACAGACTCTTACTGAGGTACAGACGCATGCATGTTTACACCACAATCGTGCCAATTGAATTCAACACGGTCGCCCTCCACTGATCCTCCCTCCCACTCCTGGGCAGCGGGGAGTAGGGCTGCACTGTGCAGCTGCAATCTCGCTTTGTTGTGTGGGAGACTCCCCGTCATGCATTTGCATATGTTCTAACTGTTTGAAATATGTACCTCAATGTACTTTTTTTCATACCTCTGCTCTGTGCCCTGTTGGGAGTAGGGCTGAGATGCCTTTTTTTATCCCTCTCCCCATTTCCACCTCTTTTTACCCTCTCTTATCTGAATACAGGGGCATCATAAAGACTGCTGCCACAGACTGCCTGATCCTGTATGATGATATGTTGTTGTTTGTATGCTCTTGGATAGGTTGTACTGGATGAATAAATTTGGTTTTCCAGGTCCCCGGTTCAAAGACAATAAAGCTTTCATTAATTCATTTATTCATTCATTAATAGATGATTTCCACAAGCTCTTACTGATAAAAACATAAAAAAAACAGTGCAGTGCATTTGTACTCTGCCTCCTTTAGTTTGTTTCCCCTAAACAAGATCTAGTGCAACCAATTTAAGAGCAGTATTCATCACATCAATCGAAGATGAGAGAAATATGACCTCTGAGGAAACTTATCAATACTTTGTTATACAATGTTCCTGCTTGTCAGAATTTACAGACCAGGCAATACACTATTTGTCACAGAAGAAGCCAAGAAATCCAAAATTAAAACTGGTGCACACCCCCTACTTTACCTGCCATGAGGGTATATCCATTCCAAAACCAGCTGCCTAACTAATTGATGGTGAAACCGCACTGGTAACTGAGAAAAGAGACCTCTCTAGCGTCAGAGAGGCTAGTGACTAGTTTTTATGCACATACAGTACAGGCCAAATGTTTGGACACACCTTGTCATTCAGTGTGTTTTCTTTACTTTCATGACTATTTACATTCTAGATTCTCACTGAAGGCGTCAAAACTATGAATGAACACATATGGAATTAAGTAGTAGTTTTACAAAAAAAATTGAAATAACCTGGTCTCCAAAGTCCCCGGAGCTGAACTCAATCGAGACGATTTGGGGTGAGCTGAACCGCAGAATGAAGGCAAAAGGGCCAACAAGTACTAAGCATCTCTGGGAACTTATTTAAGACTTTTGGAAAACCATTATGGGTGACTACCTATTGAAGCTCAAGAGAATGCAAAGCGGTAATCAGAGCAAAGGGTGGTTACTTTGAGGAATCTAAAATATAAGACATGTTTTCAGTTATTTCTCCCTTTTTGTTTAAGTACATACAGTAACTCCATACATTATGTGTTCATTCATAGTTTTGATGCCCTTAATTGAGAATCTACAATGTAGTCATGAAAATAAAAAAAGGCATTGAATGAGAAGGTGTGTCCAAACTTTTGGCATGTACTGTATATTTTTTAAATCTTTTTAAATCTTGCCATACAAATATAAGCAACCTTATCTGACAGGTGTTCCCAACTCAATATCGTAAAATTGGCAAGTTACATTAATAGAATATTGCATTGATTATTAGGGGCTGTGTTAGCTCCTTTTTTTCTCTTATTTACTAGTAGACGGTTTAGTTTATTTAATTTTTTAGGGTATTAAATTTGGGCCCTCTGTGTTTAAATATTATAAAATGTTACTATGACCAACTTAGGTATGTGAGTGACTTCCATCTCCAATCTTATTACAAGTGAGTAGTGTCCTTCTCAGTTGCCAGTGCTGGCCTACCAATAATCAGATCAGTAGCTGGCTTCGGAATTGCTATAATGTCCTGCTGCAGAGAAGTAGCCACTGCTCGGTCTGCAATAGTCTGAATTTGGCTAATACTCTGCTGTACATGTTGGGTACACAGCAAACATGTGGAATAAGTTGATTTGGTCAAATGAGACCAAAACAGAAATTTTTGGCTAATGTAGAATATGTTATGAAACGCAGAAAACTAACAATGCGTAAAAGCTAAAGACTGGAGGACATAATTTCATCAGGACACGACCCTAAACACACAGCCAATGGCAATGGAATGGTTTAGATGAAAGCATATTCATGTGTTCGAATAGCCTACTCAAAGTTCAGACCAACATTTAATTTAGAATTTGCTAGCCTGGGTGCCAGCCAAACATAGTCCCGGCCACAACATGGTCTGGAAGTTCAGTCTGGCATTCCTCCGTTGAGGAGCAATTATGCCCAAACAAGGTCTGTTCAGACCAATCAAATCTAGCTTACGATGATTGACAGGTGAACAACAGTAAGGTAATCAACCATGTCACCAAAGAGCACCTGGTTTGGATTTGTTTACAACCAGTACCAGTACTCCGTGTATCCTTAAATTATTTTTACAACACCGGCAAAAATCGTTCACACTCATCATCTTCTTCTTCTAGCGTGCGTGCAATTGGGTTCTGTTGACAATAACCCTCTAGGCACTGTTTTTTTTTTCTATAAAATATTCCATTTTGATATCACTAGTTAAAAATGTTGTAGCTTTAATATGGTTATAGATAAAGGTACACTGTAAATTAGAAAAATCTTCAGCATGATCCAAAGTTTGTGACACGAGCAAAATCATACATCTAATTTGCATATTATGACGTCATCAGGCGTTGGCACTATTGGATTGCATGACTTTTACAATTTTTTGCTTTTTTACATTGTTTAAAACTTTTTTCAATATATGTATTTTCTACATCTATATGTTTCATTTTTTTGGCTTTTTTTCAAGAACAGGTGGATATATCTGTTTATGTCCTTTCTTATGTGGCTCCGTTACTCTATTCACTATATAAAATCAACAGAAAGAAAATATTGGCCACAGAATTTTACAGATCCGTCCCAAAAATAACTAACAGGCTCATCAAATTGTCTGATACACTGGTGATCCTACTCTTCCTCATCTGTCAAGCAGACCTTGCCAAAATCATCATCATCCTCACTTGCAGTGGAACAGAGAACTTTACTGCTGTTTACTCGCTTTTAAGTGGTCTTTTTCTCGCCTGTTTTCGATCGCATCTGCTATTATTTCCACTGATTTTTATATCCCTCCCACCTCGGTCACAATTAGCGTTGTGACCGACCCGAACACATACCTTTCTCTCACCGGGAGAACATGATGCAGAGCTGGAATGTTGCTGCTTTTGGAGCGTCATGGCGAAACGGGACTGGTTGTTGCAGCTGGACATTTTAGTTTCACTTTCTCCCGGGACAACTGAACAGATCAGAGGTAAATATATTGTGACCGCAGTAGCTGCACCTCACGTCCCCTGCTCGCGGCGCTGACTTAAAGGCCAATTTACTCCAAAAGTTTCCATGGTAACACACTGAAAAAGGTGTCCAAGATTAAAGGTACACATGTCCGCCATCTCCTGGTGTAAATCAGTAATTAAATTAGTGGCCCTATCTCCAGCTGTGGCTCGTTAAAGTCAGCAATGTTGCTTGTCGCAATATTGCGACTTTGGCGCCTAGAGGGTTAACGTACGTCACATACTTCCATTGCTCTGATTGGTTATAGGTCTATCCAATTGAGTGCAGAGGCTTTTTTTTCCTGGTTCGGTTAAAACACGCCCCATAATCACAGCACAATGGAGCAGTATCAGACTCACATTCTGATTAGAATTGAGTATGGCTACGTCAGGCTAAGAATTTGCAGCATATTTAATCTATTTATAACTTATGCCATCCACTAGGCTTCAAGAACAATGGGCAAAAATGTCTGCAACCTAAAGACCTCCAACTGTAATTGTAGTTGTCCTGGCATATGACATGGATTCCCGTAAATTGTATTTAAACTTGTAATTGTAACGTGACGGAATGTTAAAAAGGTTAAGAGTATATAAAGTGTCTAGAAAGTATTATAAAAAGCTTTATAAGTGCACCATCTATTTATCACCAGTGTTCGTAAAAGTTTGTGACAAGTGACAGAATCTCAGGCTCTTTTCGCTACCGTTTTTTTTTTTTTTTTTCACTGCAGTGACCCTGAATGCTGCTGGGACTTCAAGTAGTGACACAATTGACACTGTTTTATTGCTTCCTCTTAGGCTTTATCGTTGCAGAAGTACGTGGCTCGTTTCCAGACTACGCTCTCTGAGTGCCCTCGGTGGTGACAGCCAACAATGTTCCTGCTTGTCAGTGATACCTTTTGGAGGGAAGTCAAGTTAAATCAATTTATAAATTCTTTTTAACAAGACAATTTTTCATAGAAGCAGGCAAGATGATGGGGAATGAAAAATGACATGAAACGAGCAGCGCAAAAAAAAAAAGTACACGGGCATCAAGGGAGGCTGAAAAAAGGATGGTGAATTATGACATCAGCTGACAATAGTATTCTATGTTTACTTCAAGTACAGTCATGGTAAAATTAAATACTACTTGTGAGAATATATCATCTGCTCCTCTACTAGTTTCAGAATACAGCTTATTACAGGACAGAATAAACAAAAAACAAAAAGTTTTACTATTTTTCTTATAAATACAAAGCAAAAGTGCATAAGCTGTGTGTGTGAACACTAATATTCTTCCTCCTGCTTCTGGAAACATAAGGAAAGTAAAGTCTAGTTTATACTACTCTGTCAGGAAGTTTGTACTCAGACGCAGATGTAATGACGGAGACATTTTTCTTTGGTATCAGCTGGTGTCAGTATTGCAAAGCAATTCCCCACCAGGACAGCAGGCGGTGCTGAGTTTTTCTCACAGGTCTGCCCATTTTGACAGTTCTGGTCAATTAAATGTTTTTTTGTTTATCTTGTAAAGGCATTTCCTCTTAAGGAGCAATGGTGGACAGAAAATAAGTTTTGATTTTGCTGGAAAGCTTTTTACAAGAAGTGTAGCTCAATGAATACTCTAAAAACGCATGTAAACAAACACAGTGGTCTGTTTTGTTCTCTACACCTCCTGGGGCCTGTACCATGAAGGTAGCTGAACAAACTCGGGGTTACAGGATTGGCTTTGAGTCGACAAAACCAAACCGATGCAATCAGGCTTTATTGGTACCATGACGCAGCTCATCAACTTTCTCTGTCAACTCAAGCTTTGATCCTTAAGCTATGCTTAATCCACACGCGCGTGAACATAAAAGAGTGACGTCGACACTGAACAACCAATCGCGTTCGATATGGATAGAGCGAGAGCTATATACTTTTCAGCAGAGGAGCAAGAGATAATTCTTCAGAAATATGAAGAATATAGAAGTATTTTTCAAGCACGCAGTAACACTGTATCTGCTGCCAAAGCAAGAGAACAATCTTGGAGGAAGATTACTGATTGCGTTAATGTATAGGTTAAACAATTAATGTACATTTATGTAAGCTTATCATATTAAAAATACATTAAATGCTAAAATGAAAATATATTTGTGTTGAGATATATATATTATATATTGTATA
Source organism: Apricaphanius iberus (assembly GCA_028564705.1). NCBI lineage: Eukaryota > Metazoa > Chordata > Actinopteri > Cyprinodontiformes > Aphaniidae > Apricaphanius > Apricaphanius iberus. Next base: position 39,172 of record JAPXFQ010002365.1, read on the forward strand.
TGTGTGTAGATGCATGTAAAATGTGAATGTATAGGCTATTACATCCTAAAAAAATTGATATTCATTGATTTTTAGATGCAACCCCAACTCCAAATGTTCTTGGCAGCAGATCAAGACAAACTATAAAAATATAATTCAAAGTAGTGAGTATTTACCTTTTATTATATTTTTTAACATTTAATCACAAACACTCGTTTGCAGCAAACAGAAAAAAAAGTGAAATGAGGAAAAACAGGGGAGGGCCACCTTCTCAAGATATTTAATAAACCAGGATGAACTACAGTACTGTGTTATTTCTTTACAGTTTTGTGCAAATGTATTTCTCTATAGCAGTGATGGGTATCAATTACATTTTCAAGAATTGATTTGTTTTGGATTCTCAAGAATCGATTATCACGATCAAATCTGATATGCTCTGATGTCATATTCGTATTCAGTGCTAGTAAAACTGGTTTTATTTTTTTAGGCGTAACAGTGGATGAGTAAAAGAATATATAGAAAAAAATGTGGCGGAAAAATGTGCACAACTTTAAGCATACAAAGGATCTTGCTTACGAACTTCTTTGAAAACAGAAGTAAGCGCTCATTCAAGATTGTTAAATTTCTTGTAGCCTACTGCTGTTCAGATACTGTCAACATCAACGTAACTATGGAAATTTATCCCATGCTGCCTGATGATTTTACCAATAGGAAGCATTTATATAGTAAAAAGGATCGGCCCAAGCAACGACCCTGTGGTACTCCGCAAGTAACCATTGAGGCCGAGGAAGATCTATTGCTTACCTGAACAAACTGAAATCTGTTGGACAAATAAGATTTAAACCAGCCTAGTGCTGTTCCTATTATACCGACACTTTGAAGCCTTTCTATTAGAATATTGTGATCACAGTGTCAAAGGCAGCACTGAGATCTAACAGGACCAGTATGGTCACCAGTCCATTGTCTGAGGCTATGAGAATATCATTAGTAACCTTCACCAGAGCTTTTTCAGTGCTGTGATGAGCTCTAAAGTATGACTGTCCAACTCTCCAACAGCTCATTATTGTTTAAATGCTCACATATCTGATGTGCAACTATTTTCTCAAGAATTTTAGATAAGAAGGGAAGATATCGGTCTATAGTTAATTAAGTCGTTTTGATCAAGAGATGGTTTCTTACAGCAATCTTAAACTCCTGTGGTACATATCCATTTACTTTATCTTATTTTTTATAGAGTCTATTTTATTTATAAAAGATTGCATGAAGTCGTCACTTCTAAGAGCTGGGGGAATAGTTGGCTCGATAGAGCTATGAACCTGTGTGAGTTTGGCAACTGTATTAAAAAGAAAACTAGGATTATTTTTATTCCCCTCGGTTAAAGATGAATAATATGCTGTTCTGGCTGTTTTGTGACTCTTTTTATAAAGCAATAGACTATTTTTCCACACTAAATAAGAATCCTGTAAATGCGTGGAGCGCCATTTTCTCTCTAGTTTTCGAACATTCTGCTTTAGGGTAAGTAGCTCTGAATTAAACCAGGGAGCTAATCTTCTATGGCTAGCCACCTTCCTTTTCAAGGGGGCAACTTTGTCTATTGCCAGACGCAGGGAGGAATTAACGCTATGAACTAAAATTTCAAGTTGTGAGGGGTCAGGAGTTAAATCACTATTTTCTATTGTACTTTTATATACTGAGGAAACTAAAGTTGGAAGAGCTTCTTTAAAACTTGCCACAGCATTGTCTGATTACGTTCTGGTATAATGAAGTTTTCTTTCAGGTTTGAAATGGTCAGTTAGAGTGAGTTTAAAAGTGATCAGAAAATGATCGGACAGGATAGGGTTATGTGGAAAGACTGTTATTTCTTCACAGTCAATGCCATAAGTCAGCACAAGATCTAAAGTGTGGTGACAAGAATGGGTTGGTCTCTGCACATTTTGAGTAAAGCCTATTGAGTCTAAGATGATGTTAAAAGCTGTATTTAGACTATCACTTTCACTATCAACATGAATATTGAAGTCTCCACCTATAATAACTTTTTCAGTGTTTAAACTAAGTCAGATAGAAATTCTGAGATCTGATCTAAAAATTGAGAATAAGGGCCTGTTGGACGATATAAGACCACGAACTGCTTTTTTCTGTGTATGAGGAAGGCTAAAGATGAAATGCTCAAAGGAACTGTAACTATTATTTTTTGGGGGATTAATTAGTAAATCTGAATGAAAGATGGTTGCTACTCCACCTCCTCGACCAGTACTTCGAGGGACACTAAAGTTTAAGTAACTAGGGGGAGTTGACTCATTTATTGTGACTTGGTCCTCTTCCTGCAACCATGTCTCTGCAAGACAAAACAGATCAATATTATTATCACAAATTAAGTAATTTACTAATCAATGACAGTCACTGACTTCCTTCCAATGCTAAAAACTCCCTTGCATCCCAATGCATGTCTGCCTTCTCTGAATATAAAAACAGTTTCTAGCAACCACCATGTTATTTCTTCACAGCAAGGGCAATCAAAATACTTTTCACTTCAGCTAGAGGTGACTAAAATTAAAGGCGTCCTTGCTGTTGCTAATATTCTCTAGATGCATTCAATAACATGTAATTAATCAATTAATAAACTACCTCTGTAACATACTGCACTTTAGAACTGCTGAATTATCTGTTCAAAAATGAGACATCAGTTTTAAGATAAAGATAAAAATCTATATTCAAGACTCTTTCCTCCACTGTCCCTGAATGCTGACTCTCTATTGTGAAGTTAAATTGTTTTCTTTAAATCTTGACTTATACTTAACTACATTAGGAGTTATTTTTGAAAATCACTTTAATTTAGAAGGCCTGAAAAAAATTATTATGGGAGTAACGAGTTACACTTGTATCTTGTAATAGATATGGACTTGCAACAAAATACATTGCTGTGTTGAAATGCCATCAGTTTTCTTCTCAAAGTAGAATTTGTCTCACTATTCAGTTGCTGTCAGCATGTACTTTGATAAATAGGTATAAATTGTTTATTATCTACAGGTATTATTTGGAACTTCAAATCCTTGATTTACCTTTGAAACATTTGTTTTGAAGAAATAAAGTAGTGCTTGAGTCGTTGTTACTGGAATAATGTTTTTTGTATTTTTGTTGTTTTTCTTTTTACTTAGAGGTATGTCACTAAGCTTTTTTAGAGTGTTCCAATCTGAGAAAAAGAGATTAGATAAAACATTTCACCATCCAGTCATCACCACAAATTGGAATGGGTAAACAGAAAAATTATCAAGGAGAAGAATATCAGTATTTATGTAATTCAAAATACATGAAATCCTTGTGTCATTTTCATTTCATTTCGAAATGCTTGAGAATTACTTTTTAGCTTGTGCACAACTAATTTAATAAAAAAATTGTTGATGTGAACCGTAATGTTTTGGGGTTTATTTTAGGTAATCTAGATACATATTTAGTTTGGGGCTGCTGCGTTTATGTTCCTTAAATTGTATTGAATTATTGTTTTCTCCAGTATATTTACATGTGTTGCCATGGTTATCTTGGAAGATGGCCAAGGGTTCATTTTTGTGAAATCATTGCAAACATCCATTACTATTGTCTATCTTATGCAAGGGGGGCTGGTCCCCATCTCGAGCATTTGTTGGGCGAGAGTTGAGTTACATCCTGGACAGTTTGCCATTCCATCACAGGGCAACACAGAGACAGACAGGACAAACAAGAATTTAGAAAGACCAGTAGGGGTATTCCACAAAGCGAGCTCAACAAATCGAGGCTATTTTGAAATAACTTCGCTTGAATTACCGTAACAGTTCACTCTAAACTAAGCTCAGGTGAATTCAGCCTGCACTTATTCAGGCGAGGCTCAACAAGCCAGGCTTATATTCATCAACAGGCAGCCCCTGTCAATTGATGCTAGATAAGTGAGAATAGAAGAAAAGGAAAAAGCTATGTAGATTGAATGAGATGCGGTTCTGTACGCCAGACGGTCTACCACACAATGGTGAACTAAAAATTATGAATTTGTGATAATTAATCCAGTCAACTATAAATTTCCCGATCAACTCAAAATCAATGCCTTTTCAATCATCACCCAGTAAACTAAATATAAATGCACCATGAATCATTAGGAAAACTATATTTCAGCGTTGTTTCAATATCATTGCTCTTAATGTCAGGAGGAAACGTTTTGTGAGAGTGATTCAACATCTATTTAGCATTAAGATTTCACTGTCAACCATTCTGATGATTCATTTGGAAAATCAATATCTTTTCATTGTCAGGTTGCTATCTGGGTTGACTTTATCATTTTTCATCAATTAAATATCAAACAACAGTTTGGTCCTAAAAATTATTGCAAAAAATTTCATATAAATGTGCCTTTTATGTGTTTTTTATTAGGGATGCTTTGATACTGATACTGGTATAGGGTATCGGGGCCGATACCTTTCTAATATATTCATATCGGTTAGTTAACCATTTCCATGAATCGATGTATAAAATGTGGAAAACTGCAATAATTTTGACAGTCACTTCTAGGTTCGTGGTCATTTTTATTAAGATTGTATTTTTTATCTAATTCGCCATAATTTTTTGTAACAAGCAGAGTCATAAAAAACGGTGTTCTAATTCATTGCATATTTTGTGTAGAAGTATTGGCATGCGTATCTGCATGCACTAAATGTACAGATCCAAGTATCTGTATCATATCTGAAAAAAGAGGTTTTGTTTAATACCGAGTTTGTATTTACAATTTTAAAAGCAGTTAGCAGTCCCTATTGTTTTTTAAAATGTCATATACTGTATATTTCCGGCTTATGTGAAAATCCATTGCAGAAGGTGAATGAGCAAAGTGACTCTGGGGCCCTGGCAATAGTAAAATCAGAGAGAAGATTTTGAAGTGTGTCCTGACGGTGCTCATTCACGCATTTCTCGTGGCTCGCTGGCTTCGGGGAGAGTGAAGACGAGATGACGGAGGTATAAAAAGGAGTTCACAGTGGCGCCTCAGTGCTGCGATGCTGCTGCCTCAGCCCTACGTGCTATTCCAAGTGTCAGCTTGATCAATGAGCCTCTATCTACCACGGGTCTGTCTCACAGGGACAACACAGATCAATACACAATGAAACCTCACTCAGGAGAACCCTACTCACGGCCCTCATAGCTTTTACTCAGATCTCAGCTGATGGAAACATTCAAAGAACGTTTGCTATTAAACCACTCTCTCATGTAGCACCTCTAAACTGTGCAAAGTTGAAACAACAGCTGAGGTTCTGATATCTCGAGAGAAATCAGAGACAGGATGTAAGTTGTTTGATATGAAATGCAACGTGCTTCAGTTCATGCTTTTGAGCCAAACTGCCCCTAGGCATAAACCTGGAGTTATCTCAGAAAAGATAGTTAGCTCATCAGAAGCGTGAGATTCAGGCTCTTTGCTCTGTACGTTTCACTTTATTCTGTATCTTTTAAACGTTTTTTTCTGTCACTTCTTTTAAAATCCCTCCAAGAAAAGCCAAAGTATTGAAAGTCATACGGAGGTTTTGATTGTTTTGGCCGGAGCACAAATCTGTCTCCTGCTAAGATTCCGGGCCATTCCGGATCGATGGTACAGAGTCGATATTGCTTTGTGTCCAGGAGGTGAGGGGAGGTGACAATGTCAGGATTTACGATCCCATAATGGAAAGGGATTTAAAATGAGAGAATGATTGTTGATATTGAAAATCTAAGTGGGGCTATTTTATTCGGGCTGTTTCAGGGACTGTAAATGAAGCCAGTTTTCTTTCTGCTCACTCACTGTTAAAAGCTTGTTTGACTGCAGAGTTTGTTCGGTGGAATTTCCTGAGTCAAATTCATCATATTGGTTTTGGTTGAAGCCCTCTCTGTAAACCCACAGGGATAACTGTTTTGTGTTCATGCACATTCAAAGAACTAGTCTCCATTACAACTCATCCCCTTAAAAGAAATTACAAAATTTCTCAACTGTGAAATTATTTGAAAACCTTATGAAACATAAGCAGCCTGGAAATATTTTTTTAACTTGTCTTAGAGAAGAAAAAAAGTGGTAAACATTTTTTTTTCTCTATATCAATCCTAAATGGCAGATTTTTCTGTTTTTACAGCTGTTTTGTCAAGGCTACTTAGACTACATCGAGTTGATGGAAATGTAAAGAATATATGAAGTAGGTTTTATTTTGCTGTTAGAATTCTTCTTCATCGTTGTAAGTACAACAGGGACCAGCCTCAAACTTGATGTTGTCTTTAGAATAATATTTTCGTACTAGCTGCATGCTGCTTTGCTGGCTCATGGCTTGGGGCTTCAGATTCACCAAGCCTTTTTGAGCGGAAATCGGATTTTTTCCTCCTTTGCTTTATAGAAACTCGTTTCCTTCACCAGCCTAAAACCGTGTGTTATTATTTTAAAATGAAGACAAAATACTTAGAGTTCACATTTTGAACCACCTTTCCCATCTATACAACCTATTAGTATGGTTAGCATTACAAAAGCAGCAATCTCATTGTCTGTTGAGAATGTAGAGCCTTCTCTAAAACAATAAAAGGTAGCCTATCCAGATCCACAGTGTTCCATAACAGAGGTTTAAAGTTGAATTGGATGAACGAGAGCAACTTTGAAATAACACTTTCAGCCTATTTTTTTTTTTTTGCTTTAAATATTCAATCTTTTGCAGATTGAATAAAATATGAACATGTCACGCACATGTTGTAGGAAACACGCTTTCTTTTTAAAGAGCTGCTCATATCTTTGTGCTTTTTTTTCACTTCATTTAAGCACCTCACTGATACTGACAATAGCTAACTTTAAGTTTTCTTTACTAATGGTGCATTCTATTTGTACTCGGGACCCAGAAAGTCAGATTTCTGAGTGGGAAAAATCAACTGGAATGCCCTCCAAAGTCGGTCTTCTCACTTAGAAAGTCTGAGATGATTTTTTGCTTTCAATATGGCCACTCCTCACATCAATGGTAGTGGTGGTGAAAAAATGTATATTCAACAAGACATGGTAGTAAGAATATGTTAAAAATCCATCTTACATCTGTAGCCTGTAAATGTAAACTTAAAAGTAAAATAAAAACAATAGTGTTTGCATTTGGCAAGCACTCCTTAAAACAATTTTTTGAAGCTGTACTATTAACTATGGCTACCTGGGCATCACCATATTAATTTCAATTGAGTTATGTTTATTTACATAACGCCAATTCACAAGTGATGTCATCTCAAGCCAATTTACAGGTATTTCAATACAATTATACAAACATTCCAATCAGTTGAAAGTTTTATAGGAATCCCACCAGATTGAGTTGATTCATTCAGGTGAGGTTGGGTCATGAACATGCAGACTCGAACCACAGCAATCCCTCAGTAATCCGTCATATTGAGCAAGCATGTAGCGACAGTGGAGAGGAAAAACTCCCCTTTAACAGGAAGAAACCTCCAGCAGAACCTGGCTCAGTACAGGAGGTAACCTGCCACCAAGGGCGTCAGTTTGTTTTTAAAACTGCCAGGGACATAATTATAAACTTGAATGTGGTTTGAGAATTGCTGGGGACAGTTATTAAATATTTATTTAGCCTCTATGTATTCTTTTGTTTCATGTTTGATTACAATATTCACTGCAGTGGATAAACGTGGTGAAAATCACATCTTTATTAAATCAATACAAGTTAAAAGCCATAGGTGTAACTGTTTTCCTTTTTAAACATCATCAATAGGCTGTTGGATGGGAGGAATTATTAAAATCCAAAGCGTAGCACAAAGAACAATGCTGGACGTAATATGTACTCGCACCAGCAGAATGAGTCCCAAAGAGGAAAATGTTCATATGTTGTTTTGGTGGAGGAAGCAGGAGTGATTTTTTCCCGAAGTTGCGCTGATGACGCAATGCTGTTGTTATCCATCCAGCGCTTTCAACGATTCAGAAATGAGAAATCAAGGTATATCCAAGGACTGTGAACAGGGATTTCTTTCTGCACAATGATTTCTGCACATAATAAATTTCAGCAGCAGTATCCAAATAACGAAAGACTAATAGTTACTGCACTATAATTTACTTTCACTAATGGATTAAGTTATTTTCCTTTTGAATTTTTTCAAACTTTTTTACAGTTATTATATTTTAAGGCTGTAAAACCCCTCGCCATACACTTTTTTACATGATTCCCAGACATAGATTAACATTTATTGACATTTTTCACTAGTTTTAATACTCAAACCTTTGTAGAATTTGAAAGATAAAAGTATGAATACGCATTGAGGTCTCTCTGCCCCTGCGACAGCAGGTGCATCTTTCTCAACTGAAGGTCTCAGAACAGGTGTCGTGTCCTAGTGAGGTACATAATTATGTGCAGTAGTTTGTGCTGGGGTTTTCTTTTCTGGATGAGAATACTACATGATAAATTCGGCAAGCGAAGGAGACATGACAGGAGGAGATTCACAACTGCATCCAATCATTTAGGATGCAGAACACAATGCCCGTTGTGCGCTGTAATAAAAGCATTTATATTGTGCCAAACTTTGCTGCGAGCACAAGTGGCAGTTAGATCAGTGCAGGTAAAGAATTTCTGCATCAGGTTTGGTGGAGACAAACCCATCAATCATAAATATTGTTGGGGACATGTCCACGGTGTCCCCAGTTAAAATGACGCCTATGTCTTCCACAACCGTGTGGGGGTTTGAGAAGACAGAGAAGAGACACAAAAATAACTGATGTAAGATCAGTCTTGGGGAGTAACGGATACAGGTACTGCCACTATGTATTTAGAATACCAATTATGAATAACTATTCCTTTACAGATACTATTTTTAAACATTGTATTCAGAATATAGTTACTTTCGTAATACCAATGGAATATTTCTGTGTTTTCCACTTTCCACCTGAGAGATGAATATATACATTTTGGGAAATCTGTGTCTCTACATTGTGCAGGCTGTCCCATAATACCCCTAAACAAAATTCCTGCCGAAACCATAGGTATCCTATGACTGAAACACTCAGAACTAGCAAGCACCAGCGTCAATGTGAGTAGCCAGGTAAGGATTCACCCCAGGAGCTGGAGTGGTTGGAGCCCAAAACCGCAGCCAAATCAACTAGAAGTGAAGGAAATAATGTAGAAGTGAAGGAAATAATATATTCATGTCCTGGAAATTTAAGGGAATTTTCACTCATTAAAAAAAAGATGGGGGTGGGGGGGCGGGTAGCAAAATCTGACGGTGCAGTGCAATCTTTGTCTTAGTCTTAAAACTAAAACTGGGAGCTGGTTTCACAAGAGGGTAGCCTGATAACTAAAAGATCTAAGTGCTTTATATGTAAGGAGCAGGATCTTAAATTATTCTGGATTAATAAGGGTGGCAATAAAGAGATGGACTCCCCTCTACTCAAAAGATCAATATTCCTTCCAAATATAATATGTGCATAACACAAATCAATGTTACTTTTAAATGGGGATACGTATGATACACTTTTACATGACCAAATATTCGGGTTAGAAAAGGGGTAACCCACGATCATATTTGGGGTTTTTTAAAACTTGAATATGAGTATATTCAGGTTTTTGCCATTGTTTACATGGCTGTGCATGACAGAGTTATTGCTAATATTCCAATTTTGAACGGGTTATTTGCTGCGTGTAAACGTAGTCATTGCAGCAGATTTTCACCACCAGGGGGCACTCGTTGGTGCTGTAGCTTCCCCTGGATTAGACAAAGGAATCATATGTTTTCCCCAAGAACAAATTTTACTTGTACATGTATTATTGAATGTTGTGATGTTCTATTTAGTGAGATTAAATAGAAGAATACTTATTTTGATTATATTTAACATAAAAATGAAAATGCCACCCCTCATCCATTAAGAAAGTCCTATTATGAGGTGCTGCTGAACTACAAATTATAAATATGTAAAAATACAGCCGCTGCACACTCAAACACTAAGCAAGAACAATGTAATTAAATTTTAACATAAAATACAAAAAATAGCTAAGAAGCAGTCAAGTATAATCAATAGAATTAGGAATTATAAAAAAATGTCAGTGGGAAATGAAGATGATCTTAAATATTCATTTGATATCCTTTAAACAAGTGCGTGGTAAAACTAATGAGGAAATGTATTGGGGTTTTTTTACTTCACAGACTTCAGCGAACGAAAAACTGACACACTAACACTGAATTGGGATTCTTGGTGATACATAGGCAGAAGGATACAGATATTCTTCATGACTATTGTGGGCTCAGAAGAAAGGTTTCAACAAAGGTTTATTATTAAATAAATTGATTAGTCACCATGTAATCGGCTAGGAGCTCCCATGTGCTGCTTCTTTTCTTTGCCAGACGCTGTAAAGGAAATAAGAGCAAAAACACTCCAGAGGTATTACACCTTATTTGGCATTACAAAGACACACTTTTAGATTCCTGCAAGTTCATATCTTGTCTTTGACCCCTTATGTTAAATCAGTGAGGTGTGAGTGCAGTTTATCTTGTTGGAAAACCTGCCTGAGGAATAGCAGCAAGGACAGTTCAACCACTGACCTGGCTAAAAGTCTCCAGGACCCAGACAAAGTTCTTAACTGCTTTGTCTTCCACCACTACTCTAGAGAATTTCCCTGTTAAGAAGACATATAATTCTAAAAAAAATGGGAAAAAAATCCCCTCAATCACCCATCTAATTTTGCAAACGTAGTTTGTTTCTAAATAAAAATTTTGGGAAGTAGTTTGAGACAGTTCACAAGAGTCATTGTTACAGTAAGTATGTACCTTGGTTTGAAAGCCATGGTTCGGTATAGTTTAGTTTTGCTTCAATAACTTATCAACGATGGATGGATGGAATATCAACAGTGTTGTTCTGGTCCCCAGTCTTCCAAAACTATTTTTGGCAATGAATTAGATTTTGAATAAAATAGACTAAATAAAGGTGTGAATGCAACCTTAGAAAACATTTTCCACATCAATAAAAAAAGTTTTGAAGACTAGACCTTTAACGTCAACATCAGACAGGTCCTACAAAAAATAGTAATGAAGGAAATAAAAATCTAAAAGAGAAGACAGATACTTTTCTGCATTTATTTAAGAAAGAAATCTCAATTAAAAGTGATCTTCTGCCCACTTTCCTAAAGTTACAAATTGCTGAATGATATATTCCTTTTGTTTCCCTATTAACACCTTTTATTAAACCTATGACATGGCCTCAATGTTCAGAAAAAACTTTTAGGTTTATCCAGGTAAACAACAGACAATCTTGTCAAATCCGCACCAGGCTGGTGGGGGTGGATTTCAGAAGAGGCTCCTAAATGGGCATTGAGCACATTTACAGTCTTTTTTCCGTTGGGTCTTTAGGGAGCATTTTATCAGGCTTTCCTAATAACTCCTGTAAACTGAGAGCATTGAATGAGATATTTTCCTTTGCAAGTTGCAAAGGTTCTCATATCTATCTCAAGTAAAAAAAAAAAAGTGAAATGGGAAAATAAAGTGTTTTTGTGCAAGTGTAAAGCCTTTTATCTTCTCTTTTTCAGAAAGTATGCTTTTTCTATTACAGGGGAGCTTTTTCCCCAGCCTGAAAGATAGTGTTATAAAGAACTAATGTTCTTCATCTGTTTTCTGCAATAAATAGATACCATTTGTCACAGAGAACAGTCCAATATAGTGAGGTTTTGATTGTATGTTCATGAAACAAAGCTATTTGGGTTTGCTGCTTCTGAAAATGTTTCCTGTACTTACTTGCAATATAGAACAAAAGTGGTCAGTCTTACTTCAGGTTATCACAGGTAAAAACTGTTGAATCCGTGCATGGTTCGTTCTTTGGTTTTCTCATATCAAAATGAAATCAGAAAAAGAAAAATACGTTTTTATTGTTCTTTAGTAGAGAAAGTAGAGAAAGAAGGAAAAAACCTATTTTTACCTAATTTCCAGGTTAAAGCCAAAAAAGCTTTGCCACCTTTGGTGGAACTGGTCTTGTGTAAGTTTTTTTTTTGCAAAAATCTGTTCCACTGAAATATTCTGTTCCCCCTGTGTCGGGAGCACGCACTGCGTCTGATTTATTTCTTGGTAAAATAAGGTAGTCATGTTAAAGTTGTTACTATATTAATCTTCCAGTAAATAAATTAATACATATAAACATAGTCTTATGTGTGTGTGTGTGTGTTTGCATGTGTGTATGTTTAAAACAGTTTCATGTTGTTTGTTTAAATGGCGAGAATCAAAATCTGAATTACAACCTGAGGGATATCAACACAAGGCAATTTTATTTGTATAGCACACTTTCAACACAAGACAATTCAATGTCCTTTACATGATAACATAAATATGAAAATTAAAAACACAGAATCAATAAGATTTAGCATAAACGATCATCCATAAAACAAAGAATAGCATTTGATTAAAAACAACAATTTACGATAAAAACATTAAATAATACTATCGGCAATAATTGTCAGGATCCAGCAGGAGGAGCTGTTTCCACCTTTACTTCACAGGTGCTGAGGCTTAAGCAGCAATAAGTTGAACCAATTACTGCAATCACCACAGCAGTATTTAGAGGGAGCAGATCCACCAGACGGACGTCAGATGATTCCGTTTCTTGGAGTGTTGTTCCTTACGAGCTTCGCAGGCAGTCCGCGGGTTCATCACCAGTTCTCTGGCGTTCCCTCGGCTTTCTCACGTTGGTCTCTGTCCTGGACGTCCGTCTCCTTGGGGTATGGCCGCTCCTACAAACTCCTCTGTCCCACCAGTCCTACTGCTACAGCTCCATCAGCTCCAAGCCTCATTCGCGTCTCTAAGCTACCTGTGGAGGTACAACTCCATCAACATCTAATTCAGCTACCAGAACATGCTTCTACTGGATCACAACATCTTCCTCCAAGTTCGGTGTTCATCCTCACCAGTGAGTCAAGACTAATTTCCTTCCACTCAAAAAGAAACAGTTCCAACAGTTTTCGGTCCAATGCTCACCTCCTGTCCTACCTCCCAGTGTGCCACCTGTCGAGGTCCATACCAGTCTGGTTCCCGTGATACCCCTGACGAGAAAAGAAAATAAACTTTTAGAAAGCAAACGCTGATCTTGTGTGTGAGTGTTTCTGTGTCCGCTTATGAGTCAACTCTAAGATCATGACAATAATAGTATCAGTTACACATAAGAAAGTCTAAATAGGTAAGTTTCTATTTTAGATTTTAAAGAGTTCAGTGTCTCTGCAGTTTTGCATTCGTCCGGCAGTTTGTTCCAGATGTGAGGAGCATAGCAACTGAAAGCTGCTTCCCCATGCTTGGTTCTGGTTATAGGGATGATCAGTAGACTAGACCTGAGTGATCTGGAAGGTTTGTATCGCGATAGCAGATCTCTAATGTACTCTGGTGCTAACCCATTCAATGATTTATGGACTAATAAAAGCACGTTGTAGTCTATTCTCTGAGCTACAGGGAGCCAGTGCAAGGACTTTAGAACTGTGGTGATGTGTTCTACTTTCCTAGTTCTAGTGAGGACACATGCAGGAGCATTCTGGATTAGCTGCAATTGTCTGATTGATTTTTTTATGCAGACATGTGAAGATGCTGTTACCGTGATCAAGGCAGCTAGAGATAAATGTATGGATGAGTTTTTCCTGGTCTCCTTGTATCAGTCCTTTAATCCTAGAAATATTGCCAAAGTGATAGAAGGCTGACTTTGTTATTAACTTTATGCAACTTTGGAGGTTCAGGTCTGAGTCAAATTATTGCACCCAGATTCCTGGCCTGGTCAGTATTTTCTAGATGGACCAAACGAAGTTGTGTACTGATATTTAATCTATCTTTTTTGGGTCAGAAGAGATGTACTTCATTTTTGTTTTTGTTCAATTGGAGGAAATTATGGGACATCTAGCTATTGATTTTCTCAATGCATTTATTGAGGATTTGATCAACATCACCTGGTGACATTGAGATATAAAGCTGAGTGTCGTCAGCATAGTTGTGCAACATGATATTATTTGTTGTTATCTGGTTTAATGTGAGCAGGTAAATGCTAAATAGGAAGGGCCCCAGGATGGAGCCCTGGGGGACCCCGCATGTGATTTCTGCGTTTTGTGATGAGAATTGGCTAATCGACACAAAGAAGTTCCTGTTCTTGAGGTAGGATTTGGACCAGTCAAGTGCCATACCAGAGAGTCTGAACCAGCTCTTTAGACATTCCAGTAATATATCATGATCAATGGTGTCAAACGCTGGACTGAGGTCTAATAGTACCAGTTCTGTGGTTTTACCACAGGCAGTATCTGTATGGATGTCATTGAAAACTTTGAGGAAGGCTGTCTCAGTCCTGTGGTGCTTACGGAAACAAGACTTATTAATATCAAAGCGGTTGTTTATTGTTAAGAAGCTTTATAACTGTTGGAACACAGGTTTTTCAAACAATTTTCCAATAAATTGGAGATTAGAGATTGGTCTGTAGTTTTGCATTAACGTGCGGTCTAGCTTCTTCTTTTTTAGTATTGATACTTGATAAATGCAGTTTATAGAGCTTGTGGGAAAACACCTGATAAGAGGGATGAGTTAACTATTTGGCTCAGATCCACCCTTTTGACTAGGAGGACTTTTTTTAAGAAAACCTTTTGGTAAGATATCCAAGCAGCAGGTGGCAGAGCTTAGTTTCGCAATAATTTCATAAAAGCTCAATTGATTTATTGTTTGGAAATAAGTGATTTTCTCTGTGTGGGTGTTATGGGCTCAACATTGGTATTGGGGTTGAAGATGATGTACTGATTGACTTTCTGATCTTCGATATCTTTTTAGTAAATAAGCTATCAAATTCATTGCAGGCCCTGGTGGAGCTTAGTTCAGGGGCTACTGTCAAAGGAAGGGTAGTTAATCTCTCCACTGTAGCGAATAATATCCTAGTATTATTGTTGTTTCTGTGAAAAATCTCAGAGATGAATGATTCCCTTGCATGCTTTTAGGATAATTGATAATTGTTCAGTCTCATATATATCTCATAGTAAACCTGGAGTTAAGTTTTCCGACATTTTCTCTTGGCGCGTCGACACTCCCTTTTTTCCATTACAAACCACTGGATCGCTTCTCCACAGAGATCTCTTTTTACTTGTGACAGTTTTAACCTTAAGTGGTGCAATCTTATCCATCATCTATGAGATTCTGGATAAAAATGTATCATACAGTTTGTTTACTGAAGGTGTGTTGGTGGATGTTGGGGATTTGGATCAGGTTGGAGTGTATATCAGTTTAACATTTTCAGCTGAGTTTTCTTTGAGGAAACGTTTTTTTTAATAATGGTCTTACTGTGATTAGAAATTTTAGCTAAGATTGTGCTTTCAAATGAGACTCAGAAATGCTCAGATAATGCAATATCAGTTACCATGATGTTAGAGATATTTAATTATTTGCTAATAGTAGGTCTAGAGTGGGTCCTCGATTGTGCGTTGGTTCGTCAATATGCTGTTTTAGGTCCAAGCTATGAAGGGTATCATGAAATGCTTTTGTCCCTCTATTTTGGGGGTTGTCAGTATGGATGTTGAAATCTACCACAATTATTAGCTGGTCATATTATATATAAATTACAGGGCAAAGGTCGTTGAAGTCATTAAAAAAGTTGGTGTAAAGCTTTGCTCGTCTATATATGTTTAGAAATAGGTCTTTGTTTGGCTCATTTGTCTCAGTACCTAGGTATTCAAAAGACTCAAATCTGCCTAGTGATACCTTTTTCAGGTTTAGAGAGCTTTGGAAGATTGTCGCTAGGCCTCCACCTCTTGAGTTTTTTTCTGCTCTCACTAATGAAGTAATGTTCTGCTAGACAAGTCTCTATTAGTACTCTGTATTCTCATCCATCCAAGTCAAAGACACGATATTATTTTTAAATGATGTACTGTTATTTGTAACTTTAGTGTGTAAGGATCTATTGTTTATAATTACATGAATTTTACTTTCAGAATGACCGGACACATCTTCTCGGTGGGTAGCGTGTCTGGTGACAGTGTCCGGTCGATATCAGATGTCTGATGCGGTGAGGTGTATGGGGGAGCCACATTATTTATTTTTGGGGGTTAAAAGAAGAATTCTCTTTCATTTGAAGGGCATTATAGAAGCACCTAAATGATGAAACAGTAGAAGATGATGAAGATGAAGGTGTGTTGGATCTGTTGCTGGTTTTTCTGTCAGCTGTTGTGTTTCTGCACAGAGCTGAATCTGCATGATCAGCTGGAGTTGCTGTAATCACTGCTGTTCTTGTGGGGTGATGTAGTAACTCAGCGGTTTGAGCTGGTATGTTGACTGATATGTTTCTGCATGGAGCTGAACCAGCAAGGTCAGTTCAAGTCGTTTTAATCACTGGTTTGAGTGACTTAGTTGTTGTTGGAACTGAGTATGCTTGCTTGGGAATGGAATATTTTAGCTGCTTGAAATATTATGTCCCCCCCTCAAAATAAAAGCCAATCATTTATAGTATTTATAGATTAATAAAGTAACTACTTCAACATGACTACCTATTGTCATTTTACTGAGAAATATATCAAAAGTGGCGTGAAGACTGTCAGATCCGCTTCTCTGGCTGAGTTGCGCACTCCCAAACTTAAACCTGTTCTTCCTGTTTACTTTTGGCTTTCAAAAACTGAAAAAACCAAAACAGTATGCTGTCTATTGTTTTTTGGAATTTATTTTAAAATGGAAAAACCAAAGAATGAACCATACATGAATTCTGTTGAAAGACTAATTTTAATTTAGCATGTCATCTGAATGCTATCCTAAATTTAAAAATTATTATAATTTGGGAAAACAAAACATGGAGAATAGTGTTTTGCCCTGTACTTCAAAATTTGAGCAACACCGTTCAAGCAAAAGCAAAATCAGAAAACAATATTGCCTTAATTTAAGTCAGTTAGTTTTCAACTGTCCCATCATAAACTCCTTCTTTATCTATCCAAAACTCTGTTGGCGTTTTGGAAATAAAATATCTTAACAATGAATTAAAAGCCAAAAAGTAATACATTGTTGATTTAGAGGCTATACTCAGAGGCGGACGATCATTTTAATTTGATACCATTCCAAGCCACCACCCAGTTAACACAAAATGCCTAGAATTAGTTAGGTTGGGCACCTACTGATTTAAAATTGTAAAATAATAAAGCCTTTCCATGCGCCAACATAGTTTTGTTTCTGTTTCTTTCCCCAACAAATTAATATTTCTGTCCTGCTGCATTTGTCAGAGCCTCTGGGCTCTGCCCCTGATTGACTATGTAATAAGACTCACCTGATCCTTTCTCCCTCCTTACCCCTGTTATTTAAGTTCCGGTGAGTTCTTCATTCCCAGTCAGATAATTTATGTCGTTCTCTCCTGATGTTGCTGCCATCCTCATCCCTTTAATCCTCATCTTCACCTGGGTCCACCATTAATCTAACAGCACATCCTGACAGAAATAACCTGTACTCAATCACATTAGTCTAGTTCATCTACTATTACACTGGTAAATGCAGCAAAATTTGTGGTTTGACCACACATGTTATTTCTGTTTGTTCAGTTCTTGAGGTAGAACTCAAACCAGCTGAGTTCTCTACCAGAGATTCTGACTGAGCTCTCCAGTCGTTACAATATTATTCAGTGATCAACAGTGTCAAATGCCACATGAAATTACATGAATTCTTTATGCACAAAATATAATAGGTAAGATAGTTTAGAATCTTGTTAAATCTGACTGATAGTCTGTGTTAAGAAGAGTGGAGGTAAAACAGAAAGAGATCATTCTGTGTCCAGCAACATTTGTGGGTGAGGCCAGCAAAAAGAGACCTAGTCTGCAAAGATCCATTTCTGATTAAAAAAGACATAACACTCACTCCTGGTAATTGCACAGCTACTGTGCATGCAGATGGGACCTCATATTTCCAGGCTCATGAATTGCTTCCATGAGGCATTTGGATACATAAACTAAACCCGCATTCTGAATTGAAAAAGATAATCAAACTTTCATCCTATTGTGGCACACAGAACGCTATCTTTGCTATTTAAACAGGAGGAAATCTGATGCGATATGGCAATGCGTTACGAAGAGTATGGTTTAAAGACGTTATATTCCAGTTGGTGCATAGAGGCTGATCCACAGGAGGATTAGAAAGTCCAAAGCAGACCATGAGCTGCTGAATGATTCTAGCTGAAATCTGCTGCTTAATCACAACCTCTTCCAGCAAGCAGCAAATAACAGGTGGTGTCTACCCCAAACTTCTCAATCTGTTCTGATTAGAGCTACAGAAACATTCTGATCATCGCTCCTTCAATAGCCAAAGGTTGCATTGGACTACTGTGTGCCTGAGAACATACTGGACAGGGTTCTAATCACACACAAGCTGAGAAACACCTGAGTGTGTGGGCAGAGGCTGAAGGCTCAGAAGTAATGGGCTGTTGGGTCTTTTTGTCTCTCTATAATGCCATCCAAAAGTATTCCTACACATTTTAAACATCTTCATATCCTGACAAAAATCCTAAAACTATTTAATCAGGATTTTATGTGATAAACCAAAACAAATTAGTGAATAATTGTGACCTAGAAAGAAAATAGCACATGGTTTTCATTTTTTGTATTTTTCATAAATAAAGATCTGAAAAATGTGGCATGCACATATTAGGCCACTGAGTTAAGACTGTGCAGAAGGATGCATCTTTTGATGTACTAAATTTATCCACCAGTTTCGCACATCTAGAGACTGAATGTTTGATTGAAACAATTGTGATGTAGCTCTAGCTCAATGTTGAAGCCCATTGTCCTGCTGAAAGGTGAAGGCCTGTCCCAGTCCCAAGCCTTCTAAAGGCTCTAGCAGGTTTTCTTCCTGAGTTGCCCTTTATTTGACTCCTGTCTTCCATAACACAAGTTTGCTGTGTTCCCAACTTGACTAGGGAACAGACAACACAGGACATGTTGTAGCTTTGTTCTGTCTTCTCTTAAGGCCAAAACGTAGAGTTTTCTTACTAATAGTAGTGCTCTCGTGTCTTTCTTCCACCAAAAGACTGTTCTCTTTCATTAATGCTAACTTTCCAAGGTTTATTTTGCAGTTGTTCCCTGATCTCTCAGTTTTCAGATGATGATGAAAAGTGTTCTATGTCTCTTTGCCAAAAGCTTGTGGTATAGTTTATGGCCCTCACCCTCCTTTAACCTATTCACAATGTTATCCTTAATTCCTGATGTGTTCCATGGTTGTCATGACGCTGTTTGTTGACTCATACTTTCTAACCAATCTCTGATGCTGCATTTATACTGAAATTAAGTTATACACTGGTGAGCTATACATACTTTTATTTTCAGAGAAAGTATCAGAGTAACGTGTCTAAATAGACACAACTCTTTGTATGAATTTCTTTCCTTCTGCCTTACGGTTGAGTGCTACTTTGGATTGATCTGTCATTCCAGTGAAATACATTGAGGCTTGGTGGCTGTAATGTTACCCAATAGAGAAAAAAAGGGGAGGTTGGAACGATATCCTCTTTTGTGAGGGTGTCTAAGTAGCTTCCAAATGTTTCCTAAACACAGTTTTAGTCTCTCTCTGTTTGTTCTGGTACAATTCTGAAAAAAGACCACAAAGAATTCTGTTTTTCCTTAGGAATTTTTGCAGTTCACGACTTGGGGATAAGTTCACCCGTGCACCAATTTGTAGGGCTGAGACAATATCCTTTTTTAGTTCTTTTATGATTTTTTTGTAAGTGCCTATTAAATTTAAATTGAGATTCTTCAATATCGCAGATTTTTAATTCACTATAGCATTCGAATGATATGTATAATTTTCTGAATGTTCTACTTCCCCCATCTTAAACCTTTACAACAGAATAATGAAAAGTGACGACTTTCTATAGTAAACTGCTACATACTTAAATATACTGCATAATAAAGTGAACTTAAACTTTTTTTCCAAGCCTGGGCTGCATGTAAAAAAAAATATTTGTTGTTGTTTTTGAAAATCAATTTTTTTATCTTGAAAAATCTATTCAAAATCTTTAAGCAAATCTAGATTCGTATGTGAATCGATTTTTTCCCCCAACCCCTAGTACATTGTAGCTTACTCAGGTGGGGTCAACATGAGTCTCTCCAGGACCTTCATGATGTGGGATGTCAGGGCAACTGGTCTATAGTCACTGATGACTGATTAATGATTTTTCTTTGGTACTGGAACAAGGCAGGATGTCTTCTACAACACTGGAACCTTCTCCTGGGTCAGGCTAAGTTTGAATAGGTGCTGCATAATCCCACACAGCTGCTCTGAACAGGCCTTCAGGACTCTTGGGCTGACACCATCTGAATGATGGGCTGACACCATCTGAATGATGGTGTCAGCCCAAGAGTTAATGAATGAGGTGAAAGATTAGAAAATGCATAGTTTTTTTTTTCTTTTTGCAAGATAATAGCTTTTGGGTTTTCGTTTTTTTTTGTAAGGAGGCATTATTGACACTCACATAAAACACATAATTTTAATGTCAGAAAAGAAGTTAAGGAAACAGAGTTGTTGCAAGTAATATTTTTGTTTAATTGTTGAAAAAAAACGATGATTAGAGCCACATATCTCTTAAACTAAATGAAAACCAAATAACTGATTGCATATTATGCTGGGTTTACATGAAAGTGTTTATAGTTACATTTGGATCACGATTTGTATTACTTTATTTCTTTTAAAAAGACATGTACACAAATCAGTGTCTTCTCTTGTTTCGGATTCTGAGAAGAAAGAATGTATTTGAGCTTAAATGCTAACATTTTATGTTGAAAAACTATGCAAAAGATATCAACAAAAGTGTTCCAGCTGAGATGTAAGTCAGGTAATCCATGAATTGCCATTTTTTGCTGAAATAACTCCAATGAGACAATGTTTGCAACTTTCTACCAGTAGTAGAAGTTTTCTGCACTCCTCAGTTTCAGCTGTGAGATAATTTGGGGAGTCTCTCGCAGGTACTTCAAGTTATTACACAATAATACCAATGAGATCAAGATCAGCGTTTTGACTTCATTCCAGGACTTTTATTTTTTTGAATTATTGCATTAGTGCATTTGTTTGTCTTGCCCAAACAATAATTGTGATGTCAAAATATTTTTAATAACAATAACAATAAATGTAAGACTTTTGTAACAATATATTCCGAGCCACAAACACAAAATAGCTAATGGAAATAGAAATGAGTTATAAAATACTACATCAGTACAAAAAGAAATGCTGCTAGACCTTACAGATTTATATTTTTTAATATATTGAAATTCATTGTTTAGAGTAATTTATCATAAACCATAAAAGTTAGAATCCCAATGATTTTTTGTTTTGTTTTGGGGGTTTGCAATAACAAAAAAGAACACAATTCTCCTGATGACAATGAAAGGCACAGTAATCTCCAATCCCTATCCTCTATTTGGCGACAATTTTCCTCAAAGAGAAATAGCTGATTTCAAATTCTTTTAAGACCTTTTTAAATCCCTTACCAGACTCAAAAGCTGCTAAAATCTTCTCTCTGAAGGCCTCAGGCAGCAGTTTTCATCTTGCTATGGTGTTCACTTTCATATGAACAGTCAGGTGGACACCTAACTAAATGTCTACGGTTTAAACAGGGATAAACACTGAAAAGTCTTCAAAATCCGAGTAAAAATGTTCTCAGTACGTGCATCAGATGTGATTTGCTTGTGTGTAATTTCAGCCACTTTAAGTAGGAAAGACTATGTGGATTTACTAAGCTATTCCTCACCAGATATTGTATTTTATTGTTTCAGTATTGTTAAAAATAGGATTAAATATCCACATAACCAAGTATGTCTGAAATCTCTCTTAAGACTAAATTGTGGGCAAACAAAATTTAATCTGGGGAAGTAACCCCTTTTAACAAACATTTCCCAGAATCGAATTAATTATAAATCTTCATTTTCAACTCTTTAGTTGTATATTCTTCCCTGCCTGGCTTCAGCTGCAGCACCAGCCTTTCCGCACCGCCCCCACACTCTTACATTCATGCCAAAGGAGAGCTCTCTTCCAATTCCTCTCATGTAGTGCATTCTGAGTGAGGGTAGACCAGTTTCTTTCCTCCAAGTGAATAGTTAGAGCACAGCACTCAGTCCAGGACAGCTGTCACCTCACCTGACAGAGTTCATCATTATCGGATATAAATAAGGCCTGTGTTTTTTTGTTTTTTTCGTCACAGCAGACTTAACAAAAGCTGCTTGACTGAATATTGTTAGTGTTGCTTTCAGTTCAGAGCTGCGCTGCATGTGTAGCTGCTGACAGCTGCTTTAGACTATACTGTTTGTGTCGGAAACACATTTAGAGACTCTTATGTTTGAACATTTTTACTAACAGTGTTTGAAAAATTCATTTTTTTTTTATTCTGCCCATCTTTGGTGTTTATAGCATCTAAAAATTAAAGGTCTTCCCTCTTATATTGAATATTTTTCCCCACATGTTTTTTTCTTCTTCCTTCCTTCCAAGGCTACTTTCAACTTTTACATCCATTCCGTTTCCATTAAGTATCTAAATAAATGTATTTCCTCTCTGTTATTTATGTATAACCACAAATAAAATGAACATGTCAAAAAAAAACATGTTGTGAATTTCACACAAAACAATTGGTCCAAATCTTAAACGTGTCAATCATATTTTGTAACTTAAAGAAGAGCTTCCTTTTTAATAAATGTAAGGTGTTCTTGTTCTATGTGGTAAAAGTAATAATTGAATATACTCCAGATGCTTTTACTAGTTAACCGTTGAAGAAAAACCTTTTACATCTCTGGACTTTCATCAGTCCTGTCTAGCTACTCAGAATCGATGTCTGAGTACCAAGTACAAGCCCAACAGATTTACTTTCTCAAGCAGAGCATTACAGCTTTGCTATAGTACTCCACTTGATATATATGTATGAAAGATTTGTTTCTGTCATTACTATAGGTTTAATTTTTTTTGAAGTTATGGACAGGAAATTGAGATAAGAAAGAAAGAAGATGAAGAAGACAAACAGGACCGGTAGACGTGTGAACAGTAAAAGCCGCAGCGAATGTACGCCCTCCCCAGGCCATGCCCAACCAGCACCTGGACACCCAGATCTACCAGATTCCGCCCCATGCAGAGCGCCGAGACCAGGGACCCAGCTAATGCCAGACAACCCCTCCAAATGAACCGACCAGGCAGAGGAGCCAGGGCGCCAGACGCGGTCCCCACCGACCCACCTAACGGCACCAACCTACTCTTCAACCCAGGCACCCCCGTAAGAGGTGCCCCAGTCAATCCAAGGAGGACATCGGCCTGACTCACCAGCCACCCGACACACCAGCCCACCCAGGACCAGCCAGGCATGCACCAGGGCCGAGCCCAGGGACAGACGCCCCCAATAGGGCAAACTGACCCTGCACCTGGGAGACAAACCCCCTGCCCACCGGGAGTAGGACAAGTAGGTGGCAGGCAAGAGTAGCCCACCAGCACAGGTCCCCAACCCGACAGCCTGATATACCCCCCCCTACTCCAACTCCTGATTGTCAAACGAACAGGGGCGTGGGAAGACCCCCATACTCTCTCCCCCCGCTCGAATGTGGTGTTCTTGTGTGTTGTTCTAATGTTCACTTAAAACAGAGGGGAGGGACATGGGAATGCTGCCAAGCACCCCCATCTCCCACCCCGGGTCCTCAGTGTGATATTCTAACTATAAGCTTTATCAAAAAGGAAAGTTTTAAGCCTATTCTTGAAAGTGGACAGAGTATCTGCCTAACGGACTAAAACTGGGAGCTGGTTCCACAGGAGAGGAACCTGATAACTAAAAGATCTGCCTCCCAATTTATACTTTTAAAAATCCTAGGAACTACCAGTAACCTGCAGTCTGAGAGCCATGTGTTTGGTTAATTAGGCAATGTTGATGTTTTTTGACCTGCAATGTTTCGATAGTCTCAACATTCCGCACACAGATTTCTCTCACGAATGCAGAGAGGTTTACAAATGAAATGTCTTGGGTTTGCATTTGGGATAAAGGGGAATCTTTTTTTCAGAGATGCTGTCAGTATGTCTGAATGAGTGAACTCAGCTAACTGAGCTGGTTGACATCTGCTTTAAACAAGGAGCCGGGCTTACCATTGGTGCCTGAACTGAGCCTTTACTGCAGGGTTTGTGTATTTCCTTTTTTTGGGGTACATAAGAAATACCAATTCTGCTGCTGCATGTTCAATATTTTGTCCATTACAAAAACAAAACAAAAACAAAACTAGGTGTTTCATCAAATGTTGTGTCATAGAGCATCAAGAGTTGCATAATTGTGAAGCGTAAGGAAAAGGATACATAACTCTCAACGATTTCACCCAAAAATCCTAAAATTATAGTTTTGCACAAAAAAAGCAGACAATATTATTCCCCTCAATAAAATCAATTCCAACCAACAGCCTTGAGAAGCGATCTAATTGATAATATTTTTTTTGTTAGCAATTTAATCTTATTTTCATACAGCTTTTAAGCAAAGGTGAAATAAGGTAAGAAGCAGGAAAAGGTAAGCTCCTCCTTGTTCTTTAGTAGATGGGTAAAGCTTATTGGGTCATAAAAATAGTTGCTATTTCAGTTAAAGGAATACTAAAATAAAGTTTTTAATAATATTTCATGACACTTATTTACATCAAAATCGTACTGAGTCATTTTCATCTCCCAAAGATAGAACACTATTTTGCACATGGTGCAGACACATGTGCCTTTATTCAGCCCAGCTCCTCCCTTTCTTTGCAACAGATCACGTGAAACTTCACTAAGACGTCAAATAGGAAATGTTTACGGCTGCTTTTATATATTGTACTTTAAACACAGTAGATAGTCATTTTAAAGATACTATAAAGATAGGTATATTACAGGCATGTCTCGAAGACATAAAAACCTGGATGACTCTAAACTTTTTGCTATCAAATTCAGACAAGACAGAAGTTGTTTTTGGACCAGAAGGAAACTGCTAAGTCAAGCATTTCAACTGGATGACATTAAATTGGCCTCTGGTAATAGTGTAAAGAACATTGGTGTAATTTTTGACCAAGACATGACATTTAAATCCTAGATTAAACAGGTTTCTTGGATTTGTTTCTTTCACCTCCGGAATATTGCTAAAATCAGAAACATCATGTCCAGGAGTGATGCTGAGAAACTAGTCCATATAATGTGACCTCATACCACTCTTATTACCAGTATCTTATATGTTGAAAATGCTACTCTGCAATTTTTTCATCTCTTGTAAATAGTCTGTTGACGAGATTTATGCATATCTTGTCCATGTTGTTTTTATTAAATTACCTATTATTAATGATTCTACAGTATTGTTTCCAATATGTTGTATATGTGCTCTTAACAGTCTCTTATATTTGTGTTTTTATAGTTTTTCTCTATGTGTAAATGCTTCCATTTACCGTGAACTCTCTGCTGATATACCTGAATTCCCTCACTGCTGGACAATAAATTAGAATTCTATTCTATTCAAAAAGAGACAGTATAGTCAGAAGTACAGTAGTCCTTTGACTTCCTGATTTTGGTCTCAATATCGTGTTCATCAAAGCATTATTATATTGGAATGAACTGATACTGATTTCCAGGCCAATACTGTTCTAATATACTCATATCAGTGTCGGTTAGTTAACAGATAACCTAAACATATAATTAAAATGTTGACCTTCTGCAATAATTTTACAGAAATGTTTTAACTTTAACTTGAAATTTTAGTTTTGTGATCATGTCTATTAAAATTTTTTTTTTGATCTAATTCACCATCATTTGTTGTAAGAAGCAGAGAAGAAAATAAAGCCTGTCTTAAATTCATTGTGGGTTTTTGTGTGTGGTAGAAGTATCAGCATTTGTACTCAGTATTGGCAAGTACTTAGATCCAAGTATCAGGTTTGAAACAAATGGTATTGCTGCATCCCTACTCTTAGTCTACATCATCATCAGTTTCATTACTGTCAGACATATGACCTTCTTCATCAAAAACTGTAACTATGACAACAGCAACCTTTTAAACCTCTAAGCTCCACATCTTCCTCAGCTTCCAGTTATTTTTCTCCTGCGCTCACCTCTTCCAGCTATATCTGTTTCTTTCTCTTTAGTGATAAAATAGGTCAGCTGTATATTTATGCCATCATCAAACATTAGACATCTGAAAATACTCAGAAATATTAAGAAGGTATGTTTACTTTTTATTTAAATAGCCAAGTTGTGACTTTAGTGCTTGTGATGCCTAAGCCAATGAAAATGCTCAACAGAATGACTTTCAAACACCAACCAGTCAGTGACTATATCTTATTGTCAGGATCTGGGTTGTTTAGGTTTTTCTATGTAGACATTTTTTATGTCCTCCCCTGCTCTTCCTATGTCTGTCTCCTAGGCATTCATTTTACAGATGTTCATAGAAACTGCCCTAGGTACACTCTATCCTACGAATGAAATTTAAAAATATTTGTACGAACAGTCAAAAGTCGGATTTTTTAAATATACGGTGGCCACTGGTATGTGTATTCCTCCGCAATCATCTTCATGCGAGATCACCCAGTAACATTTCCTGAAAGTTTAATCTAAATCTGTCCATAACTTTTTGAGTTATTTTACTAAAAGGCAGACAGACTCCAACATGAACTCCTTGGTGGAGGCAATAAACTGATGAGAGAACTATTCTGTCTAATAAACTGTTTCAGTGTTGCAGTTCCCCCATTCCAACACTATATACTGTGCCTAAGCATGTTCAGATATGTATTTTTACAAACATTTCTATACACAAGTACATGTTGATAAACACCCCACAGTGCATAGAATTGTTCTTAGCATGAAATACACACAGATCCGTGCGTAAATTGATAAAGAGGGCCCTGGTCTAGTAGGCATTTTGCAAAGTTGAATCGGCAAACATTTCAGACCGTCAGGCTATAGTTGCAGTGAAAAGTAATGCTCCAAAAACATTGACTCAGTGAGACTGAACTCAGTTGTCTTCACAATATTGCTATAATCTGTTTTAAGTCTATCATAAATACAATAAAATATAATAAAGTTTGTTGTTGTATTTGAACAAAATTAGAAAAAGGTTATACTCGAACGAGCCCTTCTTCTTTCCAGTGGATGTTACATTACTAATCCAGAACAGCAGGACAGACCTCTGCCTTGTTTAAGGTCAGCTTGTCCCCTATCCTCATTATAAAGATGCCTCTGGCTTCTAATTCCTACAGATCTAAAAGCTACCCTCTAACACTCATACAATACATCCCATGATGTCCTCCACATGCTAGGCCACTTCACTGGTTGCCTATCGTTTTCAGGATCCAATATAAGCTGCTTCCTTTTGCTTTGAAATCCCCCACAGTCTTTCCCCCCCTTACATATTTACTTGCTTTCTTTCTGTACTCCCACACGCACATGTCCTTGAGGTTATTACTTTTGAAGTTCCCATTAGTTCACTATAAATCGCGTGGACAAAGAGCTTTCTTAGTTGGAGGTCCAAAATTATAGAATGAAGTGCCACTCATAATTCGCCAGGTGTCCTCCTTAGTTGTTTGTAAAGGGGCTATGCTATTTTACAGCTTTCAACTTCTGGGACATATACGTATATGAGAAAATGTTACCGTTAGTGTTATACAGTAATAATTTCTCCTAAAATTTAGCATGAAGTAAAACGGCAAGTTTCTCTATAATCCCGCCTCCTGCAATCCCCCCCCCCGCTCATCTCCCTTGCAGTTCCGGCAGCAGCTCAGACTGAGAGAAACAGTGATGAGCTTCATCTCAAACAATATTCTGACAGTGAATTTCAAAAGCACAAAGTACCACAATGAAACTCTGTTACAGGGGCTCAGACGTTTGGTTTATTTTTACTTTTTTGGTTTAAAAAAAAGCTGAGTCAATAAAGCTTATTAAAGTTGCTAAATCTCCAGGCTTTAGACAGAGCCAAAAACAACACAGCTGAGTCCAATAAGCAATCTTTTCAGCCCAGTAGATAATAAAGCTGTTGGTGTTGTTCTGAGAAGCTACAGATCAATTAATTAACCACACAATGCTGTTATAAGAACACATAAGCAGCTTGATAGATGGCTAACCCATATTAGCATTAACATGTAGCCACTTACTTCTCTGTCTATCAGGCATCTTTGTTCTTTGATCGAGATACTGTTCATTAGGAATGTAGAATAAAGTCCTGTAATCCATCCAGCCAAATAGCCATGGTCACAGAGAAAGAAAAAAATCCAACAAAAAAGTGTTTTAAGTTGCCAAAAACCAAAGCAGCTTTGAGCTTTGAGAAGGAGGAGGGTGTGTTTGTAAATCTAGCAATGGTAAGCAACTCTGCCCACAGGGGTGGTGCAGACACCTCCAGCATTCCCTTGTTTTCACTTAGTGATGTAACTAGTTGAACACTCAGTCGTTTTCAAGGAGAGGGAGGGTCAGCTGCTCAGAGAGCAGAAGTCAGTAGGATTACTCAGACGTGCATAAAGCCAAAAACAACTTGCCTGGGGGTTTTTATGAAAAATTTGCCTTACCAGATGATTTTAAACTAAAAAACCTTGATATTGCATGATATAGGCCCTCTAAGTCTCTGTTGAAGACCCACTATTTTATCTATTGTGTTTAACACCTAGCTGCAGATTGGCTCCTCAGTTTTCTTTTATTTTCTATTTTATAAATGTTATTCTTATATTAACTTTTTAGTTATTAATTTTTGTAACATGTTATCTTGTATTGTGCTGTTTTATGTTGTTTTTATTGAATCCTTGACTGTTCAGCACTTTGGTTTACAGTGCTTTATAAATAAAGATGGTATGGTATGGTATGCTATGCTATGCTATGGTATGGTATGGGTCACGTTGGCATGGGAATATGGGTATAAACAGGCCGGAAAGTGAAAAATAACACAGTGATTTCCTGGTCACCCTTGCATCACATCCATCCAGGGAGCAAACTGAATTCCCTGGATGCTGCCTTGAGATTCAAAGTGGTGATTTGCTCATGCAGAATGATATTACTCTCAGAGTGTGACAGAGCATGATGGGCGTTGATGTGAGACAGAAAAGAGTCAAGACCATATCAGTCGATAGGCATTATCATTTTGTGACAATCTCTGGTTGAATAGCCTTCATCTGGCTTTGATAAGGGGGATAGCAAAAACCAACGGTGCGTCTTTTAATCTGCTCTCTTACATAATGAAAATTCAAGTTACCTTCTGACTCATCATGGGTCATCTCCCAAGAATTGTGAGACCTACCATCAATGGCCCGTTTTATCTTTTGGAAATGCATTGGTGATTAGTATGCATCGGTAATCAGTTATTAATGCAGGGTAGATTGTTGGCTGGTGAGGGCATCCACTGTAGAACAAAAGCGATTGCAAAACTCACTAATGACTGCTATAAAAGTTTAAACCATCTAACTGAACATTTGTGTCAAGGTCATTTTTTTACTCATAGAAAGATTCTGTTTTTCCCCTGCTTTTTTAATTGCATGTGAACCTCTGCCTTCTGGGTTAAAGTAAATGTTTGAAGAGCTCTTTGAAAAAGATGGAACTGAACTCAGCAATGCATTCAGTTGACATGTCCTCAGCTAGTTCAGAAAAAGAAAGATGGATAAAACCATGCCCAAGCAAATTTATCTTTCAATAGCAATAAGGTCCATAACATGCTCTGCACTAAACTGAAGAAAACATCACTGATACTATAGAAAAACTGGATGGTGTTCACATGGCTACGTGTAGCATCAAACCAGCACGAACTCCTTATTTTGTATAAAATGCAAGTCGGTGGAATCTCCATGGATGAGAATTTCCATGTTACAATCAAATACAGTGAGAGACTAGGTTGTCGAAATATCAAAACAAATCTGAAGTAATTTAACTGTGTTTAATACTCAAATATTTGCAAATTTATATTTGTGGTGCAATATATAAGAATTTTAAAGTGAATTGATCACACAAAAGTCTATAGTCCAAAACATGTTGGAAGGAAGGTTACATTGTAACTGATTTAGATCCCAGCCGCCTGGGTGGTTGTAAGTTTTTGTTATTTTAAAAATGCTGCTACAGGACGTAGTCATTAATTATATTATCTGTCCCACTACCATATTTCCTGGTTCCAGGAGGTTCCACATGTAAGCCCGCAATGTTGCCAAGTCTTCAACACTATACAGCCTACCACCATTTGTAATCTGACACCGACCGGGCTAAATGCTTACATTAAACTAACAATGCTAGCAGTAAAATAGTCGGCTCTAAAAATAACTTAAGCAAAATTTTAAATTACCATCAACTCGATGTTAAGGGGAAATTTAATTATCTACTTATCAACTTACTGTGTATAGAACTCCAGAGGTCACATGAATCCCAGAGCTTTGACATGATGCTAGCAGGCAGGAGCATGATCAAAATAAACGTCGCAAGCTTGGATTTTACTCCATCTGTGCTTAAAACCAATGATATTGTGTGTACTGGGAAATTAAAAAGATTTAACATGTCCGAATTTACCATGCCCCTGGGATACTTTTTTAAACTTTTGAAGCTGTAGCGGTCCTTTTACCAGTGCTAAGATACCCGGACATACATTTCCTGATCAATATTCCTTCATCCTACTCCGGAGCATCGCTTGAAGCAGATAAAAGTCTAGAGGGGTATAATATGATTGATGGAATGGATGGAAATGGATTATGATTCTGCAAAGTTTTATGTAATGTGTACTTGTTATGTGAGCAACAAAACAGAAAAATTCACAGCAAAATAACTGTAGGAAGTCTGCTAAGAAGCTGGGGCACAGCAGGTATTCACAATATTTACTGTTTCTTAGTTTTGGTTAGCCGCATATAGCTATGATTAT
This sequence comes from Apricaphanius iberus, assembly GCA_028564705.1. Taxonomy (NCBI): domain Eukaryota; kingdom Metazoa; phylum Chordata; class Actinopteri; order Cyprinodontiformes; family Aphaniidae; genus Apricaphanius; species Apricaphanius iberus. The sequence continues at coordinate 69,911 of JAPXFQ010002365.1, forward strand.
AACTATAACACAACTGAGGGAGACTGCCTGCCATTATGGGGCTGATTTGATTTGAACTGTTGAATCCTGGGAGAAGTGACGTAAACTCCCGGAGCTCTAAAGCTCATGTTTACTTTGTGAATTTCATAGAGCGTTGCCAGCAACTGATCAGCCGGAAGATACGCGAAGAGGAGGGGATAAGTGACTGAGAGTGGACTATGTTGTTTTTCTTCATGGACTGCAGTACTCCAATTTGACCACAAGATGTTAATATTGCAGAATATACCTTTAAATAGACTAACATTGTTTTCAAGTGGTTATGTTGTTTTCTACTCTGGCTGTGTCTGAATGTACTATTTGATATATTTTTTTAAATCCAATCAAATCGGTGGTCAGTTCTGTACTCCAATTATTTTTAAAGTTATAGAACATGATAAAATCAAATAAATTTTAAGAACTGAAATGAAGGATTGCAGGGAGTGTTTTAATGATGATCAAAGTGAAATAAGTTCACCCAAAACATACCAAACTGTGTACCGTCTTACCCCTAGTTCCCTGCTTAGGCATTCCTTCCCATTGCGGTTTTTCACTTTTTGTCACATTATAATACCAGGTAACGTATTGTATGTCGATAAGATTTCTATGTACCAGTTATCTCACATGAGCCACAGCTCATATGAGTAGTGATCGACGGATATGGATTTTGTTTGTGCCGATGCAGATTTTTTTTTTTCCATCAGCCTTAACTGATGACCGATTACGGGCTGCCGATTTTCTTAAGTTGATATTTAGAGACAATACTGATTCACCTCCCACAATTTACATCATAAAAACAATGATGATGAAAAATGCTACAAGTCCCAATTTAACATTTCGTGAACTTTAAAAGAATTTTTAAAATAATATTGAACAAATAGTAAACATAGGTGAGGTAGAACAAGTAAGAACAAGCTAAGAAACAATATTTAACGAATATAAAAACATTTCATGTAGAACAAGTACTAAAAATTCAGCGCTGAAAAACTGTAATAAAAATTCTAAAAATATATATTTTAAGCATAAATAATATAATTACACTATTGCACAGTGCAATAATTGCTGGGGGAAAAACTACTGGTGAATGCAGCAGCCGCTTATCGTCCGATGCTGATAAACGTTAAAAAACATAACCTTGCCCCAATATGTCTATCCCTACATATGAGATCATCTGTCAGTAGGAAATGTTAGTTGTTCCTTTTTCGTTGTGCCTAATGGCTCACTTAGCAAAATCTTAATCATTTCTGTAATCCCAATTTCTCTAAAACAGGAGGTTTGGTCTTGTTTTGTATAAAATAGTGATGTGTTTGTATAAAGCAGATGTAAATTACTCATTTCAAATGTATATCTTTACTATCAATATTAAAATATTATAAGTTTTTGTTTTAGAGTTCCTGCAAAGCATCATTATTTAGCAAATAGAGAAGCTTCTAATCAAAAAAGGCAAATAAAAAATAACGATTTCCAAATGCTCAGCAGCGACTCTGAGGTCCTTTCAGATTCAGCACCATGGAGAGAGCATCTGCGTTGCACTACTCCTGAAAAGAACCGGTCAACCTGAACAAGCCGCTTTGAAAACCCAACAGCCATTCAAAGTTTTACGAGTTCACCAGCATCAAACGTTGACAGTACGTCGATTTTGCTTTCCTGTAAAACTCTTTATGTTCTGTGAGCTGACAGAGCAGGCCAACAGTCACCTTACCGTCACAGTATAACACATTTGATTAAAAATAACCCTGTAAAGAGAATGTGGCATGTTGCTCAGGCTTATATGGGGTCGGAATAGTTACAGCATCGCCTTTTTATGTTTAAGCAGCATTTCCAGCCAAAGACTGTGGCTCTGACATTTGAAAATAAGTGTCTGTTTTATTGTAAAAGCACAAACCAAAAAGAGAGTTTCCACTGTGAGTCAAGTTAATAGTCATCCGAGCTGCTTTTTTATTGTATAATGAAATAGCAGACTTATTTGGACTAACATTTCAGCCCCATTTAGTGACATTTTTTACACATCAGCGGAGAAAGTGTCTATCTTTCCATAACCCACTGATGACTAACACCAATGTTACAGGCGTCTGACAAAGGCAGTGTCGCTGTTATGCCAGAAGCAGTCTACTTTTTCACTCAGATCATGCAAATACGTCTTGTGTAAAACCCTTTTCTGTTGACTTATTGTAGATTTCACCCCAACTATGACTTGTAAAAAGGAAATGTGATGTGAATATAGTTTCGTCCAATGAGAACAGCTTCTGAACATTAGAATTAGACCTCATGTACAGTGCCTTGCAGAATTATGGTGGTGCAACCTTTTTTTTTTACATTTTAGCATGTTGCAATACAAACTGCATTTTATTTTATTAGAATTTAATGTGATTCAGTGGCACAGAGTAGGTAATTTTAAGAGAATAGTCGACAGGTTTCTACATTTTTATGTTGGGGGGAAAAAACTGAAAAGTGCCTTCATCTCTCACCCTCTTTACTCTATTTCCACTAAATAAAAGTTGGTGCAACCAATTGCCTTCACCTAAATTGTAAAAAAAAAAAGCAGTATACATGTGCTTCATTTCAAATTTTAGTATAAGTAAAGCTACATTTATACAAGATCACTGTATAAATACAATCATGATTGGCCATAATCATAAAAAAAAACATTCCAAAATACTTTAATTTACCCTGTCTCCGTCATGTATTACATTACATGTTTCTTCTTTATTGTCTTGCTGAGCTACAGTAAGTTTCAGTACATATTCTAACAAAAACAAAAATTCCAATAGTTTGAAAATAAATGTAGAGAAGTCACAGTGGCCTGCAGTTGTTGACTAATCGGATTTTATTTTAAAGAATTAAATAACAAGGCTATTTAATGTTAAAGAAGTCCCTCATTTGTCATTCTATATTCCTGCTTGTGTTTATGCAAAGAAGCTTTGTTTCAGCAGTTTTCTCCTCCTGGGATTAACTGGAACAATGTGTCAGCTGCGCTCACCAAATACAGAGTCACATTTCCTGCAAAAGGATGTAATTCTTAGTCAACACTGGTAAACACAGATAGGTGGAAACACAGCTCTTGTTTCTCTCTCAGGCACATACAGGCCACACGCACCATGGAGGTATGCGGAATGTCCTGAAGATATGTAGGCAAGAGGTTAGGTATAAGAAAACATAGTCAGGATTTGTGAATGCTTAGTTGCATGCTAATGTTTCATTTGCAGGGAGTTGAAGAAATATTGTTTTTAAATTATTCTAACACTATCATTGGTGTCAGAATTAAAGTTTACGAATGTGTCCATTTGCTGAACCATAGCTTGGTATTATGTTACTTATAGTACCCCTTGAACTTCTTCAAATCTTCTCATGTTACAAGCTAAAACCTCAATGTATTTGCATTTTCATGTGACCAACCAGCCGAATTTTGAAATGAAACGAGAAGGACTCATGTTTTTTTCATATGCAAATCTGCCATCCATTTTTTTTCAGCATTCCCTGCTTTGCAGAACACCTTTAACTGCAGTCGGTTGTGTTTTTTCTCCACCAGATTTGCACATCAAGAGACTAAGGGCCTGATTTTTCAAAGGTTTGCGCTTGTTAAAACAGGCAAAAACCCATCAGTGGGCGCAAAAACATGCAGCAGGTTTTTTACAAAGCAGGTGCCGAGATGAATAGAGATAGATATGCATATGAATAGAGATGAATATGTAAAGTGGGTGATTTTGTCAGAAGGCACAAAAAATTTGGAGAAGAACATGCAAATAAGTAAATATTCCATCGACAGTGTGATTGATCAAACATGAAATCTTTCAACTAGCTGTTTTAGCATCTGTTTTACGGCCTATGAAAGGCGGGACTTTGTGGCATCATAATTTAACCTCAACAACAAGATTATTACTGACAAAACAGAAAATATGATTCATAGACATTCCAGCCTCATGGTAATAAACTCTCTAACAGCCATATACTTGATATGTGTGTGCCAAAGACACATCCACTATGTCTTCTCTCTCGCTGTAGAGCAGAAAGGCTGGCACACACAGCAGAGGATGCAAAATCCTCATATGAATGTTGCTCTTTGTGCCTGTTATGAATTGCTTATGCAGTATTAGTAGATCACATGCAAATGAAGGACAACCTACGGGCACAACATTTTTGGGACGCATATAGTTTTGCATTGTATTTGGAATTTTGATCAAGCAGGCCCTTAAAGTTTTATTCAAAGCTCTGAATTGTTAGCATCTCTGATAATAAGTTCTTATGTCTCACAGATCTTTAGACAAATTTTGACTTTTAACTTTGAGTAGGCCAATCCAACAATTGAACATCAGGAGCAGATTTAGGATTGACGAAGATCCAGGGCTTAGCCCAGATGAGTGATGCATTTTTTAGCATATATAAAACATTGTATCTATTCATAAACAATCATTATTATTAACATCTTATTACTGATTAATTATATAACATCTACCTCTATTTTTTTTATTTCAGACAAGACAAAAAGACCTGGATTGCACATATAAATTAATATGCTTTAATGAAGCAAAACACTATCAATAAAAAACTATTAACAAAATCCTTTACAGTCACCTCCTGATCAAAATCACTTCAGATCACAGGTCCAGGGAATACACCTCGTATCCACTAAAAACAGAATATATAAAACAAAAGCTCAACTAAGTTTGACCATATATTAACAAACTGAATAAAAATATACATTTTATTCTTTTACCTGTGATTTTGGCTGCCAACTCTGATGTATTTTTCTGCCCTGTTCCTCTTACCTTGAGTTAATCCCATTACTATTTTCTTTCTACACAAGTTTTATCAAATCAGTGAATAAGAGAATTGGAAATGGGTCATAAAACCTGTGCTTTAGCCACCCTGTAACCCCACCCCGATGAGCATGCTTTGATCCAAACCATTCCATGGTGGCTTTAGGTGTATGTTTAGGGGGTTTTTTTCCTGGAGGAAGGTGAACCTATCACTAAGTCTTATAAAATGTCTTCTTCTAGGATTGGTCTATACATTTCACCATTAAGTGCTATCAGATTTATGGTCCATGCTGAAGAAAACCCTGCAACTTAATGGTGCCACCACTGTGTCACACAGAGTTTAACCGGTTTAACCAGTTCTAATAACCAGGAGTCTAGTCGCTGCTTCTCAACGTCATCTAAAGCGTTTCAACGCAACTGTTAATGCTACGCCCACTTGTGGAGAGAATCAGAATCAGAATCAGCTTTAATGGCAAGAAAATGGAAAGAAGGAATCCCAAACAAAGACAGTTTTTAACAACATAGTAGTTTATCATACCCTTCAAATGCTTCCTTTATGTTTCCACACTTTTCTGGTTTATCAAAGATGTGTACGAACTTGATCTTGCTGCTCCGTCAACAGCTGATTACAAGGCGCAGAGAACAGTAACTTGTTTGCAGAGAAAGGTACACATGCAGCATTACCATATCATGCTTTTAGCTATATGTTGCAGCCCTCCTGAGGACCAGTTGTATCTGTTTCCGATTTAACAACAGATCTAGAAACCTAATCCAGTTCCTGACAATGATTTTTTTTTTTAGATGCTGGTGTGGCGGGTATAGATGATTTTAAAATCTTTGAGTGTTGAAAATCATAATTGTTCCCCATATAATAAATATCCACTTTGGTTGCAAAGCATCTTAGTTTTGTTTTCTGTTTACCGCAAACCATTATCCAAAAAAGGACGTTTGACATTAAACATTTGTTGGAATCTATCAGTTACTCAGTTACAATGTATCAGCTACTAGATATAAGGAGCTACAATCATTGTCATGGGCAAAGTGCAACAATCAATAATTGAGACTTCACTCAGGTTTTGTTTTTAATTATATCATGTGTTCATCCAGGCAATAGTCATGCTGAGATCTAAAATCCCTCCTGTGTCTTTCAATATCTTCCTAATGGCGTTTTGACTGTGGGAGCAGACATTTGTAGTGTTTGCAAAGCAAATGCCAAACCATGTGGGGTATTCAAACATACAACCAAATAAACTAACAATCCATGCAGATATTTATATGAAAAGATTTAAAAAAACTCCAGTGAAAGATTCATCAGATCTGCAGTGATGTACCCAATTTTCACATGCTGTAATAAACCACGGAGCAAATAAGTAGACAGCATTCAGACATTTTAGGTTAGGAAGGGAGGTGCTTTCAGAAAAGGCAGGTGACCATAATCCAGAAGTGACAAAAGAAACAAGGTTTGTCTGGAATGAAAACAAGATGTTTTTTGGGGATGCTTTTAATAAGCTATAGATAAATGTGTCAATGGGAAACATAAATTACAATTTCTGATCAATAATGGTGCCTAAGCACGTACAAGATATTAACACTGCAATCACATTCCGTTTGGAAATTTTAGATTTTTGGAAATTATAACTAATGCCCATTTTGGAATACAATGAAGTCTTCATGTACGTAACACCAGAATGAAGACTGACTAAAACCAGTAGTTTCTTTCACAAACTACTTAAAGTCAGGCCTTGAGTTGAGTTCCCCAATGTACAATAATCAGGCATCTTATAGCCAAACACTTTTTTTATGAAAAAAGGGCAAATGTGTTATTAGGATATTGAATCAGTAGTCTATGGCCTGGCAATGTTGAAGAAAGAAAGGACCACTTATTCACCACTCTCCCAACCAAAGATGACCAATGACAGAGTCTGATATTTTCCAGCAAATTCTGCTGTTGCCACTGACTTCTGGTTCTTATCCTGTTTTGCTCATTCCATTCAGGAGTACTGGACCCACTTTGATTTTACTGTCCATTTGCTGTTGGACCTGTGTTGCTTAGATCTGTCTCAGGTATTTTTGTAGCTGCAACAAGATATACAGTCTGGCGTATCCCATTGTTAAATGCGGCATGAGTCATCATACAGATTTTATGATGTTGAGCTCAAACGAATCACTGTGAAATTAACAAAGTGTGTGCTGGGCTTTAGATGACCCAAAACGTTAGATGCGTAAGTCACTCGGATCTGTGATGTAGTTTCAGTGGATTGTTTGTGGAACCGAAGGAGAATGTAGTATGTTATGTACATTATTTCTTGCCATTGACACACATTGAATGGTTTTCAGTTTAAATCACTGGACTTCAGCCATGCTTTTTTCTTCAGTGGTGATGGAAAGGTGCAGAGGCAACTCAGAAAGGGAGCTTATGATTGCAACAGAAGTGCTTCAGGAATAGAGCCACTTTACATAGATCTCTATGGTCGAAACGTGTACCAATTTAAGTTCAAATGGCATCAATACTGATGGGTACTTAACTTCATCCATGGGTTTAATTACTGACATTTGGCCCCCTTAGCTTCCTTAGTTTTGCAGCACTTCCATCACACATACTATGACAGTGGGATCTTTGTGTGGACAGATGGATGCTGTGGGAATCGCAAGAAAACTGTCAGTTTAAACACTGATATTAATATTTAAATGGTATTTACTCTATAAAGGGAAGTAATATAATTGAGGATTTCAGACCCAGCTGTGTTTTTGTTGTTTGTTGTTGTTGTTTTTTTTACATTGAACTGCCTTTCTTTTGTACCAGCATACTAGTCACTGCAAGCAATCAAAAGTTAAGAGTGCAGGGTTTTGAAGCTGTCATGCTCAAATAAGAGTGAGGATTTTTAAAGGTCAACACGAGAGCTCTCAAGAACAGATGAAACAAATAGTCTTGTTTCCCCCAATTGCTGTCTGAGAAAATTGGCAACAATTACATTTGGACTGACTCTGGGCTTCTCTGTCAAGTCCATGGATTTCCTGGCACATGTGACAAATATCAAGAAAACATCCTCTCCAAGGTTTAGCCTTTTCCAGCTGAGAATTTCACACACCGGTGGATGGCATTTTCAGTGCCTTTTTCTTCCAACATGGTGATCTACAACAGCTGCCAAGCCCATTTTTGTCCATGGTCATCTCAACCCTCTGAGAGGAAATGTTCACCACTCTTTTGCTTTTTTTATCATGTGAGAAGCCCATCAATGCAAATAAATAGAGGAAATACTTAATCAGAGCAAAGGATAATAGGGTGTCTTTCTGACAGCCAATTGTTTTGTTGTCAGGATCAATGTCAACTTGTAAAACACCCTCCTTTTGCTTGTTGGCATAGTTCAGCAGGGTGCAGCTGGCAGGGTGGACATGGTTCAGTGTGCCTCCAGCTATGCTCTCTAATGGGCCCTCTAACCATGCGGTTGGACAGAAGACTTTTTCATGGCTGGATGAATCCCATTCATGCTAATCCGGTTCAATGGATTTCTAACTTTTTGTTTGAGTGCTTTCACTGAAATTTAGCAAACAAACTCTGAACATGGAATCACAGTCCATTTTAGAAGTAGCCATGGTTATTTCTATTCGAATATCTCTTTAAGATCTTCATTTCATTAGCAAGGACCACGCTTGCAGAGATTTGGATGCAATGTTTATTGAAGGAAGAGGGTGAAGTGTCCGGGAAGATACGTCGATGAAGGCTTGGGATGAAGATTCAGTCTGTGGGTGCAGTCTTCTGGAATTCGTCTTCTTCCCCCAAGCCTGCTCAGGACCCCCCAGACAAACCTGAAAGAAAGAGATGTTAGAAGAGGCTAGGAATATGAGTAAGCTAAAAAGAGAGGGAGAGGATAAAGGGATGACGATGGGGTCGAGGGGATGATGGGGTAAGGGAAGGGTTGAAGGAATGAGAGAAGGGTCGAACGAATCAAAGGGATGAAGGGTCCGGCAAAAAAATTATTGAGACACAGAATGCTGGACAAGCTGAGATAATATGGACTGCAGAGTGATCAGACATGCGAACCAGGTGGGAAACACCAGTTGAAACTAGTAATGAGTGGTGTATGAGTAATGTATACTTTCCACTGCAGCACACAGAAAAAAGGCTCCTGTTTTTATAAGGTGCTAATTGGGATATATGGGCTGAGGGTCTTACAGCCTTCACTAGCTCTTTAGCTGATAACAGTACCAGTGATGCATTATTGTTTTTACAGCAAAGAGAGTTAATCCAAATTAGGCTCGCTTCCACTATTGTAACTTCCTGGTAGTTTTACCGGTAATTCATGGTATGAGTGTGTCTCTATATCACCAGGAACCTTACATAGGGTATGTACTCAGAAAAGGCCCTTTAGAGTCACGGGGCGGGACTTGTTAACTCATGACGATTGGTTGTAACTTGGTGGGAAATGATGTAATCAGACACGGCAAACAACCGGCATTTGTGAAATTGGAAAAGTTGCAGGAGAATCAGTGTATAACGAGGAAGTAAACAGAAACACGACAAACATCGCTACTTCCCCCTTTGTTGATATCTTGTTATTCTCTGCTACTGTGAGCCCCTTTTGGTTGCTGATCAGTGATGCTACTCACCGCTGAAATGGTTGTGATATGCTGACGTCTTAGCAGATTTCTTAAAGGAAGGCTGATTTAGCATGGAGACATGACGACTGAGAGGACTGAACCAGTGAGCCACATTCCCTCCTCCCAGTAATGTACCAGCAACTCATCTAGAGGAAACGGATTACTGTTACCAGGTTCTCTTACCTGAACAGTGGATCTCTGCAGCTCTTCCAGAGTCGCTTAGCTTGCATGGCTTGTTTCTTTAGATGTAGTTTTAGAACGTAACCCTGCTTTAAGTTCTCCAAAATTATTATCTTTGAGCTAACATTATGTTCCCTCTGAAATCAGTTGGTTGCACTGGATTTTATTTTCCCTTATTTGTAAGAATGATTTTTAAGTTATCAAAATAATTTTTGAAATCCCCACCATTAAACATCACACAAAAATGCTTCATTGCAAAATATTATATTTTTATCCCTGCACTGGACCATTTTGTTGTTAAGTTAACTCTTGTGTTTAGCCTTGAGTGGAACCAGACACACAATTTGTTGAAATAAAATGGACCAGAAAAACATATTTCCAGGTTTAATCGAAGAAACACCTGGGAGGCATGTTATTTTGAGGTTTATTGTGTCTAGTAGCTAAACAAACATTTTTGACTTACAACACATAACTGGATATATTATTTTGTTTCATCTGACCAATAAAAGCACTCACCCATTGTCCGACACAGTGTTTGCTGCCTGTGAAAGGTTGTCATTTAAAACCCAATTTTTTGTTTGGTCTCCAATGTAACTTTTGCTTTTTAAACTCCCCATCTAGACAAATTTGAAAATGTTTCACAAGTTTCTCCAAACTGAATTGCAAGATTTGATGTTTCCTGTTGTTGTGCTCTGCGAACACTGCTGAAAGGAACTTAAGATGCGTCAGCATGTTCAGCACACAGGAGGCTTCAACACAATACCAGAGGAAAGAGAAATGTAAACATGACTCAGGGATTTATATTTACCTAACCCATTTCTAGCTGTGAAAATGGTTTCTAAAGTCTGGTTGAGTCAAAACGCTCTGATTTCTGTGTAAATAAAAATGAATAAAGAAAACTCAAGCAACTCCATTTATACACCAAGTGAGGCAAACAGAAGCAATAGTAGATGCGGAGATACTTTGATAGACAAACAGGTTGGATTGTGAGTTTGGATAAAGTTTGTGTCATGCATTTGGGGTGTCTCAGCAGTTGGAGGTGTTATAGCTTTAAGAGGCAAAATAGTTATTCTTTGTTGATCTATATATCATCTAAGGAGATACAAGTTATCAGAGTAATCGCTAGTTCATACTTGTTTGATTAATCACACAGCTACTCCTGACCACACGGTGGCAGCAACGTTCAAGCTAAGGTTAAGTTGCACAAATCAAAGCTGAAGCGTGATTAGCTTACTGAGAGATGAGGTAGAAGAAAGAAACAGTAAAAAGGTAAAGTTATGTATGATGTATAGGGGTGTGAGGAAAAATCGATTAACGTCTGAATCTCGATTCCTATATAACAAGATTCAGAATCGATCTGAAATGTTTGAGAATCGATTCTCAAAAAATATGTTTTCTGAACCTTTTTACATTTTCGCTTCGCTTAGTGTTTGTCATGCAACGGCCACCGTCGCATTGACAGGTCTGATGAGCCTTTGGCCAGCTAGTGCTAGCTGCTAGCGCTGGATAGCTGTAGCCGCTAGGCTAAAGCTTCAGCATGAAAGACGAAAGAGAAATGCACCCCGCCCGGTCTTTGCTGAAGGTAAATGTTTGGGCCGTCTAAAAGGTCTTCTCCATGCTAATGACACTAATTTTTATTATTTTTTTTTTATAAATCTGCAAGTATATAAGAGCGATCTCTCTTTATAAGCTACACATTAACATCCAGCAGCGCTGCACACCAGTGGCGCTTTCAAGGAAGTCCGAAATATATGCTGAGTTCAATACCGTTAGGACTTTTAAAATTTCTAACAAAACAATGAAAATAATAACATAAGCCATAAATTTCTGTTTAATGATGGTTGATACGCAACATTTGGTGCATACTAAATATTTCCATGTATTTTTTACTACGTACCAAAAAACAAACAAAATACTTTTTTTTTCTTTTTAAAATATTTCAGCATTTTTTTTTCAAGACTAGAAATTTAGTTTAAAAGGTCTTGGATGTCCAGTTGCAATTTCATGTCTTGTTACTTTTGAACCAGTTCCCTTCTCTCAACATAGATTGTAAAATCCATTTAGTGTTGATGCCCTATTACATTCATGGCTAACTTCATCACAGACACTTGGCAGATCAAGTTGTGTGTATTACAAACACAAATGATGAATGAAAGAGTATTGATTAAGAAAAGAAAAATTTATTTCAATCGAGAATCGTTTCTGAACCGAATCGTCACCCCAAGAATCGGAATCGAATTGAATCGTGAGCTGTTGTAAGATTCCCATCCCTAATGATGTACAACATTCATTAAACCATTAAAAGAAGATATTGGATGTCCGTCGTTTATCCATTTGTGACAGCAGCTAAGTTCCCACAGGAGTAGTTGTCTTGCAATTGGAGGGTTCTAGGTTCAATTCCAACTTACGCCTACCTGATGTGACTGTGCCCTATTCTCTATATTGGAGTATGAATGTTTGAGCATTTGTGAGTGTGAATGGGTGAATTTGGATCCAGTGTAAAGCGCTTTGAAAAATGCTATATAAGTCCAGTCCATTTATCATTATACCTGGAGTCCTTTGTGGAAACTTGGGTACCTAAAGATAACCACACGTTTACACCTGCACGATGTTTAGTTCTGTTTCTCATATTTCTGAGCAAAGGGTCAATAGACCATCCAGCTTGATGAAATGTATCATTGGACCCCTTTTAAACTCTGTCAAAGCACGTCATTGTGTCATCAGTGCTTCCTTTCAAAGCTTCCCTGTTGTAGAAAGGTACCCCCTCAGCATCATGACGTCACAACCATTTTCCACTTGAGAATCTGTGCAGCTCCTCCAGAGTTACCATTGGCCTTTTGGCTGCTTGGTTTCCTTTTTAACCGTATCTGTAAATGTAGGCAGTTGTGTCTGTGATTTTTGCAGTTCTACAAGATTTTAAGTTGTGGATTGAGCAGTTCTTGTATATTATGTATAAGTAAAGAAGACTAAACCCTCATTTGTGCTATATATCATACAATCCCTGACTATGTATTAATATGTAACTTTTTTAGCTGGGTTTAAAGATTGTCTCTTAAAATGTATAGTTACTGGAGGGCAAAAAAAGCGTATACAGCCATGTAGTGTAATAGAATAAATTCCCTTGAGATTGTTTAACTATGACAAATGTTCTTTTCATAGTTCTTTATATAATTGTGCTCTCCTATTTGCAAAACAGCATTGTAGGTTTTGGCATATACCCAGGACAAATATATTTCTATCAACTTTGCAACTCTGCCAGCTGTTTCTGGAGCTGTTTGTGAAGCTGCAAAATCAAGACAAAGAACTTCAGACGAATTTCAGAAAAAATAACAATTTCCCTCTTTGAATACATTGTAAAAAATCTCAAATATATATGTTTAAAGTAAAAAAAAATTACACTTGAATATTGATATACCTTCCAACTAATATTTGACTAATTGTTTCTTAGAGTTGCTCCTTGAACTTGAACTCGTTACAACCATCAGAAAGCTTCTAGTTCCATTCTTTCTTAGTTCCATTCTGAGTCAGATAAATTCCAAAGAAAATTCAAACCTTTGAAGCTAATAATTGTTTCTGAATTAGATAAAAGTTTTATTTCACAATAACAAGCATGTTCAGTTCTACAACCCCAAATCAGAAAAAGCTGGGATGGTATGTTTAAAGAAAATCAAACACAAAACAGTTTTTGTTAAATAATCTTTGACCTGTATTACATTGAAAACAACAGCCCATTATTTAATATGTTCCTCATGAATTATATTGTTTTTGGGTTTTTTTCAAAATCAGCACATTCCAATTTTGATTCTTGCAACACATTTATGAAAAAGTTGGAAGACTAAAGTATCTACCACTTTGTAATGTTGCTATTCCTTTTCACAACACTAAACATATGTTTACTGATTGAAGCCACCAAGTAATGAAGTGTTCCAGGTGTAATTTGTTCCCATTCCAAAAAATTCTTCAAGTGGGAAACGGTACAGGATCTTCATTGTTGCATTTTGCGCTTTAAAATGTGTCAAACATTCTCTACAAGAGACAGGTTGGTACTGCAGGCAGGCCTTTCAAGTAACTGTACCCTCTTCCTCTGCAGCCAGGACATTGTAATGTGTGCAGAATGTGGTTTTACATTGCCTTTTTGAAATATGCATGGGCATCCCTGGAAAAGATCTTTTCTCGATGAAAGCATATTGTGCTCCAAAAGCTTTACATATTTTCAGATTTTATGGTGCTATCACAGATAAAGTGCAAGTTACCTCTGCCAAGGGCACTGATACAACCTCACACCACGACAGACCCTGGCTTGTTGCTGCTAACAGTCTGGATGATTCTTTTCTTCTTTGGTCCGGAACACACGGCATCCACCCCCCCCACCCCCACCCCCCAAAAAAAAGCCAAAATACTGATTCATCTGACCACAGTAAATGTTTCCACTGTATGATGGTCCATCCAGATGCCTCAGATGCCTCAGAGCTCAGAGAAATCAACAACACTTCTGGACAGTTACAGTAACACAGTGCTTCCTTTTGGCACTGTACAGTTTTCACTGGCATTTGTGCTGCATATTGTGATATTTGACAAAGGTTTGTTAAAATAGTTCTAAGCCCATGTGGTGATATTGCTTATAGATGAATGATGATTCTTGATGCAGTTTGCCTGAGAAATTGGAGATCACGGTGGTTCTGCCCAGGCTTTGCCAACTTCTCTACAAACTGAAATTCTCCCAGTTTCCATAAATCTTTGAATTATGCTATGTACAAGCTCAAATACCCAAATTCCTTCATATTTTTCTTTGAGAAAAACTGTCTTCAACATTTCAATAATTTTCTGACATCTTGAACTGACCACTGACCATTTTTGGACCTAAAGGAGTAGACCTTCCTTGGATACCGCTTTTGTGCCTAATCATAATTAGAATCACATTGCAATCACCTGTTGGCATCACTTGTTTTAAATCACATCATTTTTTTATCTACTTTACTTGATTACCCTAAATTTCTCCTGTCCCAACGTTTTTGTGGAATGTGTTGATGGCCTGAATGACAGCAAAGGATGTATATATTGAAATTAAATGCCGTTCACAAGATGAAACATTACGTATTTTGTGTTAATATTATCTACATTGATATACAAGACAAAATCAATTTAGAAATCAATACTTTATTTTTATTATTAGTTGCATTTTCCATATTGTCCTACCTTTTACTGATTTCGATCTGTAACTGACAATTCCAAGGGCTTTTGGTGAGTTGGGGAAAAAACACCTTTAAGTACTTCATCCCATCATGCAAATATAATCAGCTCCAGAATGTGCTACATTTGAAATAAACTTGAAATAAACATAATTTGATTGATTGATAGATTGTATTTCAATGATTGTTGATATTTCATATGTGGAATATATTTTGGAAGGTTGGGTAGTTCCTATTTAAATAAAGTAATAATACAATTATTTTAAGAAAGATTGGTCCCAATTCATCATTCAAAGAATTAAGCATATTGATATGATATGCATTTTATTTTATTTTATTATAATTATGTGAAAACTGTATTAATGAGCACAATTTCATGATGTTTTTAGCCATTGCTGTATATTTTCAGCTTTTTGTTATTGTAATAGTTGAGATAATCTTTTACTATCACTTTAATGAAGTATCATTTCATTTCCATGTTATCCAAAGCCTTTAGAAATTTACTGTCCACTGAAGTCTACACTATCGGCAACAATAGAGCATAAAAAAAGATCTATGCAGTGCAACTGTGCATATTTGGGAAAAACCATTCATTGTGTCTGGATGGATTGTTCACTAGGAGGGGAAAAAATGATTTAGTGTTCATAGCCTCATGGTCAGAGTGGTCCTTCTGTTCTCTGGGAAATGTTATCATGTTTCGCCGAAATCATCGATACGGACCAAAGCTTCTCTGATCTTTCTGGTCATTCTGAGGACCAGTTTTTCGTCTTAAACATCTTTAGACAAACTAAATCCAAAGGTTTTCCTGAATATACTCTTCCACCTTTGCAAGCATGTTTTTCAGTTTGTTTATTCATGTGAAGAGTGGAGCTTTTATTTTGTTTTGCTTACTGTAGCAGTAAAGAAAAGAGAGCAGTGCAGGAGAAGCCCCAGCAGACACAGTGAGTCATTGTAGCTAGAAAAGTGTTCAGGGAGGTACACGTAGCTAATAGAGAGCTGTGACATACAGTAACAAATGTGGTATTGCTGTCAGGGTTTCACCAAACCTCCCAGAGACAGTTATCACTTCTGGGGATCACCGTACAAACGATGCCTAGCAATGTTGTCTACCTGTATGTCTCAAGAAATGAGAATATTGTAAAAAAAAAAAAAAAGTTACATATTTTTGTCACTCATTTCAGAAGATGAAACTAATTTATTATGTATATTTATTCCACATAGAACGAAATATCCCAAGCCTCTATTTATTGTGATGTTGAGGATTATGGCTTACAGATGTAATGAAAATGTAACTTCTCAGAAATTTTTAATATTACACCAGTTCAATAATAAATTATATTTTAAATAGAAATACAAGGCTTCTGTAAAGTATGTCCATCAGTTACACTTGGTTGGGACTCTTTTTACATGAATTACTGTATCACTGCAGCGTGTCATGGAGGACATCAGCCTTTGGTCCTGCTGAGGTGTTCAATAGCAGCCTTCAGATCAACTGCTTTGCTGCGTCGGGTGTCTCTGAATTTCCTTTGGCAATACTCCAGAGATTCTCTATGGGGTCCTGGTCAGGCCACTTTGCTGACCAACCAAGCACAGCTTTTAACATTGAATAAGGCTTTTGGTATGTTGGACTGGTACCAAGTCCTGCTGGAAGATGAAATAAGCATTTCTACACAGCTTGCTGGAAGAACGAACCATAGAGTGCTCTGAAACTTCCCGCTAGATGACTGCATTGGTTGTAGACTTCAGAAAACCCAGTGAACCAACACCAACAGGTGACATGGTATCCCCACTCATCACAGTCTGCGAAAACTTCACACTGAACTTCAAAAATGATTATGTACCTCTCCACTATTCATCCAGACTCTGGTTCCTCGATTTCTAAATAAAATCCAAAATTTACTTTCATCTGAAAGGAGGAATTTGGACCTTTGAGCAACAGTCCTGCTTTATAATTCTCCCTAACCCACCTGAAACACTTCTGGCAATTTCTTTTGTTTAGTGTTAGACCAGTGTTAGATCGTTCTGTGGGTAGTTCTACAGATGAGAAGATTCCAGCTTCAAATCTCTCCCAGTGAAGCTACTCTAAATTATTGAATTACTTTTGTCTGTCTATGACTGTTGTTTCACCTTTTCCTACCACTTTTTAAATTTTTTTTTTACATTTTTACCTTCAACTCAACTTTGTATGAAAATGCCTTGATACAGCTTGCAGTGAACAACCAGCTTCTTATCAGTGACCTTCTGTGGATAACCTTTCTTCTGGAGGGTGTCAATGGCGGTCTTTTGGACATCTGTCAAGTAAGAAGTCTTCCCACTGATTGTTTAGTCCACAATATGACCACTACAAAAGATTTATTTTACAATAAAAATGCTAAAAATGTGTTTCTTAGACACTAAATCTTGGGTTTCATTTTCAGTAAGACCATCAAAATTACAAGAAAAAAAGGCTTGAATATGGATATAACTTAGATATACATTTCACTTTCTAAAATGAGTACATTTTTCCTGATATTTTAAGGTTTTTTATATGAATCTGTAGAATTTATATATTTAGCCATCTTGCAACCGCATTATTGTTTTTTAATGAGAATTAATGTGATAGATCAAAACAACACATTAGTGTAAAGTGAAAGGAAAATGATACATGGTTTTCATTTTTTTACTCCTATTACAACTCCTATTAAGTCAGATAAAAATTAATGAAGAAAATAAAACACTTTTCTGATGGTTACACCATAAACGTACATTATAACACACAAACTGCAAGCACACTCCAACAGCTTCAACTGGAAAAAAAGAAAATGTCATTTTGACTGACTTTTGACAATAGATTCCCATCTGTTCAGGTAATCTATGTAAGATTGAAGTTACAATTTAGGATTAAACAGAAAGCAAACAGATAAGAAATACACTTGACACTGTTTCCAGCATAATGATTTATTCTGAGTCAAGCTCACATTATGTGAACACATTAGTCATTCTGCCATCAACATCACAGACTTCCCTGACTTTTTATCATTATCATCCATTGCACTGGAACGCTGATGGATGTCATTGTAGAAATAGGCATCTTTCTGGTCATTAGATTCTCGAAAAAATTAAAGCTTGCTTTAGAGCTTATAGATAAAACAAGAAAAAGAAACTGCTATTTGCCAACACCTAGCTACTGTAGATGAAGGCAGCAACAGAAGTGACAAGCATACTTACCATTAATTACAAAAATCATTTACAAGTTAAAGGAAAAAGTCACAATTCTCTGTGAGAAAACAATCAGTGTAAAACAGGAAATTACTAAGATTTTATAGCAAACACAAAATGATTGGAACTGACATTTAAAACTGGCCTAATCGTCTTACATTAGCAATTAGCAATTAGCATGGTTAGTGTGGCTAGCATTACAGAGATGGCCATCTGATTCTTCCCCTAATTCCAAGTTTTCAAACGGCTCCCAACATCCAACCAATCATCCTATCCAATGACAGATAGCTTGAATTGATAAAACAAAGCAAGTTTGCTGTCCTCCATTCACCCTAACTGTTAGCTACTGAAAATCTGGCTCTGTTTCAGTCTGAATAGACGGCAGACATGTCCTTGCTATATCCTAATTATGGATCTAATATTTAGTTTCCTTTTAATTAGCTTCTCACATCTCTGTGCTTCTGATTTCATTTCAAAAACCTCAATGGAACTGTATAAACCGCTAACTTTGAGTCATTTTGTCTCAGTGATAACTTCCATATCTTAAAGTGTAGTTACCTCGATTTGGTGGCTGTTACACATGGTTTGTTTGAATTAACTGGTCATTGCTAAGGGCTTGATAAATAAAGCCCTCGATGAAGCCTAATCACTAGGATCAAATATTTGAGTTGGCATATGGTATTGTAAAAGCTGGGAACATTTAATAAGGATAACTGTCATTTAAAAGATTGAAGTATTTAAACCAAATGTAAAGAAAATAAAAATAAATAATAGAATTCTACATAAGACTAATTTGGGGTCCTGATTAGGCAGAGTTTAGCTCTTCAGTGTTTGATACCACTCAGCAAAAGTACCCTATAAGTCTATAGTGCCCTTTTCTAGTCATAATAATGATTATACCATAGCCAGATTCACCCAATCACAATCCTAAACAAGCATACGCCAATTCAATGAGATATTTTGGGATTAAGGCTATGTTTACACAGAGATGAAATCAGGTGTAGCTCAAATATATTTATTTGAACAGATGTCTCATTCAAAAGAAGTCAGTGTTTAAAGAAACCTGAAGGTTTCTTAGGTGCAGCTCATTTAATTAGTCTTTCTTGATAATCAGTATGTTTTGTGTGCAGTGTGTTTTTGCAGGTGGTTCGTATTGATCAATAATTCACTATTTTCAGATATCAATTCGGTGGGGGGTCGGCTCAGTTTTCTCCATAATTATGAGATCTCCGGCATTTTTTCAGGGGTGTATGATGTCACCTCCCCATTACTATAGTAAGTTTATATTGAAAAATTGATCCAGAGAACCACAGGCACCATATGCTTTTGAATAAAGCTCTCATGAAAACTAGATTTGTCATGTTTGCCACTGGGTTGACTGAACATTTTTTGTGTTCTTTTCTATGTTTCTCTGGCTATATCACAGCGCCACCAATGGTCCCAACATAGGTACTACAGCAGTTTCTGTGAAATTGTGTGGATACATTTTTTTTATTAGTGTGCAGCAATTTTTAAAGACCCTGCTTTTGAAACTATACCTGTTTTGTATGTGTAAACAGGGCCTAAGTGCCTTGCCAAAAATTACCTGAACATGTGACAGTATGATGCTGGAATCAAACCCAAAACTTTCAGTTTGCATGACAGCTACTTTCCTGAATGAGCCACAATCACCATTTGTTGCTTTCACAATAACATATAAATATATAGATTTGGACTTTGCAGAACAAAAACAAAGTGCATTGACTGCTTAAAATGAGTCAGCTATTTGAATGTATCAATTAAGATACTTTTGCAAATGAATAATTATATATATATATATCTATATATATATATACACAGAGGTAGAAGATATGAACAAAAATAATACACATTAAATTTAGAGGTAGTTTTTAAGTAAAGATGTTTATCGTTGAAAATAGTGTCCAACAAGCTGATGGTAACATGTTCATTTTTCAGCAGATCAGCTCTGGTAACCATGGTTTCCAGTTAGTTTCCATTTTTTCCCAAGCAATCAATTCTGTCTTTCCCATGAGAAAGACAGAAAATGAGAGTGCTAAAAGACTGAACAGAAACAGGTGAGGGAGTGGCAGCACAGTGGGAATTTTGTTAGGAATTTAAGGAAACCTAAATGGTTTGAACTCATAATTAAAAAACTTTACTCTACACTGAAACCAGTAACTGGCACATTCACAGCTATATTGCTTAGAGCTATTCAGGGACTTCTGCACAAACTATAACTACTAATAACTAAACCTATTCCTGAATTGCTTATGTGAAATGATTTTTACACAACTACATATTATTCCTCACCAAGTTTTCAGTCAGCGTCCAGATGGACTCAGCTGCAGGGAGGAGCTTAACAAGCTTTGGATTTTTTGCCTCTTTAAAACTTTTTCTACTTTTTATGTCTGCTCCTTGAACTATCCCAGGTGTGTTTTCATTTTCCAGCAGGTGGAGATGACAGGGAGAAAAAAAGGGGGACTTGATGGAAGGAAACAGAAAAAGCTGAGAGAGCGGAAGCTAAAACCAAATTATTTACTGCAGTATGATAAACAGGCAGACATATAGGATGGAACGAATTTGAATGACAAGGCAACTGATTTCTCCTAATTGGTTTTGACTGTCTGTCTTTGAACTGCCGGTGCGCCGCAGTTCTTTTTCTAGGCAAACGGGTTATCTCCTGCAATCTGAAGTGCTTCTTAATTTCTCGTACGAATATCAAACCTCTCCACACTGGATTAGTTGCAAATTTAATGTGATTTGCACTGCTGGAGCTCACGGGGACCTTTTTTTTTCTTGCTTTCTTTCGCTTAAAAATGAGTGAAGCCAAATCCTTCAGCTCTACCTTCAGCATGAGAACACCAACACATACCGCCCACGTATATTTTCCCACCTGCAGTTCAACATACTTGAACAAGTGAAAATAAACAAGAGATGAAAGCCATCAGGGAGGTGTGATAACAAGAAGTTTCAATGAAAATCTGCATTTATGGAGTTCTCTCAAAGTATGGAAAGTATTGACATGAAACGGCTTCTTAAGCGGCAATCTCTTGATCCAAGAAAAAGCAACAAGTGGAGCAGATTTGCATGACAAACAATTGACATATAACTTTGTGCTTTCTTTCACCTTCCTTCAGCTTTACAAAAGAAAAAGAAAAAAAATTAGAAGCTATATGTACAATTGAAGAGGGAGGAAACACAATTAGCACTTCCTATCAAGAGCTCTCCAAGGATGAGTTCTCCGAATGAATGGCAGACGTTTTCTCTCAGCAGCATCGACAAAACGTACAAAAAATATCTCACCATAAGCATCTCACTTCATTGTCTGTCGAAAGTTTTATAGACAGTCCAGCTCTTGATGAGGCGACTTCTTGGAAAGATTGAGCTACTGATTTATGCTATTGACTTAGTTAGTTTAAACATTTAAGAGATTGAATGAGAGATGATTAAAGACAGTTTATATTTTAGCATCGTTAGCAGGTAATGGTAAGCCAATGTCAAACAACTTTTGGTAGAGAGGGTGTGATGGTGTGGCATGACAGCTACCTCAATAGGAAAGCAAGGCTTTCCATCATTGGAGGAAATCGTAATGTAATGAAATTAGAAGATGATATTCTGCAGCCAGTGGCAAACCAATATATTCCCTTTTAGGGACAGTGCTCCATCCTCCAAGATTCCCCCTCCTACAAGACAAACTTTATTACTTAAGTGGGATGGATTTTTTTCAAGACAATGGAACAATTTCGATCCCCTGAGTTCAGTCCGATTAAAGACTTGTGGGATCATCAGAAATGGGCTGCTTGTGCCATTGTGATCAACACACAACCACTTGTAGACTGAAGATTGGGATGGGAAGTTGATGACCAGCATGAGTAGGAACTCAGGGTAATGTTGTTGGGCACGGTTCTCCCAACACACTGCTGTTATTCCTGTTTGTTTAATGAACAGACTGTTCTGTTCATAATATGTGCTTTTTCTTACATTTTAATGATCATAAGAACTGTGACTGTATATACAAAATAGACCTGAGTGTCTATAAATGTATTGTGAGTTGAAGCAAAATTATTATACGCAATAGGAATGAAAAATCCTCCATGGTGGCTATGGAAATATCTGTTAATACACAACAATGTAACTGTCCTTGCATATAATAAGTGCCTTGCAAAATTGATTGATACTAATTGAGCTATGGTGCAACCTTCTTCCTCTCAGAAAAAAATATAACACTTTGTTTAGGCTGGAGCTGAAACAACAGTGTTATTTCAAGAATTTCTGAATGTATTGCTGAGAGGTGTCATTGCCCCGGAAGTTTCAATACATTCCAGTCATGAATGACTGCTTAGGTCGGAGTCCGCATCAACGATGCTGCCAGTCAATGACTCGTTGCAACATTTTTTGAATAGAATTACTTTGCTTGTCATGTTCTTTGAGATGTCATCTGTTATGAACTGGTGGTATATTAAAAAAGAGAATTGATTTGTGTCAGATGTATTTCACCTGAAAACCGTAGTAATAAATAAGTAGTATAGCATTTTCTCTGAGATTTAATTGCTTGAATCTAGCAATAGAGATGTAGCAGCAACTGTGTTTGATCACAACTGACAAGCAATTTCATAAACTTTAATGCAATCCAGAAATCTAGCTTGTGTACTTTGTTTCAACGAAGTTGTTTCGTTTCAATTACTTTAAGGACATTTTTCAAAGGTGTTTAAATTGAGTAATTACAGGGAAAGATCATCAGTTTGTAAAAACGTGATTAGTGAAATTATTCCTCTGATGATTTCTGTATTGTTTTTATTGGGAAAAAAAATCTCTCCCAGAATTCCCTTTGTGCTGAGCTTCTAAAGGTGTCAGCCTGAGTTCTTTAACTCTAGCTCCCGCATAACTTCTAATTAACCAGAAGCTCCAACCTATGAATACATTGCCTTACAAAACATTTTTTTCTCCATGAACTGTAAACATTTTCCTGTGAAATTCTTTTGCAGTATGTCTTTACCAGCTTTGCTTATCTAGTGTGTGATCATGTATACATATCTTATTTCCTTCATGGCTACAGCTCAATTAGACTAAACCTTGAAAAATGCTAGAAAAAAGTATTGTCAAAGATTAACTATTAGATTTTGGTCAATAATTTATTTTGGTCTCACACGTGCAATTCCATGGCAACTCTGGCTTTGTATTTAAGGTCACTGATCTGCCAGAAGATGACAGTCTCAAATCTTTTTCTACCTTAAACAGTTTTTTTCAGGATTGACCTGTATTTGGCTCCAATAGGATATATCAT
The DNA here is from genome assembly GCA_028564705.1 of Apricaphanius iberus. NCBI lineage: Eukaryota > Metazoa > Chordata > Actinopteri > Cyprinodontiformes > Aphaniidae > Apricaphanius > Apricaphanius iberus. The sequence continues at coordinate 93,133 of JAPXFQ010002365.1, forward strand.
GTGATATCACGATGCTGCCACCATCATGTTTTATAGTTTGACATGCAGCTTTTTTGCATCTGAGCGGAACACCTTCTTCCACATTTTTCTGTGTTGTAAATATATTGTGTGAAGCAGTTGTTATGGGCTTTGCAGGAAACAAGGCATATCATTGTTAGTCGTAACCTTGCTTTAAATTCACCACACTTTTATGCCAAACCTACCTCCAAATATCCTATTATGGACTGAAATCCTAGTGGTTACGCAATTAACAATTGCATAACCATCCCTGCTGATGCTTGATTTGTTAAACCAACTGTCGTGGTCAATAATACCACCCCCAGTTCAGGAGTACTTTAGAGTATAACCTCTTCAGTGGAGAAAAAAGTCAGGCTGAGTCTTAAGTTAATTTCACCTTCTGCAGAAAAGTGGAGAATACTTGTCCTCATCAGCTGAGTCCGAAAGCATTCTGGCCCTCTTCGCAAACAGGCTTGTTTTATTCAATCCACATGTTGGTTCCCAGCATATTCACACCAATACATTTGCTGATTTATTTTCCCACACACACATTTCAGTACATCCTGCAAGATAAGGTGTTCCTGGCATTTCCGTACATCCTGAGAGATACGGGGCACCTGGTCCTGTAGCTTCATCTCTGATTAAAACACTCCCTCTATGGTACAGCACATCTCATATCAGATACTACTTCCTCCAAGGAACTTTAGCAACTTTCAGCAAGCATAAAACATTTAATCACATTAAAAATCCTCAATACAACTCAAGCCAACAGAATACATCCTTATGTGAACTTGATATGGTGACGGTTTTTAAGGGGAAAACAAACATACCAGTGTGTGCCACTTGTAGGATATGGTCTTTCTCACACATTTCCTTATACCCTTTCTCACTACCAGATCTTTGTGCCAACTCACCTCGCTGACCCTCCCCAACTAATAAGGACTTTTTCTATCAATGAGGATGATTGAGAAAGGCGGGCAAGGAATTGAGTAGTGTGTCCTTAGTTCAATAAACCTTCACAGAATAGTTGGATTTATAAGTAGATTAAATGACACAATTCGAATCGTGAATACTAAGTAGGAGTTTTCTGAAGGCAGTTGTTTGCACTGGATTTATTTTAACTTGTCAATAAAAAGGGGGGCTGGATTTTTTTCCTTTTGGCCACATTTTCAGATTTTTATTCAGTAAAAATGTTGAGATGAATTTATCCTACTCCTTCCATTTCGAAAACATGGGTTGCTTCGTGTTGGTCTATCATCTAAAAGCCTAAAAAAAACCACATTGAAGATTTTGATTGAAATGGGGCAAATTGTAAAAAATCTGAGGGGAGTGAAAACCTTTGCACAACACATTTTAGGGTCTGGTTATTCTATATTCCAAATAATAAGCACAAACTTGTGTGCGCTGCTAAAGTGTTTTGCCAAGGTCATGTTCCTAATTTGCGGCTGATCTGAATTTTTTTGTGCAAATCTTTGCAGGTGCGAAGAATAGAATTTAAATGATGGCGTCCAAATGCATCCACTGCTGTGTGTGCCAGCCTTTCTGTCCCAGGCACTACGCCACAGCCAGAGAGACAAGGAATAGGCGTAGTGGGTTCATGATGCAAAAAACGCCATAGCTGTCAAATCTATGGCTGTTAGACAGTTATTTACCATTAGGCTAGAGTGTTTGTGATTTATGTTTTGTTTTTTTGTCATTAATAAACTTAATGCATGCAGTAGGACTGCAGTGCTCCGAAATATGCAGGCACAGTATTCCAGAGTCAGACTTATTAAAGTTTCAGCTGTCCACTTAGTCCAGAGATGTCCATATTCTTTTAATGTTGTTGAAATTTTCTGCACTTTATTATGGCTTCTATAACTGTCAAGGCGCAGTACAACCTTCTCATATAAAATATATATATATAAAATTCTAACAGGTTAACCATTTTACAAAGAGTTAATTTACACTGATCAAACATATGCCCATTGCACTAAAGTGATACTAAACTAATGGTTAAGCGTGCTAACACAAACTTCCTGCAAAAATCTGTTTTCTACAGAACATCTTAGAAATGTTATAAATTACTCAAAAGTATTAGCAAACTAACGGGCATGTATACATTTAAAAACGTACTGGAATTTAATCTTAAATTTTGATTGGCCTGAATAATTTAGGTATTTTATTCAAGGTTTGAAATTTACAAATTAATTGAGGTTGAGTTTATTTACAACAAGGATGATAGCCTACATATTGATGAACATGTACGTGTAAATATGAAAGATTATAGCCTACAGCTAATTTTCATCTTTAGTCCCTTTGGGAGGTTGATGTCAACTACGAAAAATAGTAAAATATGTAAAGAAGCAGATCAGGAAACCTGATAATTCAACCACACAAATATTATTTGTTACTCTGGAGTTGGATGGCAGAAGAAGTTTTACTGGAATTAAGTTCTCTGAAAGGGAATGGAGAAGGTTAGTGGCTGAGCTGATATCAGCTCGGCTGGAAGAAGCTTATATATGTGGATACAGGAGTGAGAGGCAGCAGGTACTTATTGAAAGCAGATGAGTCTGATGAGAGTAATTAGTGGCAGCACAGAGCAACTAGAAACCAGCAGCTTTCAACCTGCAACATTACAAAAATCAATAAAATAACGGTAACAAGAACAAGAATAGTTTGCCGTTGTGGTCAGTATGAGCAGGAGGCGTAATTAAGCAGAGAGAAAAATGTGTCACTGAAAACACAGTAGGACAACAAACAAAAGAATAGAAAAGAAAAACAGTATTTCACTTGCTAAAATTTGATATAAAAATGTTATAAGGAATCACATTTGGCTTTTGTATGTATCTGAAATATATGAATTTTTTTCACCCGTGGTGGCACAAAGTTCATAAGTGCCTTTCAAAGGCGGTAAAAATAGGGACTTAAACAACAGGCCATAAATCCCACTACATGTGCAACGCCTCTTTATTTGCATGTTCTCCTCGCAATATTTATGTCTTCTGACAAAAACTCAAACATTTTGTATTATCAAGGGCAAAAGCACTAAATAGATTGCATGGGTCTTGCTGCGGATTTAACAGGCACAGTCATTTCTGCACCTTAGTAAATCACCTGCTGCATGTTTTTGCACCCCATGTGAGGTTTGCATCTGTTTTAACAAGGGCAAACCTTTGATAAATCAGGCCCTCAGTGCTTACCGCTTAAAAACAATTTCCTATAATTATGCTGATGCATATATCTAACATGTTCTCTTTGTTGTCTTACAGGAGTCCCACATGCGGTTCTCTCTTCAGGGGGGAGGGACTGTCTGCGTGCCGGAGACACCTGCTCCAGCGATGACACCTGCAGCCCACGACTGCGCACCCTCAGGCAGTGTGTGGCGGGCGATGGCAGCATGAAACTGGGGCCTGGGGCGCGAAACCAGTGTGAGAACGCCATGACAGCGCTGCTGTCCACCCCTCTGCATGGCTGCCAGTGTAAACGAGGGATGAAAAGAGAGAAGAACTGCCTGAGCATCTACTGGAGTCTTCACCAATCTGTGCTGCACGGTGAGATTAGCTCTGAGAACACAGAAAATTTATGATTGAACAACGGGTGAGAGTAGGTACAGCATGTTATTTGGATTACTGCGTGTGTGCTGGCCCTTGCACATGAATAAGGCACCCGCCTCCGCATAGCTAGACAGTAGATTCTAGGCTGAAATGAAAAGAGTGATTATTATGTCAAATATAAGTAAAACTGGGGCTCTGATTCCTTTTATTCCACCCACACACAATATATTTGATCACTTTTGTGCTTTTTTCAACACTCTGCTCTTATTGTTATTGAAGCCCATTATTTGTCATTCCCTGACAGTCAAACTGAAGCATTTGGCTGGCAGTTTTACTTCCTCCCATAAAAAAAGTGCAGCAGAGCCACGAGGATGACAGCACTGGGTGTTTTGTGGAAGTCAAATGCAAATGCAAAATCACAACACTGAGATGCACAGATGAAACAAGTCTTTGAGCTGTACATCATCCATCATTCTTACTGAAGCTGTGTAGCAGCAGAAATATTTGTACAGTACAATACAAATGTTCAGTACAAATATACAGTATTTCTACAGTTCCGGTCAATAGTTTACTCTCCACCTGCATGAACATTTAATGTTGTACCAGTTCATTTTTAACAAGATGTAGTTCTAGTCAATTATTTATTTGTCGTACTACACATGTTTTGTCTGAAATAAAGTTTAAGTACCATAATTTTCTGACTATTGATCACACCTAAATATAAGCCACACTAGCTTAAATTGAAAAGAAAATACATTTTGCAAATATATAAGCCACACCTGAATTAAAGCCGCAGGTTTTTCATTGTAGCATGAAATATTTACACATAAAGAGAGTACGAGAAAAAAATTATTGTTTTGTCTTCAAGACAGGCTTTTCTTTCAAACTCTGCCTCAAAAATGGCACCAACATGACATTAACAGACACCAACATGACTGGAACATGCCTGGTTAGAAAATAAAACATACTTTAGCCTACTAGTGTAGTCATTGGTCGCTGTCTTCATCTTCCTCTTGCGCACCTCAGAAAACATCTCACCCTACATTGATCAATGCCAAGCTAAAGTGCACCGGCTTGATTGCTTTTTAACTTAAAAGCTGCATCATATGCATTTCTTCCTGTGGTTTCCATGATGGGCTTGTTCGCATTGTACAAAATAACAGTTCAAAATGAAAACTTGTGTCTTCTTCAGCACATAGTCTTGCCCCACATATCTGTCTCATTTTTGCGCTTCTTCGTAGTGTTCATCTAAATTGTCCGCATTAGCAGCAGGCTCCAAAGCGTGTGAAAAAAGTAGCGGCCTATAATCCAAAAATGATGGTGTATAAGTAGAATTAGTATCAGGTTTATTTGTCATTGAACCACAGGTACAACGAAATTACTTTTACAGTTGGCCTACAACCCGTTCAAACACAACAGCGAATACAAAACAGATTGTTGCACCAATTTTGCCACTGACTATTAGATAGATAGATAGATAGATAGATAGATAGATAGATAGATAGATAGATAGATAGATAGATAGATAGATAGATAGATAGACAGACAGACAGACAGACAGACAGACAGACAGACTTCAATGTTTTGTCATTCAGTCAGGACCCGTTAGACAGATCAGACTGCACTCCCTATACAGCTGTTGGTTCCGCACAAGTGCCTTCAATTTCTCACACTAGTTTGGAAGTGTGTTAACGTTTCCCATGATGACACAAGGTAAGGAAGGCCAATTTCTCCCCCCCTTATCGTTAATCTTCATATCTGTGTGGGCTCCAGCTCTGCATCCATAAAGCGTCCTATTTAGTTGCACTGGAATTGAACGTTTCAGTCCATGTCTTGTCGTGACAGTTCCAACAGCTCCTTCCTTGTGTACACTATTCTGGAGTTTGTACACATCATATAAAAAGGGCTAAAAAACTATTATACTTTCTACCAAAATACTGTAAAGAAAAATATTTAACAAAGTTTTTAAGCCACCAAACAGCATTTTAAAATTGGGTTAAATTACAAAAACATTATACACTTGCAGGAGCTAGTTGGACTTCCTGCAAGTTTACCAGTGCACAGCATGTAAGTCGTATAATGTGAAACTTAACAAGCCAATCAGAGAACAGCTTGTTCGACCTGTCTGTTTCGTAGTTTACTGTGCTGCAGGTCCTGGAACGGGTAATACATTTTGAAGATGGGGATGGCGCCACTGCTCCTACACCTAAGGTAGACTTTGCTTAATGGTTAAGCGGAACAAAGAAAAATCATTGTTCAGATATATATTTTTGAAAATCAAATCTAAATCTTTTAATAAACTCTGTAAACGCTGCTTTAATTTAAATGAATTAGAGCATTTCATTTCAATAGTCAGATTATCTCAGCAAAGAAGAAACTGCTGCCAAAAGAAAACATCAGCAAGAAAAAGACAGCAAGTCTGCTGCGAGTACATGGATGTACAAAAGTTTCATAAAAAAAACCTGATGTTTCTCTGATAAACCTTTCAACTGTATATTACATCTCAAGATCCATATGTTCAGGGAAGATAAGTTTAAAACTGCTTTAAGTCCCGTGTCAAAAGTGAAGCCTCCAGAAACAATCCATGTGGGGGTTTGCTTCTCGTCTTGTGGGTGGGCTTCCGATTCTCAAAATTTCTGACATCTCTGCAAAAAGTCTCCCAAGAGTAACTTTTTCATCATGCAGTCCCAATTTAGTGAAAATCTGTATATTTTCTACTATCATGCAGCTCTGGGTCACAAAGCAATTGTAGTGTAGTGGCTTTGGGGGGAATAAGCAGAAAATAGCAGCTGATAGTGTTGTGTATCTCTGGTCTGCTAAAGCAATATGATGTTATGTGTATAACATTACTCTAGTAAAAATCTGAGTCATTTTGGATACATTGAAGGACATCATTATGTTAAATCCAGCCTATTAGCCAAGTTTGTGTGAAAAGTAGAAACTTCACGTTATTGACTGGTCTAGGGTGCGCCCAGCCTCTCACCCAATGATGGTTGGAGATTAGGTGCAAGCCCTCCTCTCTGGCAACCACACAAGGATAAGTGGTTGAAGACAATGGAGGGATATAAATATATAACCTTGATTGAAACTTAGTGAAAAAAATTATGTGAGAAGACAGTGATAAGAAATTATAATATTTGTAATAAAATCACTGTCTAACAAGTCTTGTTTTAACCAATCCTGTGCACTTTAAAAAAAAATCTGAATATGAATTCACAAACACATCGAGGCTCAGTGAAACATTAAAAACCTGCCAGACTCCAAATATGACTAAGCCTGAATCAGTAACTCTGTAGTGGACAATAAAGTGCATTTTGTATATAACAAAGGAAAAACTGTAATTTTCTAGACTCTGTCTGTTTTACTTTTGAGTCTGAAAGCGAACTTTCGGACTCTATGTGAATGACTTTTACCGGTATATTATCGCCTGAAGTCCTAACAAAATTTGACTTGTTGTTTTAGGGTGTTTGCGTTTAAGAATATCAGGTAAAGTTCTGGACAATAGGAGGGGATGGGGGAACAGGGAAAGCTTTGAGTGTACATATTGAAGACATATACAGTATATCATATGTGTTAAAGGCTGCTTCATACTCCTTTCGTTATGCTTCTATTTTCCAATTTGTCTCTTAAGTGTATGTGCGCAGAATTGCACACAGAAGATGAGCGCTCTGTGGAGTTATTTACAGTGCTCTGCATAAATGAGTACATCCCCTTTAAAAAGTATGAATTTCATCAGTCGCTCAATGAACAAAAAACTATTTCCAAACTTTCCACAAGGCCGGGTTTTAGTGAACACTTATTTAACTCTATAACATGAAATTAAGGTTAATAATCTACTTTAGATCATAAAATCTTCAGTTTTACTCAAATAGGTTGAAGTAAAAATGAATACACCCTGCAACAAAAACTACTACATCTAGTATTTTGTATAAGCACCATGACTTTTAAGGACAGCAGCAAGTCTTCTAGGCAATCTAGGCAACATCTATCTTTTTCCATTCTTCAAGATTAACCTATTTTAGAGTCTGCATGCTGGATGGAGAGGAATTCTCAACTTGTCGCTTCAGAATTCCCCACAGGTGTTCGATTGGGTTCACATCAAGAGAGAAACTTGGCCACTTAATCACCTTCACCCTGTTCTGCTTCAGAAATGCAACAGTGAGATGTTTGTTTTTGGATCATTGTTGTGTTGGAAAAGTGATGGCAGCATCTTCTCCTTTGGTATAGAGCAGTACATTGTTGAGTTAATGATACCACTGCAGAAGCAAACCACTGCAACCACCATGTTTCACTGTAGGCACCATGCATTTTTCTTTGAATCCTCACCTTAACGACACCATACAGTTTTTAAACCATTCCTTCCAAAAACAGTGATCTTGGTCTCAGTATTTTTTTCAGCATGGGCCCTAGCAAATTCTAGGCATGCTTTTTTGTGCATGGGCTTTAAGAGAGGCTTCCTTTGTGGACAATACCCATGCATGCCATTCCTCTGCAGTATGGTGTCCTGGAAAACGGTCACTCCAGTTTGGCTTTCTACTTCTTTAGCTAACTGCAGTCAACTTGCATGGCGATTTTCTTCAACCCTTCGCATCAGAAGACGCTCCTGTCGAGGTGTTAACTTCGGTTGACGGCCTGGATGGCCTTGTAAGATGGTTGCACTTCCATCTTTCTCAAATTTCTTGATCCCTTTTGCTACAGTGGTTTGACTGATATGTAAAGCTTTGCTGATCTTCTTGTAGTCCTCACCTTTTTTATGTAAAGAAATGATTTCCTTTCTCAGATTTCTCGTTCATGGGGAGCCATTACTGACAGCATTAAATGGGAAGGGCTTTTATTTGTAAAGTAATGCCCTTTTATTGTCACCTGTCTGCTGGACACCTCTTAAATGAATCATTGGACTCACCTGTGGTTTATTGCCTGTTAATTAGTAGTTTGTAGTCTTAAGTGTGGCTTTTCTCCTAGGACTATAATTGGGGTGTACTCATTTTTGCAACATGGGCTTGAATAAATTTGTTAGGCAAATTGCTTTTTTATGTGTGCAAATGAACAAATCTTGTTTGCAATCAATGGCCCACATTTGTGGGAGTATGTTGTAGTATAGTATATCATAAAAAATGTTGATTCTGAGAGGAAGCTAAAGGTTTTCTGACAAACGTAGTGGGGTGTACTAATTTATGCAGAGCACTATATGTATGTATGTATAGTAAAAAGAATTGGTCGAAGCACAGCCCTGTGCTACTTCACAAGTAACCCTTGAGTGTGGAGACATATGATTAACATGAACAACCTGGAGTCTGTCGGACAGATAGGATTTGAACCAACCTAGTGTTAGCTTATTTACATATACCTAAGCCATGCACTTTTACAGTGATAAAGTGTTAACTACTTTGGGGCATTTGTCATGTTAAAAAATATAAGCGACGCCTACTTCAGAATGATATTCAAAGTGTGACATCAGAGTCTAGTGATGAACATATGTACTTTGTTTGGTGCAAATCTGACAAGCCGTTATGCAGGTATTAAATTTTACTCTCTCTATAGCCCCCATAGGTAAAACTATACCAAACGCAATAATCCTTATTTTTGTTGCTTAATCGTTAAATATGGGAGAGATATACACAATACATTTTTGAGCTAGCTAGCACAAATATAATTGGTATTGTGTGTATTGAACAGCTTTCAAAAATGATTTTTTTAATCCAATCATTTTGTTGTCTAGGTCCATAGATGTTGTGGAGAAATTTTCCCACTGGTCCAGCTAATGTGGGAAGAAAATAGGTTTTGTCTTTTTTGCAGTATAGCAAAAGATCTAGTTTGAAGGAAGTGAGCGTGGCCAATGAGGTGAAGATCTGGAATCATTCAGGGATGTAGCTGATATAAAGTTTTTAAATGTGGGACTTACAGTTACGGAGTTAATAGTCTAAATGCATTGTCCTTTGCAATAGCACCCCCTATGGATTCAGGGGTATGATTTTTTTTCTTTTTCTTTTTGTCTGAGTAGCTGTGGGGTTTCTCTACCAGACTGTCATATTGGCTATGTTACATCATTTACTGGTTCTTCTGTCCAACGCCTTCTCCTGGAGAAGAAGAATAAAAAGAACAACAACAAATTCCTAAAAATCTGTACAAATGCAATAGGGTTCCCTGTGCAGGCTTGGTACCCTAAATATAAATAAGTACCAGCAGTTGAAAAGTTTTCCTAGAACTGAGTATATAATTCCCTTTGGAAGATCAACAAAAACCCTAAGGAAAACTTGAACAATGTAAAATGTTGCTTCAGTTTTGTTATATATTTCTCAATGATTAATCTTTTTTTGTTTGGCAGGACTGAGCCTGGTGGAGAGCTACCCCTATGAGCCAGAGGAGAGGGGCTCTGACTATGTTCGTCTGGCTTCCATCGCTGCAGGTAACTGTCAAGCAAATTTCTATATACTACCATGATTCAGTACACAAAAATGTATACGTCACAACAGTAATAATTGCTCTAACAACTACATTTCAGTGATTTCATGTGACAAACCTACACAAAGTTGCCCATAAATTGTGACATATAAGAACACTATTTAAGGGTTTTCACCTTTCACAAATACAATATAAATAGAGTGCCACATATTGATAACCACACATTAATAAAACAAGCATCTCCATAGAATGATGCTGCTACCACTGTGTTTTCAGGTTTGGGTTGGTGAGTGGTGACGCGACAAAACATTGCCTCAACAGCGCTGAATACCAAAGCATAGTATTTAGTTTTTGTAGATTTCTAGATGATAAAAACTATTTTACTGTGATGTGTTACTTTGTGTTTATACAAGTCATTCATATTTGTGGTTTTAATGTGAGAAAATGTGTAAAAGCACATGGATAGGAGAACTCTGAGGACAGTCTCAGTATACTGTATATAGTTGTTGATCTCCATCATTTTGACAGAACGGAGAGGTGGATACAAAGCTGGCTTTGTGAAGTGTTTGAGTTACAGGCCTCACTCTCCTTTTGTCTTGCCTGTGAGCCTGTGGGCAAGCCGTAGGGTTGGTGTGTGCGGCTGTTTGCCCCCGAGGCACAGTTTAATTACCTATTTACTTTAATGCAGCGGGAAGCATGGAAACTGGGAAGGAGAGAGAGAAAAACAACAGCAAGTAAGGATTAGGTTACAAAGATACGCAGAAGATGTGAGACAGCAGTTTTTTTGGTTTCTTTGAAAACTTGGAATACCTGCACACAAATAGGATTTTTTTTTTCTTACCTTGAATGAGGACATGTAGTCATCTGCTTTTATTTGTCTGACATCAGTTGCACTTTGAATGAGTGAAGTTGGGACAGAAAGTCTGTGAAGTATGTTTTAAATTAGCAAAATATGAGACAAAACATTCTTTCATCTCAGATTGCATAAAAAAGTTTGAAACAACCAATACCAGATCAACAGGGTGAAAGGGGCCCAGGTAAAATGTCTGAATTGTAGTTTTGTATGAAAGCACAGTGCTTAAAGTAAGCATCAACCTATATTTGTATTGTTACACATGGTTTCTTTTTTCTTTTTTTATCCAGATTTTAATCCTTAGGTTAGATCTGGAGATAAGTCTCACTGTCTCATAAATTGTTATTTCTTCACTCTAGTTAACGGCAAACTTATTAGGGATGTGCTGAGATGTTAAAACGCATTAGGTAGTTTTGCATTTTGACAGCCTCTAATAGCAGTAAGGGATCCGTATCCAATACTAATTTCATGATTTCAAACCTGAACTAACGCAGGATGACATTGTTTTTGCACTGCAGGGATCAGGAGAGCAAGTTATTAAACAGTTTTATGACAACTTCCTATCATGACCTTAATGGTAAATTCAAGCTGTGGAAAAGTTCTGTGAAGATGTATTCACCCCCTTACAGAATTATTCTCACTACTTTTTTTGGACTCTTCAAGGGCAAATTTAAGGTCCTAGACCAATGTTTTCCATCAAGCATCTCATCGATTAAAGGAAAAAAAGATTGCTAAAATTAAGTTTATCCTATGTGAAAAATGTAAACATTCCCTTTGCTTTATACATTTGAGACATCATGTTGGACAGCTGACCGTTGGTTAAAATGTCTCAAAAACTAAAATCATGTCCAGAACAGATGAGGGACAAAGTCATCAACATCCATCAGCCAACAAACGTATACAAAGCTCTGGGAGTCCAGCAAACCGCAGTAAGAGCCATTATCCACAATTGGAAAAAACATGGAACAGTAGTGTCACCTCCTAGGAGGGTCCTACCCATATTATTTTAAAACGTCATATATGACTCATCGAGGAGGTCACAAAAGAACCCGAAGAACATCTAAAGCGCTGCAGGCTGTCATGTAAACTAGTAGCAATATAACAGCTTAAGAAAAGCCAGTTATAAAATGATTTGAATAAAACTTATTTTAACCCTCCACGAAATAAAACAGAGGAACTCAAGCTTCCACGGTTAGGAATTCTTCATGACAGTTTTGGTTAATAAGCAAAAAATGAGGTAAGCATGTGCTGTGCCACAGGGTAACATGGATTGTGGGGTTGCACAGTCGGAACTAACCTTGCTCTGCAAGATGTATTCTCGCGAGATTTGGAGTTTTTCAAACTCAGGAGAATCCATTTTGGACTGCTCCAATCTAAACCGTCTGACCTCCAACCCATATTTCGCCGACCCATCCTTTGTCAGCATTGTGCTTTGGGGGGACGTTTAGCTGTGACAGGGACCAATGATAGTATCAAGAGCTCAGCTAAGTGAAACAAACATGGTTGACGCTTGCGTAGAAGTGGCTTTTGAATCTTTTGTAGAGGAAATGAACACAATTTCTTCGTTAAAAAATTAGCAAAGGGAAGCACTTCGTGAAAAGTGAAATAAGTGAAACAAACATGGCTGCCCCGGTTGATGCTCGCGTAGGAGCCAGCGCCTCTAATCAGCTCAAAATATTCTACCGGATGGCCCTCCCTCTTTCAGACGATTTCTGCTGCAAAGAATCCAGATCGAAATGTGTAGGCTCAGCACCAGTAGCAAAGCCTGATTCAAATTCAAGTGCAATGAAAAAGTTTTAACCTGATGGGGGCACTCCACTAACAATTTTTTGTACAAAATTACAAAATATACTAAGGGACCAAAAATAGCAACCAGACATGTATACAGGGTTTCAGTTCACAGGTTGCACTTCACATCCATGTGAAACTGCCGATACAAAAGCCACTGCTGACCTAAAAGACCTGTCTCAAATTTGCCACAACAAACATCTTAATAATCTTGAAAAAATTAGGAAAATTCTAAATTCCATTTCAAAATTCTCACTATATTTAAGAAAAATAGTCTGTGGACTGACAAGACAAAGATTTGACTGTATTGGATGTCTGTATCCTTTTTCGTCAGTCAAAGCATTTTAGCCAAAGTGTATCAAACCAATAGTCAAACAGGGTGGTGTTGTAATGTCTGGAGCTGCTTTGCAGCTTCATGTCCTGGCCGACTTTCTGTTATTGATAGAAGTGTAGATATGGATTATCTATTTCTCAGTTCATTACATGACGCTCCAGCCCACTTGGGTTATGCAGCGTGACGGTGATCTAAAGCACACACGTAACTCTGCCTCTAATTATCTCAAAAAGTGCCACTTGGCTTTGGAGTGGCCTGATAAAAGTCTGGAGTTAAGGTAGACCAGTGAGGCTGAATTAAAGTAGTTCTGTAAGTAAGCTAAAATTAATCCATACCTATGAAAAAGACTAAAAAAACTTATGGCAGTTGCTGCATGGGTGACACAAAAGGTTATCAGCAAAAAACTGAGGAATTCTCTAAGGGGTGGTACTTCTCACAGGATTATGCTCTGAACAACAAATCTTTTTAAAAAGCTTTGAGAAAGCAAAAGGAATAAATCAAAAAAGAAAAGAGTCCACAATGAAAAAATGCTTGCTGTTTTTCTCTAAACTGCACTGCACTTTTTGCAGCTGAATAAGAACAGTGTCATTCGTCAGACAGAATCAGGAGTGTGTACACTGCAATATTCTGACATATAGACATAATACCATTTTGCTCTCTAACCATAGCACTAATAAAAAGGAGGAAGAGGTTTAGCCTCCCAGATTTGGGCCTGGATCCTCCTAAAATGTCTCTAATATGGAGCTGCGATTTATGGAGACTTATGGCAAAAAATCTCTTCGCGTTATGTAGCTCATAATGTGAATTTGTAAATACCAAATTCTTTTTTAACTATGTGTTTTTATTTTTTTTCACATTTTTTTGTGAGCCTTTTTTAAATGACGAGCATATACTGGGAACAAGAGTGTGGTGTTTATAGTTTATGCGGTGTCAGGACAGAGTCCATATATATATATATATATATATATATATATATATATATATGTACAGTGCTCAGCATAAATCAGTACACGCCTTTTAAAAAGTACAAATCGAATCAGTAGCTCAATGAACAGAAGCATAATTTCCAAACTTTTCACGATGCAAAGTTTTATTGAATACTTATTTAACTCCATAACATGAAGTTAAGGTTAATAATCTAATTTAGATCACAAAATCTTCAGTTTTAGTCAAAATGGTTGAAGCAAAAACGAATACATCCCACAACAAAAACTACTAGATCAAGGATTTTGTATGAGCACCGTGACTTTTAAGAACAGAACCAAGTAATCTAGTCATGGAATGAACAAGTTGGTGACATATTGCAACATCTATCTTTTTAAATTACTCAAGAATAACTTCTTTTAGAACATGGATGCTGGATGGAGAGTGATTGTCAACTTGCTGCTTCTTAATTCCCCACAGGTGTTCAACGGGGTTCAGATCAGGACACATAGTTGGCCATTCAATCACCTTCAATGTTCTTCAGAAATGCAACAGTAGCTTTAGATGTGTGTTTTGGATCATTGTCATGTTGGAAAAGTTTACGATGACCAAGTGCACGGAGTGATGGCAGCATCTTCTCCTTCAGTATAGAGCAGTACATTGTTGACGTCATGATACCTTCAATGAAATGCAGCTCCCCAAGACCAGCAGCACTCATACAGCCCCATATAAGGCCACTGCGACCACCATGTTTCACTGTGGGGACCATGCATTTTTCTTTGAAATCCTCACCTTTGTGGTGCTTTACAGTTTTTAAACCATTAATTCCAAAACCAGTTAGTACATTTACATGCACAGCTGAATCGAGCTTTTTGGAGTAATCGGTCTACTAGCTTCCCCCCCGTAGCAAGCAGAGTCCCAGTTTACATGTCTGTCAGAAAAACGAATCATTAAATAAAGTACGTTCCAATCCCCGACGATAGATGGCGAGATGCGCCCCCATGTGTTAGCCTAGTAGTGGTTTGCTTCCAGCTGCATTTGGGCACTAAACTGAGGCTGGCAGGAGTGAAGCAGATTAAAGCAGGATATTCACAGTAAAAACGCATTCCCTCTTCGTTAGTCCAAACATGCACTGATTGGCCGCTTACGTTTGTCTTAGAAGCCATATGCCTCTTATAACACTACTGTTGTTAGTGCTGGGTCTTATTTCCGGTGTTACACCAACACTTTCCTAACTTCCTGAGGAGGTGCACGAGTGCGTGAGGGCCGGGGGGGCTGGTTGTGAAATAGTTCTGTTCTCAATCGCATTATCCAGCAAGAGCAGCTGAGCTTTTGAAACTCCAGTTCAACTAAGGTGTATACATGCATTTTAAAAGTCTCATTTAAGATGGTCTAAGGCAATAATTCGAATTGTTCTTGCTGCATGTAAACGTACTGGGTGATCTTTGTCTCATCACTCCAGAGTATAGAGTCCCATTGATCTTAATTTTTTTCACCATGGGCCCTAGCAAATTCTAGGCATGCTTTTTTGTGCATGGACTTAAGGAGAGGCTTCCTTTGTGGACGATACCCATGTTTGCCAATCCTCTGCAGTGTGAGCCGTAATGTGTCACAGAAAAGGGTCACTCCAGTTTGGCATTGGCTTGCATGGTGATTTTCCCCTTCTCATCAGAAGATGCTCCTGTCAAGATGTTAACTTCCATGGACAGCCTGGACGTCTCTGTAAGATGGCTGCTCTGTCATGTTTGGGTTGAAGGAGGACCCAGAAGCAGAGCGCCGTTTGGAGATCTTGCGGCACATTTTATTACAAATCCACAGAGAAACACTTGATGCAACCAGAGCACAAAGAGACGAGGCAACATAGGGAACCATCAACAACAACAATCCGACAAAGACAGACAGACACAGGAAGGTATATATACTGTGTGAAGGGTAATCAAGAGATGAAGAACACCTGTGAGCAGGGGAGGACAAGGAACAGGAACAACTGACTCCAATGAGGACACAGACTGATTGGCACAGACAATGAGACTAAAGACGGGGAGAAAGAAGTGACGCAGACAAAGACCGAGACAGATCATAGCTTATCCATCTTTCTTACATTTTTGCATCAATTTTGCTACAGTATTTTGACTAATATGTAAAGCTTTGCTGATCTTCTTGTAGCCCTCCACTTTTTATGTAAAGTAATAATTTCCTTTCTCAGATTTTGTGACATTTGTCTTCCATGGGGTACCATTGCTGACAGCATGAAATGAGAAGGGCTTTTCTTTGTTAAGTAATGTGTTTTTATAGTTATCTGTCATTAGACTCACCTGTGGTTGAATGCCTGTTAATTAGAATTTCGTAGTCTTAAATGTGGCTTTTCTCCTAAGACCTTAATTGTGGTGTACTCAGTTTTGCAACATGGGCTCGAGTTAATTTGTTAGGAAAATAACTTTTTTGTGTGTGCAACTTAACAAATCTTGTTTGCAATCAATGGCCTACATTGGTGGGAGTATTTTGTAGTATAGTATCTCATATAAAATGTTTATTCTAAAAGGAAACTAAAGGTTTTCTGAAGAAAGTTGTGGGGTGCACTCATTTATGCTGAGTACTAGAGCGATATATATATATATATATATATATATATATTGGCTACAATCTTCATGTGACAGATTTTTTTTCTTGTCCAAGAAATCTGTGGCTTCCTGTTTATCTTGTGATCAAACTGTGTCAGCTAATGTGAGACAGTAGTAATGTCATAGCATTAGTGTCCTAAAGTATTATAAGGCATTATGAACCTACTGAACCACAAGTAAATATGCCAGTACTAATTACTAATTAACTACTACAAAAAGTAAAAATGTATTTATCAAATTCAAGGTCTCAGAAACGTAAAACATGAGAAAACTGAAAATGAAAGACATGGTACACCTCATTAGCATGTATCAGTTATCTTAACACATCCAATGCAGCATGGTGAAGTGCACAGACAGAATTGATTTACAGCCTCCAGTATTGATACTTTTCTCTGAAGCACTGAACATTGACCCCTGACCACACAGGCATTGTGGGGGTTTGATAGAACATTACAGAGGGTTTTTTGATAAATATCTTTGTAGAAGAATCTTTGGTTAAGCTTTCTAACCAGCCTAAAGTGGATTACATTGCCATTACTTTAACTTCTTACTAGGGCTGCAGTGATTCGTCCAGTAACTCAATTTACTCAATTCCAAAAATTGCTCGAGGCAAAAACTCTGCCTCGAAGCCTCGTTAAATTCCTATGACGCGCGCTATAAGCGCAGAGATCTGATTGTTCCACACGGACCGTTGTTTTGTTCGCACCTGTGCAAAGCACAACAGCAGCGCGTGATACAGTTTGAATTTAGTTGGCGCGATCTGAGTAAAGATACCCATAACCGGCAAGAGAAAATGTGTCAAGTTTGGGATCGCTACATTCTAAACAAAAAAGAGAACAAAGTACAGTGTATTTACTGTGAAGAAGACTTGGCGTACCACAGCAGTACGAGCTCAATGATCCAGCATCAGAAAACATCCATGTGACTTTTCATCAAGCTTTGCAGAAACAAGGTAAAGGGAAAAGGAGGCAGTACATAACAGCAGGGCTCAATAGTTGGCCTCTCTGAAAGAGGAGCACAGCAACCTCCTTGAGCAGAATCCAGTTACCATCACAGTGGCAGACATCCAAGAAAGAGTATCAGGTATGAAAAACTGGACAGCACCAGGCCCTGACATGAACAATGCTTACAGGCTAAAGAAACTCACAGCACTCCATGAATGCTTGGCAGCACAACTGAACCAGCTGCTAAGAGATGGAACTCAGCCAGAATGGCTAACCGAAGGGCGAACAATCCTGATACAGAAGGATCCCACTAAAGGTGCAGTCCCATCCAACTATCTCCCAATAAATTGTCTTTCCACAACATCAAAGCTCATGTCAGCCATCATCTTGGCTAAGATAAGCAGGCACATGGATCAATACATGAGCAAAGCACAGAAAGGCATTGGTAGAGATACCAGAGGTGCTAAACACCAGCTCCTGGTTGACAGAACAGTTGCCCAACACTGCAAATCCCGAATGACCAACCTGTGCACTGCCTGGATTAATTACAAGAAAGCCTATGACTCGATGCCCCATGCATGGATTAATGAATGCTGGAAGCTGTACAACATCAACAGAACTGTTAGAGCATTCATTGCGAACTTGATGAGGTTGTGGAGAACCACCCTTGAGACCAATGGCAAGCCACTTGCACAAGCGTCCATCAAATGTGGCATATATCAAGGTGATGCTCTGTCCCCACTGCTGTTCTGCATAGGCCTGAACCCCCTAAGCCAAATAATCAACGAGACAGGCTATGGATACCGCTTCAAGAACGGAGCTACGATCAGCCACCTATTCTACATGGATGACATCAAGCTGTATGCTAAGAGCGAACAGGACATTGATTTCCTGATCCACACCACCAGGATCTACAGCAATGACATTGGGATGTAATTCGGGCCTGAAAAATGTAGCAGGATGGTCACAAAGCGAGGCAAGGTAGTCCACACTGAAGGGGACTCATTCCCAGAGGGAACAATATAAGATATTGAGGATAGTTACAATTACCTGGGAATACCGCAGGTAAATGGCAACGTTGAACAGGCAACAAGAGAAGCAGCAACAACCAAATAACTCCAACGAGTGAGGCAAGTCCTAAGAAGCCAGCTCAATGGAAAGAACAAGTCCAAGTCAATAAACAGTTACGCCCTACCAGTGAACAGATATCCTTCCGGTAATAACAAGATGGTAAAATGATGAGATACAGACCACAGATGTTAAGAAACGAAAGCTCCTCACCATGCATGGCGGGTTCCATCATAAATCCAGCACTCTGAGACTGTACACAAGTCGTAAAGAAGGACATCGAAGACTGATGAGCGTGAGAGCCACTATCCAGGATAAAACATCGAAGCTCCATAAGTACATCAAGGACAAGGCTTCAACGGATGACATACTTAAAGAATGCCTGAGACAATTGCAAGATGAGGAGGTGCTGGAGGAGGAACCATAATGGGAGGACAAGCCCCTACATAGGATGTACCACCGAAGCATAACTGAAGTGGCTGATCTCAAGAAATCCTACCAATGGCTAGAGAGGGCTGGCCTACAGGAAACCACAGAGGCAGCATCCTGGCAGCACAGGAGCAGGCTCTAAGCACCAGAGCAATAGAGGCCCAGATCTACCACACCAGACAAAACCCAAGATGCCGGCTGTGCAAAGAGTCATCTGAGACAATCCAGCACATAACAGCAGGGTGTAAAATGCTTGCAGGTAAAGCATACATGGAATGTCATAACCAAGTGGCTGGCATAGTATAAAGCAGCATCTGTACGGAATATGGACTGGAAAACCCAAGGTCAAAGTGGAAAACACCTCCAAAGGTGGTGGAGAATGACCGAGCAAAGATCCTGTGGGACTTCCAGATCCAGAAAGACAGGATGGTAGTGGCAAATCAACCGGATATTGTGTTGATTGATAAAGAGCAGAGGAAAGCCGTTGAGGTGGATGTGGCAACAACAAGAGATGGTAACATCAAGAAGAAAGAACATGAAATACTTGAGAAATACCAAGGGCTGAGAGAGGAGATAGAGAAGGCTTGAGAGGTGAGGGTGACAGTAGTACCAGTGGTAATCGGAGCACTTGGGGCAGTGACCCACAAACGGGAGGAATGGCTCCAACAGAACGGTGGAAGAACCTCAGACATCTCAGTCCAGAAAAGTGCAGTACTTGGAACAGCAGAGATACTGCGCAGGGCCCTCAAGCTCCCAGGCCTATGGTAGAGGACCCGAGCTTGGAATGGGAAAAACTGTCCAGGGCGGGCGAGAGGGGAAATTATATATATATATATGTATATATATATATATATATATATATATATATATATATATATATATATATATAACTATCAGCAGGAAGCAAGCATTAAGATAAATCACTGTTTTAATTTCAATTCAATTTCATTTATATAGCTCCAATTCACAGCAAATGTCATCTCAAGAAACTTTACAACAAAAATCATTTCAGTTAAAGTTTTCTATGTAAGGAATGCCAGCAGATTGCAATGAGTCATCAACTTGAGGTTGTGCCTGGATCATGCAGACTCCAACCACAGCAATTCCTCAGCAATCTCTCATACTGAGCAAGCATGTAGCAACAGTGGAGAGGAAAAACTCCCCTTTAACAAGAAGAAACCTCCGGCAGAACCTGGCTCAGTGCAAGCAGCCATCTGCCACGACCGTCTGAGGGTCTGAGAAGACAGAGAAGAGACAGCATGGAGAATGCTCGGTGACTTTGAGCATCATCTGGACCGACGTTCCCCATCCATCAAGGGACTTTATAGTTGAGCAGGGTACCAGACCGAGTGGAGCTTCTATGGGGAGAAATACAATAAGAGAAAAGTGAGTTAACAATCGCAATAACAGCAGAAACATATATCTGGAGAGTTGTAGAAGAGAAAAGTAGGAGAGAGAAGAAAAGTGGTCAGTCTGTCCTCCAACAGTCTAAACCTATAGCAGCATAAAAAAAAATACGTCAGGATAGCCTAAGCCACTAACTATAGGCTTTGTCAAAAAGGAAGGTTTTAAATTATTAGAAAACATATAAACATTCAAGATCAAGCTGTAGACCTCATAAAGTTCTATAGTATCGTTTGTACTTTTTTTTACTGTGAATCAGTTCAGCTTGTGAGTGAATGGTGCTAGAGGTTAAAAACTGCTGGGTGGTTTTGGAGTGACATTGACTTAAATTGACCATTACATTAGGAGAAAACTGTTGCCTCATTTTCACATAACAATCCACCAATTTTTATGACTGCGAAACATTCAGGCTGCGAGAGCAAGAAAGAACGAATTCTGCTTCGAACTGTACATGTAAACGTCTATGAAGTGTAATAGGCAGCTGATAGCTTCAATCATAGTCAATTGGTTTGTTTTTACCGGGCATGAAGCAGATTTGTTCCAGAAGTCTTGGGCCCTATCTTCAATTTATGTGCCGGTTCTATTATTTACAAGCACGCTTCCAGAACACGTCCATCTCAGCACTTTAGATTAGACAAAACAGAAACGGGAATGTAAAGCATCCGGCCAATTTCAGATTTATAGTGCCAATTTAGAACAGATATAATCTCAAAGCACTATAGAAGAAAAAGTCCATTGAGTATTAAGGACTTTATATCTAAGGAGGGAGGGGGATCTTAAATTTGATTCTATATTTTACAGGGAGCCAATAAAGGGAAGATTAAACAAGAGACGTGATCTCTTGTCTTAGAATTCGTCAAAACTCTTGCAGCATCATTTTCGCTGAACTGAGGGGTTTTTAATTGCATTTTGTTTACTTCCAGTTAGTAAAGAATTACAGTTGTCGAGCCTTGTAGTAACAATGCGTGGACTACTTTCTCAGCATCACTCCTTGGTAGGGTATTTCTAATTTTAGGAATATTCCAGAGGTGAACGAAAGAAATACAAGAAACTTGTTTTTAGTATGGGATTTGAATGTCATGTCTTGGTAAAAAATGACTTTACATTATTACTGATGGCCAAATTATGCCATCCAGATTAAGTGATTGACTTAACAGTTTCTTTTTCAGAGCTTCTGGTCTACAGATGGCAACTTCTGTCTGGTCAGAATTTAAAAGCAGAATGTTTAGAGTAATCCATGTTTTTATGACTTCCAGACCCACCTGTAATCTATCTAAATGATTGGATTAATCAGGATTTATAGATGAATAAAGTTATGTATCATCAGTATAACTGGAAATGTATCCCATGCTGCCAAATGATTTCAAAAATTGGAAGCACATGTACTTAACAAAAACGTAACTTTTTTTTTCTCCCATTTTTAATGAGCTGGAGTCAAAGATCTGAAACATTTTCTATATACACAAAAGACCCATTACTCTTAATTATTGTTCACAAATCTGAATAAATCTGCGTGTAAGTCACCTCTTTTCCTTTACTAACATAATCAACCCCACTTCACAGGTTTGGTATATCAAGGTACTGATTACACAGCACAAGAGTGCCTTAGACTGGCCACAGTAAAATGGCACTGAAATATGCAGTTTTGCTTTACTGGGTGAGTCAGAAGGATGGAGGGGTTCAGGAAAATTAGTGACTTTCTTATGTCTCCACCATTTCAGTGCAACACATATCCATTACATAAGGTTGATAAGTTTGTTGATTGTGGCCTGTGGAATGTTGATCCACTCTTCTTCAATGGCTGTGCAAAGTGGTGAATATTGATAGGACCACAAAGTACTGCAGCAGTTTCAAATTTTTGGAATCTGTACGCACACATGGCCATAAAAACCTGATTCTGAGACCTGACAAGGCGAGAACAGTCACAGGTCCATTATCTGAGTCCATAAGAATATTATTGCACAAGAAAAGTTTCAGCGCTATGGTGAGCTCTAAAACCTGACTGAAAGTCTTGAAACAGGTTTTTACTGTTGAAAGGCTCACATACTTACTTAGCAATTATTTTGTCAAGAGATTTAGATAAGAAAGGAAGACTAAATATAGGTCTATAATTTATTACATTATTTTGATTGAGAAAAGTTTTCTTAAGTATCTGCAGCACTAAATTCCTGTTGTACATGTTCATTTGCTAAGGATATAGTTATCATATCTAAAATGGGGCTAGTAATCAAAGAAAAAACCTGTTTAATTAAACAGAACAGTCCAA
Organism: Apricaphanius iberus; assembly: GCA_028564705.1. NCBI lineage: Eukaryota > Metazoa > Chordata > Actinopteri > Cyprinodontiformes > Aphaniidae > Apricaphanius > Apricaphanius iberus. The sequence continues at coordinate 115,699 of JAPXFQ010002365.1, forward strand.
ACACAAATGAGGTTCTATATTTACATCCAATGCTGCCTCACTTACTAAGGAAAAAGTAACAATGGGAGAATGCCAATGACTTTGATTTTAATATAATTATATTTTTTTATGAAGAATCCCATAAAGTCATTACTACTAGTAGTGCTATGACTCTGTGCACATTTGGCAGCTCTACAAAAAAGAAACCTAGGATTTTTCTTATTGTCCTCTATTAATGATGAAGAATATGACTTCGAAGGTTAATTTTATACAGCAGTAGACTATTTTTCCAGGTTAAATAGAAATCCTTTAGGCATGAAGATTGCCACTGCTCTCCAATTTCCTATAATTCTGCTTTAAAATACACAGCTCTAAATTAAACTCGGCAGCTAACCTCCAATGCCTAATTACTATAATTTTTGTACTATTGAGTGTGCCTGAATATCAAATGCACCAGCTACATCTTAAACGAAAATTATTTTTTTAGATATATTCGCTGCACCTGAATATACATCGCAAATTTTAATAATGTAACATTACATATTTAGACAGAAAGATGTTACATGGAAGATTTTATTTTTATTGTTGGTGTAAGATGTTTGTTTTTTTCAGGCTCTGCCAGAAAATTGGCAATTGGCACAACACAAAAGTAAAATTTCTGCTTAAAAAGTAAAACACTTCATCAACAAGGAGTAGCATGCCTGGTTAGAAAATACAACATATTTTAATGTCAAGTTCACTAAAACCACTGAAGTCATCTTCTTTATTGTCTTTGTCTTTTGTTGTTGTTTTACACTGACTTGGTTCATCCCGCTTGCCTCCTCCAGTGTCTCACCAGCCATTCATTGATGTCAAGCTTAGGTGCAGTAGCTCTATTTCCATATTTGATGGCCAGCTCGATTGTCTTTAACTGAATAGCAGCATTTTTTTTGTTTTCCATGATGAAGCTGTGTGCGTGAAAACTACCGGTAGTGTCTTCTTCGGCATATAATCTTTTCCCACAGGACAGTCTCACTTTTGGGCTTCTGCTAGAGTTTGAGAAGAAAGCTGAAAGCTGTTAGCCAATAAAATTCTATAAATTAGCCACAATCTTGTGTAGGATGGAGTGTCCAAAGATTATGAAAAAAGTAGCAGATTATAGTCCAAAGATTACAGTACCTTCTTTTTAAGGGGGCTACATTGTCTAATGCCAGATGCAATGAAGAACTAATGCTATGAACCCAGACACTTAAAGATATCTTTACCATTAAAAAGCAAAACATTTTACCTTTGACACCAGGTTTGAAGTCACTTGGTTTTTGGTTCTAATTTATTGTTTTTTATCACAGATGACAAGAAGTTATTTCTTAACATGGAAAATCATCTAATTTATATGATACGAGTAATCATTGTTAAAAGAACAATGTGAAAAAGAAGAAGGCATTGGCAGTAATATTTGCAGTTTTGGGAGTGGATGGTGACATTATGATACTCATTAACAGACTACATTTTTTTCTGCATACCACCCAGTCAGTTATGCTTCTGTAATCCCCCTGTGATTTTGCGTTGTCCCAGGACCAGCTGGGTGGAACACAATTGTGTCCATGTTACACTCCGCTTACTCGTCGATTGGAAAGCAGGGGTAAGACTTAAATCCCATAACAGAATGGCTAAATAGAATACAATTCCACAAAGTTTCTCTGTGTTATCCTTCTGAAATTAAACATTGGTATGGGAAAAAAATGTATTTCATAAATATCAGAGGTAAAGTAAAAAAAGGTTCCTCCTTGTTCTTTAAGCCTATTAAGCTTTTGTGAATTATTTGTGAACAAACATGCTTCCAGGGTAACAAATTGTTTATCGTAGACCAAACACTGTCCTAATAAAAACATGTGAAAGCTAAAGTAATTGACTCTGATTACTAACTTTCCAAAAGATTGGTAACATTTTATTTAAGCTCTGACAAACCTCATGCACATCAAAGCTGACATGGAACCTTACGGTTGTGATAAAGTAGCCTTGACAGGTCGTACTGAAAACTGCAAATTCCTTGTATGTTATCATACTTGGCCATTAAAGCTGATTCTGATTGTGATCTTTGGTATTAGTTTAAAAATACTGTCAAGGCGGAAAACACAGGCCACAAATAAACAATCCTGAAACATAACTAATAAGTCACCATACACTTGCCAAATTAGGGCACGGAGATTTCTAAGTATCCAACATACCAGATTTTCTATAGATTTTCTATTTAAATATTTTTTGACACATTTGTCTTGATTCATCATCTGTTTATAACCAAAAAGAGTAGGTAGCATGATAAATAGTCTGTTTCTCATTTTGGATTTCATTTCATTTTTTCTCAACAAGCACACAAATATACTCTTCTACCACACCGCCCTCATCTCCCAATTCCACCTCTGTAAACAAGCTGGTGGATAACTTATTTGCAATAATCCTCAGACATAATTGATACCATTGCTCCAACTAAAGTTAAAGCAATTTCGGGTGAAGTCTCCCTGGACTATAGGGATCCACTGGTACATAGTGTAAAGAGGGATTGTCAACGAGCTAAAAGAAAATGGCAAAAACTAAACTCCAGGTCCACTATAAGATCAACAAAAACAGACTGGACAGATACCATTTAACTTTGAAAGATGCAGGGTAATCCTCCTTTTCTGTAATCATTAACAAAAATGTCCACTGCACACCGAAGGTCGGGAATGACTTACTGTCGCTAGTTAGGCAGATGTCCTCCATTGAGGTCTTTAAGTCACAGTCTTAAGACTCATTATTTTAACAAAAAGCCTTTGATTAGCCTCTTTCTGTAACAACCTGAATCTCTTTAAATTACAACTTACCTCTTTTTATTCATTTGTTGTCTATTTTTATTGGTTTATGTTTCTATTTATGCTTTTATTATTGCTACTTTACTGTGCAGTACTTTGTTTGGCCAGTGGCCGTTGTGAAAGGGCTATATACATAAAACTGGTATGGTGTGGTAAAAATATAATTAATGCGCATACTTTGTTTGGAGCAGTTGGGAGACTAACTAATCCTCCAATGACAGTAGGACCTGAACTAAACTCCACCACGGCCTGCAAATAATTTGCCAGCTTTTTTACTGAAAAGGTTCTAAAAATCAGATGTTCAGTCTACACCTCAACACAGAAACCACTTCCAATGTTACCTCCAATCAGAATCAGAATCACCTTTAATGGCCAAGTATGACACATACAAGGAATTTACAGATACAGTACAACCTGTCCAAGACCATTACAAACAACAACAACAACAACAAACAGATCCAGGTCACTGTTGGGCATGCAGCCACCGAGCGGCGCCCCCGTTTATGAAACATAGAGAAATACACATCTGGGTAGGGGAGGGTTCCACAGTGAGGGGAAAAAACGCTCAACTGTGTTGTGGGTCCGTACAGCACTCACAACGCAGGTAATAGAAAAAACCACACCAACAAACATTTAAGCACATATTCAGACAATAACAATGACACATCAGGAAGGATGGGCAGGTATGAGCTCCAGTCCACAGGTTAACGCGCTGCCATCGAGGCGCGGCGTTATACAGCTTCCTATTGCAGGAGAGAGAATCGAGGATACAGCGAGACAGTGTGTGAGAATGTGAGTGTGTGTAAGCATGTCAGTGTGTGCGTCAGTAGATGCAGGTGTACGGGGGAGAGGAGACTCTGTTGACATTCTTCTCAGGGACATTTGATTAGGACCAGGTTGAAGGTTTTCATGGGAGCCACATATAAATTATTTGGATGGCAGGGAGAGATCAAATATTCCTTTCTGTCCCTTCAGTCTGTCAGTGGTTTGTTTTGTAGTCTAATTCAGCCAAATTGTAGTTCAAATTAAAGTTCCAAACCCAAATTAATTCCCAGATTAATAGTTCCAAATCCAATTAATTTCCAGTTGCCCCAATCCGCACCGACAGTTTCTCCAAGTCCGATGACAAATTTCGGATGAGTCCCAGAGCGCCGGCCAGATCGCCTCTTACAGCGTCTGTTCTGCGTCCCAGCTCCCCCCCAGCTGTTCCTTTAGCCGTCCAATCGCTTCCAGAACAGTGACCAATCTCGACCGTGTTTCAGATCTTTGTTGCTCCATTTTTTGGTAGTTCCAGTAACTGCTCATTCCAATCAGCAGAAACCCGATCACCATGATTGACACCCCGGTTGACCCTTACCGGTGCTTTGTAGAGTTGAGTAGCTTTTATCAATAGCATTCAGAGACCAGCTGACCATTTCCATCTTCGCTTATTCAGTTTGGTTTCGGAGAAAATTGCAAAAAGATACTCCAGATAGAGGCACAGGAGACAGGAGGAGGGAGGGAAAAAAGTGACCGTTCTGGCTGAGAGCTGAGCAGAGAGATCAATCAACACCAACATAGAGAAAATGTCTGTATTCCATGAGTTACACCAAATAAACCTTGATGAAATCGTTAAGCAATTAAGTTCCTCCTCTTGCTGCCTTGGTGTCTTACCCACAGCCCTTCTAGCAGGTGTCTTCCCCCAAGCCTTTGAAAAAAGCATTTGTCTAGCCACTACTAAAAAAGAAAAACCTGGACCACACACTGATGCCGAACTACAGGCTAATCTCTAATCTTCCATTCATCGGCAAGATTATTGAAAAAGTTGTGTTTCAACAGTTAAATAATTTTCTAACAATGACCAACCACTTCTATACTTAACAGTATGGTTTCGATGATCATCACAACACTTAGACTCCCCTTGTCAAAGTTTTCAATGACATTCACATTAATACAGACAGTGCTAGTTTTTTTGGACCTCAGTGCAGCGTTTGACACCGTTGACCACAAAATACTACTGGAACGACTGGAGAACTGGGTGTGACTCTCTGGTACAGTACTTGGCTGGTTTGAAGAACAGAGACTTCTTTGTTTCCGTAGGAAACCTTTCATCAAACCAAAATAAATTATACAGTGGGGCAAAAAAGTATTTAGTCAGACACCGATTGTGCAAGTTCTCCCACTTAAAATAATGATAGGTCAGTAATTTTCATCATAGGTACACTTCAACTGTGAGAGACAGAATTTGAAAAAAAAAATCCAGGAATTCACATTGTAGGATTTTAAATGAATTTATTTGTAAATTGTGGTGGAAAATAAGTATTTGGTCACTTCAAACAAGGAAGATCTCTGGCTTTCACAGACATGTAACTTCTTCTTTAAGAAGCTCTTCTGTCCTCCACTTGTTACCTGTATTAATGGCACCTGTTTGAACTCGTTATCTGTATAAAAGACACCTGTCCACAGCCTCAAACAGTCAGACTCCAAACTCCACTATGGCCAAGACCAAAGAGCTTTCGAAGGACACCAGGAAAAGAATTGTAGACCTGCACCTGACTGGGAAGAGTGAATCTACAATAGGCAAGCAGCTTGGTGTGAAAAAATCAACTGTGGGAGCAATTATCAGAAAATGGAAGACATACAAGACCACTGATAATCTCCCCGATCTGGGGCTCCACGCAAGATCTCATCCCGTGGGGTCAAAATGATCATGAGAACGGTGAGCAAAAATCCCAGAACCACACGGGGGACCTGGTGACTAACCTGCAGAGAGCTGGGAGCAAAGTAACAAAGGTTACCATCAATAACACAGTACAATGACAGGGAATCAAATCCTGCAGTGCCAGACGTGTCCCCCTGCTTAAGCCAGTGCATGTGCAGGCCCGTCTGAAGTTTGCCAGAGAGCACATGGATGATACAGCAGAGGATTGGGAGAATGTCATGTGGTCAGATGAAACCAAAGTAGAACTTTTGGTATAAACTCAACTTGTCGTGTTTGGAGGAAGAAGAATACTTAGTTGCATCGCAAGAACACCATACCTACTGTGAAGCATGGGGGTGCAAACATCATGCTTTGGGGCTGTTTCCTGCTAAGGGGACAGGACGACTGATCCGTGTTAAGGAAAGAATGAATGGGGCCATGTATCGTGAGATTTTGAGCCAAAACCTCCTTTCATCAGTGAGAGCTTTGAAAATGAAACGTGGCTGGGTCTTCCAACATGACAATGATCCCAAACACACCGCCCGGGCAACGAAGGAGTGGCTCCGTAAGAAGCATTTGAAAGTCCTGGAGTGGCCTAGCCAGTCTCCAGACCTCAACCCCATAGAAAATCTGTGGAGGGAGTTGAAAGTCCGTGTTGCTCGGCGACAGCCCCAAAACATCACTGCTCTCGAGAAAATCTGCATGGAGGAATGGGCCAAAATACCAGCTACTGTGTGTGCAAACCTGGTAAAGACCTATAGTAATTGTTTGACCTCTGTTATTGCCAACAAATGTTATATTACAAAGTATTGAGTTGAATTTTTGTTATTGACCAAATACTTATTTTCCACCATAATTTACAAATAAATTCTTTAAAAATCCAACAATGTGAATTCCTGGATTTTTTTTTCACATTCTGTCTCTCACAGTTGAAGTGTACCTATGATGAAAATTACTGACCTCTGTCATCATTTTAAGTGGGAGTACTTGCACAATCGGTGGCTGACTAAATACTTTTTTGCCCCACTGTATGTGAGCCCCAAGGCTCTATCCTGGGGCCTCTTCTATTTAATATCTACATGCCCCCAAATAGTCCAGATTATAACAACAATAAGAATATTGGTCACCTTCAACACCATAACTACACACAAAAAAATGCTGGGTTATTTAATCAAACCATCTGCTGGGTTCTAAAATGTGTAACCCATTTTTGGTTATTGGATGGGTCATAGGTTATTATTTGGGTTATTTTTGTGCAACCCATGCATTGGGTTAAAGACAGTTGGGTTATATACACTTTATGGTTAATATCCATCAACCCAACAAACATCAGTTGATTCAGGAGCTGGGTTATTTATTTAGTTATTTTTTAAAGAACTTTATTGAACAATAAGAACACAAACAATAAGGATTTTTTATGCTTTGATGCCAATGCATCATCTCGTCGACTTCTCCCGTTTTCCAAACAGATCATCTAGTGGCGAGCCAAGTCATTAGTTTGTGCACACCATACACCTATATCTAATTCACATTGTCTCTCTAGCATTACATATTCAAGTATTATCTTTATGTTGCTTATCAGCCCTGTATTGAAAGAGTAAATAAATCATGGAAACAAAAATGGACGCACGACATCTGTTTGGTTTTTACCTATTTAATTTTCATACTTTTATGCTGTTTTTTGTCTTAATAAACGTTCTATGATTTCATCATATGTTTTGCAATTTTACTTTCTATGCTTTTATCATATGTTTGGTTTCTTTACCACCGAATCATGTAAAGCACATTGAATTACCTTGTGTTGAAAGTGTACTATATAAATAAAAATGCCTTGCCTTGCCCTGTTGAAACCACAAGTTTATGTGAATATCAATTCAGCCATGAGCAGAGCTACACATGCTGGAGCTCCGGAGAGACATATTTTTAAGTGTTCCACTTTGAAAGCAGAAAAAAGAGAAGGAATTTGGCATCATAAACCATATTTGACAAAGACTACTGTCTCACATCCACTGCATTACGTCACACCTTCTTCTAGTATAAATAATTGATGACAATTTAAGCCAATAAAGAATAAGAAATTGACTTTCTTCTTTCATCTGTTCATATTATAAACCTTATAGAAAATCTAAGGACAATTGTGTTTAGTCAATTATTATTATTTATTTATTTTTTATTATTTTTTGCGATACTGCTTCAGGCAATATACCTCTTGCTATCTGAATGCCTGTTTCCTTTCGCTTTAAAGGGTGCCACTTTTGTACACAAACACGTGTAGTTTAAGCAACAGAGCGAAATATGTCAATTCAATCCATGTAAATCTTGCCAAGTCCTCTTGCCGATGCTAAACAGTGTATTTGGTATTGCTGGCCATTTATTTAAGTTTGGAGAATCAAAACATATTGATAGTTTAGCAATTTGTTAATTTATCAAAGAGGTATCAGTAGTTTGTGAGAAAATCGTACACAACCACAACACCCTGGTCAAAACACCTTCTTCTTATTCTGGTTTACTAGCTTTGTGAACCACTGCTCTGGGTTTGCATACCATTCTTCAACAAACACTAATTTAGAAGTCTGCCAATGTGGTTGTGTTGGTCAGTCTGACAGGAAAAATAAACCCAAGCTGACCACACAAGTGTTAGGTAGGTTTGATGTCAGCACTGTTTGCTTGACATTCCAATCTCTATCCAATAATCTAAAATTCCAGTTGTCTCCTCCACTCTGAGGGTAAGCATCTTAGAGGATAGAGGTCTGTTCCTATTACCGGAGATACTTCATTGGCACTGGATGAGGAATAAAATATATATTGATATCTTTCTGCAATGGGATTCCCCTGATTAATGACCAGCTTCATTTTGTTGTGTTTTTTCAAAAAGGATATGGTGCCCCATACAATCATACTACCTCCACCAAAACCTATTCAGCATTGACAGAAAATAGTGTTTCATGGGTACACCCACCTACTAAGATCTGCTGCTCCACTCACACATGTATTATACCACATGTGAGTATTTTTAACGGAAATGGTCAAGCTTATCAGTGGTACAAAATGTATTGCCAAGCACCCTTGTTATAACAAAGAATCCAATGATTAAACACAAATCTGAAGTTACAAAAAAATCTGAATCAGTTAAGATTTATATCGGTTGGTCAAAGCTTTACAGAAGATTTAGCTTTTCACCTTACAGTTTATCTCCTTTAAGACTGACACTCATTCATTTCGATTAATTAATTAATTAACTGATTAACCGATTTTAAAAGCCACCGAACAAGAAAAACAAAATGAAAATTGAAAAAGAAAATACTCAAGGCCTTGCAAGTTTATAATTACCACAAGCATGATCATGTTTTGTCACCTCATACATATGCTGCTTACTGAAATGACACCACTTGTTCCCGACTGCTTTGAATTACGGTAGGGTTGGACTGGCACTGTACTGCTTCTTCATAAATTTTGTTCCAGTAACTACACTGGAGGTCAAAGTTGACATCCATGCCATGCATCTCGACAAGTCGGCTGCCAAAACAACGGAGGCGTGATTAATGGATGTTTTTCCACCCTTATAACATGTCTCCCTCAAACAGAGTAATGACCCTTTTCAAAGATGCAAGCTGTAGCTGCAGCTCATCATATTTGAAGGAGTATTCAAATAACAAAGTGTTTCATCCTACACCAATTAATCAGCTAACTGCAGTAAAGTCAGTAGTGTTGAGAGACTGCCTCTATTGAAACACATCACATTTTCTGCAACCAGAGAGAAGCTTTTTAATGCATCATCGGGTTATAGGAGAGGTAAAATGTTGCTTCCTCATACAAGAATTTTCTACGTTGTGCTCCCTGGTTGGAGAGAAAATATGCTATCAGTTGGGGTTGTGTTGGGTGTCTGATGCAACAAGTTGCTTGTTAAAGCAATAAGGAAATCAGCTCTTTAGATCCAGAAGATCTAGCCCCGGTAAGGAAGCTCTTAGGTTTGTTGATATCCACAGAATTTTTTTCCCAGCTCTGTACAACCATGAAATAAAAACACTACTGTACTTGTTTTAGCTATCTGTGAATACAGAAAAACTCATAAATAATAATTCCCTATACTTGAATAGTGCTTTATCAAGTCCAGAGGGTCCCCAAAGCACTTCACAACACATTCAGTCATTAAACCTTTCATACACACATTCAGACACTGGTGACGGTGGGCTGCATTGTAGCTGCTGCTGCCCGGGGGCACAAATAAGCAAGACTCCTAAACACTGGCTCCAATGGTCAACACCTAGGTTGTTTTACCCTTTCTTTTTTTTTTTTTTACTTCAAAAAATCATGACCAACAGAAAGAGACTTGTTTGAAGAAAAAAATACCAAAAAAATGTTTGTCAAACGGAAAACTGATTTCTTCCAAATAATTTCAACAAAACATGAATATTTGAATTCAGTTTATTTACATAGAACAGAATCACCACAGATGTCTTCTGGAGGCCTTTTACAATTTTTTTTTATAAATGTATAAATATATTCTAGAAAGATTCCAATCAGTTAACTGTATTTTTAAGGAATCCCAGCAGATTAGGTCAAGACACTGACGTAAGGTTATGCCCTATACATGCAGACTCCAACCACAGCAATCATTCAGCAACCCCTCATACTGAGCAAGCATTTAGTGGAGAGGAAAAAATTGCCCTTCAACATAAAGAAACCTGCAGCAGAACTTTGCTCAGTAGGAGCGGCTATCTGCCACAACCGTCTGGGGGTTTGAAAAGAGAAAGCTGTTGGGTATTACTCATGAATGTTGAAATTAAGACAGTCTGATTGTTAAGATCAGACAAATTTATTTTCGCCCTCGGCTGCACCCCCCTTTTCCTCCGGCCATGCCATTCTAACCCATTGCGGAACTATCCGCTTCTTCCCCGTTTCGAATCCGCTGAGCGCTGGATGATCTGCTGCCCCAGTTGGCTGGGATAGCAATCTATCAAAGACCCCTGGCGCTGCCTGATTCATGATCAATACAAGGAAAGGGGGGCAAAGCGCTCACAGCCAGCATAAAAGGGATGGATTAGTATCCATCTTCCTCTTCCAGTTTGCTTCCACAAGTGGGCAAGTTCTTTCAGAACTTCAAAGGAGTTTCTGTGCTGTGTTTGTATTTCTATTTACGGGCTAACTGTGAGTTTTTTGTACAATTGTGTTAGAATAGTTATTGTTTAATAATAACTACTGTCACTCGACCATGGGTTTTAACAGCGTCACGGCGCTCCTCTTAAATGGCAGGTTTATACCGAGAGTCGTTGCCATCCTCTTTTTACTCAACCTATTTCAAGTTTCTTTGTAGCCGAAGGCTAATCCGGTAGATAAGCGCCACGTGGTCTTTTTGTCCGAAGAAACCACCAGGCGTCTTGCAGATCATCAGATCAGCCGTAAAACATCCCCCTGCTTTCGGTGTTTGCCTGCTTGTAGACATATCTCTCATCTACGCATGCTTGCGTGATCCGACGTACGTACCTACGAAGCGCCCGTGACGCGCCTAATGGCGTCATCGCTGGTCGCCTAATTGCACAGGTACCGGTAGTCTTGACAGAACCGTTTGGTATAAGTAGTGTTTTTTTATTTTAGTTGTGTTTTTAGAATAAATTAGTTAAAATGAATCAAATCTCTGGTTTCTTTTATTCTGAGTGAGTGTGAATTATTGCAAAGATTTCATGTTCCTTGAGATAGGATCTTTCTGGTGTAATCACAAATAATTAATCATTATAAATGAGATTTTTGGTTCATAATCCCCCTTTTATTATATATAGTACATTGTAGTTTAGCAGGATATCAGACCACTCACTAAGCTAGTAACATACACACATCTAACATACTAAGTAAAAGAACTAGACTTTTTCTATCCATCAACAACCTTTTAAAAACACTGTTTATACCACTGACGAAATGGCCGGTTTGTACCCAAGCAGTCTGAAAAATGAAACCTTACAAGTGCAGTAGAACACAGTGAAGTCCTGAGCTAATTTATATCTGCCCAGACATATCCCTACTTGAAAGATTCTTAGATCTCCGAAGAAAGGAGAAGTTGTTGTTTGGGGGAAATGTAACATTAAAAGGGAAACCAGCTGTTGTTAGCTGATTCGGCTAGCACCTTGCAGTGGTTGTGGCTAGCAGCTAGACCTTATGGTCGTGTGGCTAGTGGTAGTCACAGCTTGCCCACATCAGCTCAAAACGTCATGGTATCCTCTCAGATTGGCTCAACAAGTATCTTTTCCCACAGCAAGACAACAGGGTATCTGCAAAAGAGAGGGTCTTGATCTTTCCTGGAATCTGTAATTCAAAGATTCATTGGCAGAGTTTCAAACAAGTCAGATTCAAGACTTCTCTCAGAAATGTGTTCGAACCCTCCCGAATAATGGATGGATGTTTGCAGCATATTCGGCTCTCCAATGTGAGTCTCTTCATGACCCACACACAGCAGGACAGAAGAAGAGAGATGATGTCACATTAACACAGCGAGTGAGTGAATGGCACATCAACGGAAAACGTAATTTAAAAGTATAAAAAAGGGTGCGTATACAAAAAGAAATCTCTAAAGCACTAATCATTTCCTGATGTCTAGTTACATCTAACATCTAGAAATGGAAGGAATATGGCACATGTGGAAATCTGCCTAGATCAGGCTGTCCTCATAATCTGAGACACTATTCAAGAAGGAGACTAGTGAAAGGCCAACAGGGGCCCTATGATTACGCCGAAGGAGTTACAAGCTTCAGCATCTGAGATGGGACAGATGTGAATACAACTGTTGCCTTGGTTCTTCACCAGTCAAAGTTTTATGGTAGAGTGGCAATGATAAAAGCTATTTGAGGTTGCCAAAAGGAATATGGGAGACTTTACGGTAAAGTGGAAGAAATTTCTTTGACCAAAAAAATGAACTCTAGTTCGGCTGAAAAAGTAGGTCTCATTTCGATTGAAACAAACTATTGTGGTTCGATTGCACATGTGGCAAGCAGACCTAGGTCTACACCAAAAACAAGAAGCAGACTATTTTGCAGTGCATTCTGGGTAAATACAGTCTCAACAACTGTGCATGCTGGATAGATAGGTGCTGGATCTTGTACATACCTGACTTAACGTAAGTATAAGGAGGACATAAGTGCTGAGAAGTTGAACAGTACGCGCCCTTACCCATTGCAAAACTGCTTCATATGGAGCTATATAAAGCATTGAAAAACAACATTCTCCATAGTAATTTGCCTTATCTCTTCATTCTGAGTCCATCACCGCAGCAGTTTTTATCTGGCACATTTGCCAAACACAACAGAGCAGTCCCTAAACCCCCACAGTCTGCTACCCCTCCAACTTAAATTTCACTCTAGAAGTGAGTCTCCCCCGCCGAACCAAGAAGTGCAGTAACACCACAGCGCCACCACAGACTGGGAGGCAAACATGCTGCTAATAAGCTTTGGTTTGTCTGAGAAGATCTGAATTTATCTTTCTATTTTTACATGATAATTGATATTCTAAGATTAAGGTGCTGTTTTATAACGTAGCCCTGCTCTGAGGCTTTGACAGATAGATTTGGATGGCTTTTTTATTATGTTTAAATTGTATACAAGTGAGTATATGTTCTAATTAAGTGTTACCGTATATTTTTATTTAGGGACGTCTCTATACAGACGGTTAACCGTAAATAAAATTTGTTCTACAAAGTACTTATTTAGGGCTGTCTATAGACATGCACAGTTTTCACAAGTGTATTTTTTTAAGCATATAATTTTTCTTCCCCTTCATTATGATATAGTTATATAACTTGTTCAAACTTATACTAAACTACATCAGAGATTTGAACCAAAGAGCTTTTAGTATTTTAGTTACTAAAATACACACTGTGTATTTTAGTAACAATACACAGTGTGACATATCCAGAACTATCCAGTCAGCAAAACAGCAGAAACGTCCTTCTTGCAAGGAACGATTCAAGTGTTTTTTAGATGAAAAGCCAAGTCGTTCGTTGTAGCGGCCAAAGCCGTTTGAAAAAACGGGTGTTCATCTGTAGCCATCTTTCAATATTTACAAAATGATTCCAGACGTCGCAGTACTGTCGTCATCAGCTTAGCTTGCATCTGACCTGACTACATCAGATACACCGATTTGATTGATTTCCCGAACTTTTTACGTAATGCAGTAACAGTATTATTGCTCGATGCCAGAGTGTCTTACAGACACAATTTAAATTGTGCTCTTGCGAGACCTCTGGATTTCCAAAGGTATTTTTAGTGTGCTCTCTGCTAGTAAACTTCATTAACAGCCCCATTAAACAAAATTTGCTTTCCACAACAGATAACTTACATGTTTTTATAAATGTGTGCTGTTTTAAATTCAATTTATTTAAGAGGTTACATATGAGAATGTTACTGTATGTCTAGTTTTAGCTTTTGGAACCAGAATAAGGTCTATGAGGACTTGAATTAAATGTTTGATATTTATTGTAAACAATAAAAAAAAACATGTGGTTTGTGGTTCAGTGGAAACAGCAGAGAACTACAAAATCTGGTCCTCTCAGCCATATTTTCTCTGTGCAAAATTGTTATTTTAAGTACTTAGCTAAGACATCAGCATATTGCAGCTTTTCCGCAGTGAGTGGTGTAACTGATCAGCAGCAAGAGGTGCCCACAGCAGCAGTGAATAACAAGAGATGAACAATGGAAGAAACAGGGATATTTGGCATGCTTCTGTCTGAAGCTTTGAATTTTACAAATAATGGCTGTTTGGTGACATCTTCTGATGTTATTTCCCATTGAGTTACAACTAGGGATGAGCGAGTACTGCATTATCTGTGTCTGTATCTGTTAACCCATATGAATTATCTGTATCTGTGCTAGGACTGGATGTGGCCTAATCCGGAAGTGGGTGATGTTTATACAGGAAGTGGGTTTGGTTATCTTGAAATAGGTGTGGCTTTAACTGGTATGTGTTTTTGAGCATGCAATTGATATGGGTTGATCAGAAATTGTTATATTTATTGCTGATTAGAAAACTATTTACATAACAGCATTGATCTTCGGATCAATGGTTTTGATAACAAACAATATACAGAACAAGTTTTGCAACAATTAATACAACGCTTGTGATTGCAATTAAGGCGCAAAATGTAATGAACAAGGGTTTTCATTACAACATAACTTTCATTTTTTAACTTTTATTTTTTTATGGTCTGTGTGATTTTTCCAGGGTATACCTAGACGAATGTCTGGTACACATAACCCGGAAGTTCTGGCTATTGAAATTTAGTAGTGGCAGTCTGTAGAGGAAACTATTTGCAGAAAAATACTTAACCATCCTTTTTATTAAATTTTTCCTTTGAAAACACTGCAAAAATATTTATCGCTATCATCCAAATTTATTTGGAGCCTCTGTCGAGAACCTGAGGGGCCACATATGCTTCCAGCACCACAGGTGTAAGACCTCTCATCAAAATGCAGTTGTTCAAGTGACGAACTCTCACGTCCATTGGGATGCAGTGAACCTAAAGAGCATAGAAACACAATGACTAAAAATGTATATTCACAATGTAACCTTGCCATTAATGCCACTTTAGAATACAATTTGTCAAAGTCCACCCAATCTACCCTTGTGGGCTTCCCTGTATGAATGAATGAATGAATGAATACAGTAACCTGTGCTTTGTGATGGGGCGTTAGCTCGCTCTCCAAGGTCAGCCCTTTTTTATATGACAGCTCGGTCAGAGTAAAATCCACCTGGAGACACAACCACAGGCACTTAACAAACTAATGAGTGGCTCTGTCTGCCAGAGGAGCTGAGCATCAGCATGGCAGTATTGACTGTAGGGGGGATCACTTTGGGGAATAAAAAAGAGAAAGCATGAACACATAATGATGGATTGGGAAATAATGCGGCCAAAAAAGTTGTGAAGGGAGCTTTTCACTGCCTCCACAGAGGAGGCTCATTAACAGGGAAGTCAGTGGGAGCATCGGCACTGAGGGAAGGAAGGGATGGACAAGGCTGAGGAAGAATAGATCGTCGAATAAACAAAGAGGGAAATGAACAAATTACAAAAAGGAGAGACAGATGTCAATGGAAAGAAAATGGGTACCGAAGGAGAGAATCAGGAGTTTGAGGGATAGCCCCAGATGTAGGGAGGGAGTGTTGAATGGATGAATAGATTGATGAAGGGGAAGGAGCAGTAATTACAGGCCTTGTTGTGTGGTTGGAGAGATGGAGGAGGCCCTTCTTATGGGCTGCCACTCTGCATTAACCTTGCAAAATGAAATATTCAGCCATTAGGCCTTGGCAGAAACACATCCAGCACACAACCTCATGCCACATTTAAACACTGTTCATGTTCTATTCATCGCAAAGAGGCTCATTACAGATAATTATCAGTTTGGATTTTAACCCAAGATGCACAGTTCTATGTTTTCATTTGTTCAATGCAGCACTGTGTCTGAGTCAGGAGGTGAGAGTGGCGACTGAGGATCCGCTTCAATTAAGTCTTGAAATCATTTGTAAACATTGCTTGGGATTTGAATTTCTCACACCACACAGAGGGATAAAAACCTTTTAACTCTTATTTGTGTCGTTTGTATCCCTGCAGAGTCTGAAGTAACAACAGTGAACCGCTGCCTGGATGCCGCCAAGGCGTGCAACATAGATGAGACATGTCAGAAGCTGCGCACAGAGTACGTCTCAGCCTGCATCCAGCCATCAGCCCGCTCGGGGCCATGTAACCGACCAAAGTGCAACAAGGCGCTCAGGAAGTTCTTTGACCGCGTTCCCCCTGACTACACCCATGAACTGCTGTTCTGTCCCTGCACCGACACAGCCTGTGCGGAACGCCGCAGGCAAACCATTGTCCCATCTTGTTCTTATGAAGAAAAGGAAAAGCCCAACTGCCTGGCTCAGTTGAGAGAATGCAAACAAGACTATGTGTGCAGGTAGATGTTTGACATGTTTTCTGAAATATTCTTGTTAATCTCATCTGCCACAGGGTCTTTCCAAGCTCCAAGGACACAGCATCCCATTGGCGGGGCTTTGGGGTGGATCACGTCAAAACTGGTATCACTGGTAGAACTCTGTCATGAGTTGACGATTGTTTGCTTTGCATGTTAGATATCATGCAGATAATACACAAGTCTCATTCACCAAGAAAGCCTGTAGTACATGTTCTTTTTGAAATACAATCGGACACTCTTAAGTTGTCTGCATGCTGTACATTAGCATTCTCAAAAAAAAACTTTGCTGCATTAGCCACAAAAAGGAAACAAAAATGAGCCAATCATAAAAAGTCAGTCTTTTCTATGTACTGTAACAGGGGAAGTTAGTATTCATGGTATATCCAACCTTGGCACAGGTACGCTGTATTGATTTTGCAGTCTTGAGAGATCAGAGCACATCTCTGCTTGTAGAAACTAGCTATTAGCCCATCAAGTAGTAGAACTCAAGCACAACTATACAACCTGGGTGAACACATTCAGACTTGTGTTATTAGCTGACATAAAACATCAGTGTTGCATTTATTACCTAGAAAAGTGGAGCAAAGGAAGAAAGAGTTGGCATTTGTCTTGAAACACCACCAGTGAAGTAATTAAAGGTTTTTAAAGCTACATTTAAAAAATACATCCAATGGGCTTTAAGTGGGGTGCAAAATGAAAGTACAACATTTCCTTCAAAAATTATATTTGAATTAAAATATAATAAAATGTACATTTAAAACCGGCACAACAATGACATTATGTTTACATCTAGAAGCCAGTAGCAGCTGCAGGTTGTAAGATATGGTCTTTATGATCCAACTATATGCTCGGCATAGCTCAGCTGGTTCTGGAAATAATGGTGGAGCTACTTCAGAGACCCGGAGATATTGTTATCCATCTCAGGAGAGGAGTGACCGCAGAAGAACAGCACCTACCTGTTTTATGTGGGCGACTCTCCTCCTGGATTGGCAAGCTAACTGACTTGCTAACTTTGCTAACATTAGCTGTCAGTGAAAGACCCACTCTGATGTAAATCAGGTTTTTCACCTATTTTTGTGGCATTTTTTCTGATGCTAGAGGACATATCTTAAGAAAAATTAAGCTAAAAAAATAATTTTGCATTCAAATCTCCATGCTTCCGTAGCAGACACTAAAATGCTGTTTAAAATACTGTAGACAGCTTATGTGACATAGCGACTCCACTAGGCGGGCCACAAGCTCCTGCTCCACTCTCAGGCTTTGAGGAGTAGAGAAAACGATGGTGAATCATCTAGTGTTGCAGGTGGTTGCAGTGCGTTAGTATTCCGATGTTCCATAAATTTACCTCACCAACTTCCAGGTTTTAATCCACTGATATTCTGAATTCTAACTTCTATGAACGTATACATATTTTATATAATATGAAAGCTAAGAGTATTGTGATTCTAATATATACCAATAATGGATACAATTATAACTGTAAACAGTAAATACAGTAAGCATTTTTTCCAAAAAAGACACTCAACTAAAAACATCTGCGGGAGATAAAATGTGCAATTTACCTTATCGTAGTCCAAAAAACGGGACAAACTGATCCATCTTAAATAAAAACTGTCTTTTTACCCTTTTATAAGAGTTTGATTGAAGTTCTCGAACCTAAGTGCTCTGTCCAACACCATAATAAAACCAATAATAAAGCTAATGAACAGTGTTCTGATGCAAATGATGAGTTTGTGTTTAGTTGTAAACACCTTTATTTAAAAAACAGCAATACAAAATGGTTTAAACATTATTTTAAGATGTAGAACATGGAACAATATCTTAATATTACAATAGTTCTTATGAAAGGACCAGAGTTTGGTGAGCTGTTCAATGCACAGAATTAGATGTGATTTTTTTCTTAAATACAGCATGCCTTTGCATCGCCACTTGTCTGCAAAGTCACTGCCTCAGAAATATTTAGCTTTAATCAGCATAGTTCACTAGAGCATATAGTTTGCAAGCAAAAATGAGATAATTACACTGAGTTCCTAACATAAACTTGTAAAAACACAACAAAGAGAACCTAAAGTTAAAATCTAAATAAAAGTAAATAATACAAAATAGTGGAGTAGTAGGAGAATGTGGTTAGTTGTTTAGTCTCTAGCACTCTATAGGAGCAACACTACAGACGTTCAGTATAACCTAAGCCACTCTTACTGGTAGCTTGATCTAAAAGGAATATTTTAAGACGAGACTCAAAAGTAAGTAGGGTGCGTGCCTCGCATTCTACTTGTAGAACCTCTAGGAACCACC
Source organism: Apricaphanius iberus (assembly GCA_028564705.1). Taxonomy (NCBI): domain Eukaryota; kingdom Metazoa; phylum Chordata; class Actinopteri; order Cyprinodontiformes; family Aphaniidae; genus Apricaphanius; species Apricaphanius iberus. The sequence continues at coordinate 134,427 of JAPXFQ010002365.1, forward strand.
AGTAAATCTGCAGTCTGAGAGTCAACTGCTCTATTATAAACATCTCAACCAATGATATCTCTGAAGTATGATCGTCTTGATTATAAAAGGCTACATATGTGCGAAGAAGAAATGTAAATAGTATTAAACATACATTTTATGAAGCCTACATTTCTGTATTAAAAATTTGTTTTTTTAATAATGTTTACTAATCCGTCCATCCATCCATTTTCTAAACCGCTTAGTCCTCCTGGGGTCACGGGGGGCACTAGCCCCCCGTGACCCCTCCAGCTGTCAACGGGCGAGAGGCGGGGTACACCCTGGACAGGTCGCCAGTCCATCACAGTGTTTACTAATGTAATATTCAAATATCTTAGAATTTATGTTATGTTTCCATTAGCTTTCCTTAAGAGGAACATTTTCAGTCTTAACAGAAAGAAAGCAGTGAAGACATCTGTCTACAGTATGTGTAATTAATCTACTGAAAGATTGTGTTTAATTTAGTGAAATGAGTTGCTGAAATAAATGAAACCTTCAATAATATTCATTTTTTTTGGGACATGTACATAGTGGTTATAAAATACAGTGTTGAAACTGTTCTTACAGAGCTGTTATGCATAGATCCAATGGAACATATCATGTCTGTCTCTTTAAATAATGCTGATGTCAGTATCTAATTCTTTCTATGCAGCACTAAATAAACGTTTATTTAAATGGTTTTAAGGGGTTTAGACTGTAGTAGATAATCTCAAGTTCAAAAAAATAATTACATTGGTCTGACCTTAACTGGATTGTTTTATACTGAGTAGAAATTCTTTAAAGCAATTTATTCTATTTGTGAAAACAGAAGAAGGGAGAACAGGAGGGGCTCAGGAAGCTATTAAGGGTACCTTCCAGGGTGCTTTTTTCTCTCGAGTTTAAATTCTGTAGTGTAACTTAAAAGATGAATTTGCCAAGTGTGATGTTTTAATTTAGATACGAGTTGTCCATTGTGTTTAATTATTTCAACTGTGATATTTATTCACTTCGTTTAATTAATTCAATTAAAGTCCACGTTCATTTTCTGAGGAAGGCAGCTAGGCAACAAGCAGCCATGTGAAATAACGATTATAATAAACAGTCGTTATCACTTGGGATTGAATATGTTCTCTGGATGCTCCAAAAATATTAAATGCCAAGATTCCCTCTGGACCTGAGAGTAACTTGAAGAAAATCAATTTAGATAAAAAAAAATATGTTATCCTGACATATATAATACATCCTTAAACACCTGTTTACGTGACACAATAAGGAAGACAAAATGTCATAAATATGTCATAAATACATTTAAATGAATTGCAGTTTGTTGAATCAAACAGCCAAAGAAGCATTTTATGTCATTAGCATGCATATTGGGATGTCTTTTGGGTGCAAGGACTTCTCAGTCTCCTCCCGTCTGTTTTCTCTGTCAGCCAACAGTCGCCACCATTTAATCTAACTCCTTTCAATTGTCAAAAAGACAAAGGACTTCATCTGTCATGGCTATCGATCAGGCATCGTTCGCTGATGAATGGAGCATCTCAAGGCTCCCGTGTTGGCCCCCCGTAATCCCATACCAGTCAGCCAGCATTAAGTGGCCGCCCGCAGAGGCTGTCTCACTCACTGCACAGCCTCTGAGTTTTATGCACATCATTACAATGACATGACAAATGAGGGCAAGACGTAGAGTAGTGGTGCCCTGAGGGAATCCTGCTGCAAATGCCAGTGGATGGGTGGCCAGTGATGCGATATAATGGTCTCGATAGCCTTGTATGATGATGACTTTTAGGAGGGTGGTGGTGTGGGTCGCTGGCTGAAAAGGTAAGGAGGAAAAGGCAAAGTGACCATGGGAAGAAGTATTTATATGCAACATCCATATCTTTCTAATATCTCAGCAGAGGCTGCTGGGAGGAGGGGGGCTGCCAGACAGCACCAATGGTATTTAGAGAGCAACGCCAAGGCCTGTCTTTGTCCCTCATTGACTCTTTACAGTCTGGCAGCCTTCCAAAAGATAACTGGCTGGGGAAAGAGACCAGATCAGAAACAGAGGGATGACTGTCACCAGAGGTGACTGCATTATGGGTTGGTAGTTCTGTGAAGTGGGAGTGCTGACAGAGCAGAGGCAGTTGATGTAGGAGTAGGAGTATTTAGATGAGCATTGTGGGTTTTCGATCTACATCCTGTTGTTAGGCTAAAGGACCTGTTATCCAACACCACTGAGCGACACAATGCGGGCAGCAGTCAAGCACCAGTAAATGATGGATGGCATGTTATTGCTCCCACAGGTCTCGCTGGGCGCAATTCCAGTACGACTGTGAAGCATCTGAGCACAGTGCCAGTGGCTGCAAGAGGGAGAACCATGGATCATGTCTTCTTGCATACACCGGCTTGATAGGTAAGGACCAACTCTTTCAGTCCTACATCACTCACCCCGCCCAGTGATAAATCTGGGTCAAAAAGGCTTTTTACGCAAAGAAAAGGCTCAGAGACGACAAGCTCACTAAACACGACTCAAAAGAATGAATCAAGGATTGTGATGAGAAACGTGCCTCTGTGATCGATGTTGTGCTGATTAATGTGCCCAGCCACTGGCATTATAACCAGTGCAATTACAACTATTGACTGCTTTTTTTAAAGAATTATCCCCAACGTGATGATGAGGTGGAGCGCACAGAGGCTTAGAAAATGAATATTGTAGTTCAGATAAAAACTGAACAAACAATCAATGAACAGAAGGTTGTCAAAAACCACTCACTTTAAAGCCATTCTAAGATAACAATAACATGCCAAACTACCGTAGTCTGGGCAGCAGGGTTACATAAATGTGCTTCTGTGATTGAATAATGTAAATATATGAATTAAAGTACAACTTTGAGGTAAATGCAGAAAATTGGTGAAGATAAATCAAACAGTATTTCTTTTTCAATCAGTGTACCATAATGAACAATATACACTGCCTGGCCAAAACAAAGTAGCCACCTGGATTTAAGTAGACAAATGGGTACAAACCTCCTATTGGATACTTATGCATTGGCCATTATCTTTCAGCTGGCCACAAGTTATTTAACCCCAACTGGTGCAATGAGTTGTTTTTCATTTCTTAAACAACCATGTAAAAAGACACATCTCGTTGTCGTGGCAAAGATATCGGTGTGTTTGAGAGGGGTCAATAATTGGTATGCATCAAGCAGAGAAACCATCTGAGAAGATTGCAGAAACTACTAAGATTGGGTTAAGAACTGTCGACCCATTATTAAAATATGGAAGAGGTGAAAGACCCATTGTCTTAGAGGAAAAAATCCTGAAAGATCTCAATCGGCAATCACTTAAACGCTTGGTGAAATCAAATCAAATAAAAACAACCGCTGAACTCAGGGCTATGTTTAATAGTGAAAGTAAGACCATTTCCACATACACAATGCAAAGGGAATGCAAAGGATTGGGACTGAACAGCAGTGTTGCCGTAGGAAAACCACTAGTAAGTAGGCATTCTGGGAAAAAAGGCTTCAATCTGCTAAGGACCATAAAGATTGGATTCTGGAGCAATGGAAAAAGGTCATGTGGTTCAGATTTACCTTGTTCCAGAGTGATGTGCGCATCAAGGTAAGAAGAGAGGCAGATGAAGTGATACACCCATCATGCGTACCTTCTGCACAAGCCTGTGGGGGCAGTACCATGAAATGGGGGTGCTCCAGTTGGTCAGGTCTAGGTTCAGCAAAAGTATGTGCTCCAAGAATAAGGTCAGCTAACTACCTGAATATACTGAAGGCCCAGGTTATTCCACCAATAGGTGTATTCTTCCCAGATTGCACAGGTATATTCCAAGATGACAATGCCAGGATTCATCGGGCTCAGATTGAGAAAGAGTGATTCTGGGAGCATGAGATATCATTTTCAAACATTGACCACCACAGAGTCCAGACCAAAACCCCATTTGAGAATCTTTGGGGTGTGCTGGTGAAGGTTTTGCACAGGTTTCAGACTCTAATATCATCAATGCAAGATCTTGGTGAAAAATTAATGCAACACTGGATGCAAATAATTCTTGTGATGAAGCTTATTGAAACAATGTCGCAGAGAATTTGTGCTATAATCAAAGCTAAAGGGAGTTCAACAAAATATTAGAATTTCTTTGGTGGCAACAAATAGATGTTAACTAGACGTCATCCGTTCCGTTATTTGCATTCAAAGCAAAATAAACTATTTTTGGCTGCTCCATAATACTTATGTCAAACTATCTTTTTGGATATGTGTTAAGTAGCTTTCACAGATATGTGGCTTTCAGTAAATAACACTCTGGAAATTTCACCCACTGCTATGAAATGTGTATAAATGTTACTCATATTAAATGAATGACCAGATGAAAATTTGCATCATTCTTATTCAATTCAGTTTAGTTCATTTATATAGCGCCAATTCACAACAGATATCATCTCAAGGCATTTCCAAAAAAAAGTAATTGCACTACAATTATACAAGCATTCCAATCAATCAATAAAGTTTTATATTTAAGGAATCCCAGCAGATTGCATCAAGTTGTTGAGGTTGTGCCCCTTTGATACAGACTTTCTAACCACACCAATCCTCTCAGCAATCTCTCATCGTGAGCAAGTATGTAGCTACAGTGGGGAGGAAAAACTCCTCTTTAACAGAAAGAAATCTCCTAGCAGAACCTGGCTTAGTACAAGTGGTCATCTGCCACGAAGCGTCTGGGGGTTTTAGAAGACAGAGAATAGAGACAGAGAAAAAACCCCAAAGGGAACTAAAGTAAAGGTGCTTTATATATTACAGCAAATAAAAATTTGACAACAGGACATGGAGGATGTTCGGTCACTGGGAGCATCATCCAAATTGATTCATTTGAATGCCATTCTAAGCTTTATCAAAAACGAAGGTTTTCAGCCTAACCTTAAAAATTAAGAGAGTGTCTGCTTGACAGACTAAAACTGGGAGCTGATTCCACAAGAGGGGATTCTACTTTTAGAAATCCTAGGAACTATCAGTAAACCTGCACTCTGAAAGCAAAGTGCTCTGTTAGGAACATATAGAACAATCAGATATCTGATGTATGATGGAGCTTTATTGTTAAGGGCTTTATATGTAAGGAGGAGGATCTTAAACTCTATTCTGGACAATTTAACAGGCAGCCAATGAAGAGATGCTAAAACAGGAGAAATGTGATTTGTCTTTTAAATATTCATCAGAACTCTCACTGCAGCATTTTGGATCAACTGAAGGTTTTTAATTGCATTTTGTGGACTCCTTGATAATAAAGAATTAGTTTTCCAGCCTTGAAGTAACAAATGGATGGACTAGTTTCTCAGCATCACTCCTGGACAGGATGTTTCTAATCTTAATAATACGCTATGCAGGCATTTGTTCCTGGGCTGATAAAGATTCATTCAGCTCAGCATGCTGAGTGTTTTTGTAGAACCGGACACAGCATGATTGTTGCTCTCTGAGTAATTTGGCTGATAACTATTTGACCAACACATAAATAGCTTAGATGGTTTGTATTGTTGGTGCAACTTTGTCTGAAAATTCTACAATTACAATATTGATCTTACAAGGATATGGTTGTACTTTTAAATCTGTTTTCATATATCAAATGGCAAGTGGCAGAAATGACTGCATCAGTGTGAAAATACAAAGTTTTTAATAGGGTCTTCAGACAAGCAGGCCACGTTTCCTTGTATTCCAAGCCAGTCCTGGGGATGTCTAAAGTTAAGACCATAAACATTCATATCCCTGGCTGATTTAAAGTATTCTTTTCCTTTTACCAATATGGTTCTTTCAGTTGGATTTAATTCTAACATTTTGGATTGGGTAAACCAGAGACCTGACTGTAATCTAATATTCCATCCATTAAAAGTCAGTATCTAATGTACTTGTATTTATCTAATCCAAATAACCTCAAAGTGTTTAATGCACGATCATACATTGATGGTGGTAAACTTTTCAAAGCAACCTGGCCCTTTCTGAGAAAATATGTCTCCATTATCCTGCTAACTGATTGGTCCACCCTTGGCACCAGCAACTCCATTTGACTGATAACTGGAAATGAGTAATTGTATTTGCTTACTCTTTGAAGATTCTGAGAAACACTTGAGTTAACTAACCAAATGGGCCCTATATGTTAATTTTGGCTGGAAGTATGTAGACACACCAATTGTATAATTGTGTATAAAGTCCTGGCCCTTCTGTAAAAAGCTACCTGTGTGAACTACAGGTATGCAGACAAAGTCCAGAATAAATTGCCAGAACATTTTCTTCACCACATCATGATCTCCAATATTCATGTGAAGGACTTCTCTCTTGCTCCAAAAAGTTTTCATCTTTCCCATTTTTTAAATTCCTCTCACTGTCCTCTGTAGACTTCACACACAAGGCTGAGAGGGTTAGCTCTGGAATTCACAGTAATCATTCACCAGGCCGAACTTCATTGGAGCAAAACTTAGAGTTCTTTATTTATCATAAGGCGGGGTCAAGGTTAAAGAGGAGAAAAAACTTGAACTTAGGGTCTTCTTCTCAGGGTGCTCCTTTTGCTTCGATTTACTTCTGGAAAAGAGGCAGAAGAGGTGTACGGTTAGTTAAAGAGATTCCCTTTACTCACGCCGTCAATTAAGCCTCTGCCTTCTAGAGGGTAGCTGCGCTGGCTGGCCACGTATGCTTCCAACACTGTGGCTGTCTTCTTCCCCTGCTTCCTCTCACACTGTGGCTTCTTTGTTCACTTTTATGTGATTTCTGATTGGGCCCAACAGCCTGCAGCTGGGGCTGCCTGTCAGAGGGGAATGCCGCACACCTGTGTTAGAGCTGTCCTTGGTCCTGAACACCACTACTCCACCCAGACATTGTGCCCTCTTGATGGTACTCTCAATGGTACTGAAGGTGTCTGTGCTGCATTGTGATGGACGGTTTCCTTCCGGCCACCACATACCCCCTTTTCCAGCTCCAAACTCCTGTTTGGAGCGCACACCCAAGCGCAGTCATGCCTCCTGGACATGGCATCAGCGTTCGCATGAGAGCTTCCAGCCCGGTGTTCCACTTTAAACTGGAAGTCCTGCAACTGAAGAAACCAGCGAGTGATTCTTGCATTTTTCCCTTTGTTTTGAGACATCCATTTTAGGGGAGCATGATCAGTTATTAAAACAAATTTCCGACCCAACAGATAATACCTCAGTTTTTCGATCGCCCATTTTACAGCAAGACATTCTTTCTCGATTGTGGCGTAATTCTTTTCATGGGGCAGCAGCTTACGGCTAATAAACATGATGGGGTGTTCCATGCCATCTTGCCACTGAGACAATACTGCTCCGACCCCTACTTCAGAGGCATCTGTCTGTAGAACAAACGGTTTGTTGAAGTTTGGGGCCTGTAGGACTGGTTCACAACAGAGAGACTGCTTGAGCTCGGTGAAGGCCTGTTCTGCTTCTTTGGTCCAGCTCACCTGGTTTGGGAGGTACTTGCGGGTTAGCTCAGTAAGGGGGGCTGCTTTTGTGGCGAAGTCAGGTATGAATATCCGGTAGTAACCAAGTAGCCCAAGGAAGGTTCTTAGCTGTTTCTTGGTTTGAGGTCGGGGCCAGTTGAGTATGGTGTCGATTTTCTTAGGCTGGGGTTTCACATTTCCTTTCCCAACAGTGTACCCTAGATAGTTAGCTTCCTCTTGGGCGAGTGAACACTTGCCTGGATTTGCCGTAAGAGCCGCTGACCGTAATGCTTGTAACACAGCCTCTAGATGGTGAAGATGCTCCTCCCAACTCCTGTCATGGATAACAATGTCGTCAAGGTATGCAGCAGCATATTGCTGGTGGGGACGGAGGACTCTATCCATGAGCCTTTGAAACGTGGCTGGTGCTCCGTGGACCCCAAAAGGAAGGACCCGGTATTGAAAGGTCCCCTCAGGAGTGGAGAAGGCGGTTTTTGGTTTGGCTTGGGGGGTTAAAGGTACTTGCCAGTACCCTTTGGTCAAGTCAAGGGTTGTTATAAACCGTGCAGGGCCCAGTCGCTCGATTAACTCATCTACCCTTGGCATAGGGTAGGTATCGAATTGGGAAACTTCATTCAGCTTTCGATAGTCATTACAGAATCGTGTGCTCCCATCTGGTTTTGGTACAAGGACGATAGGGCTAGACCACGCACTTTGGGACTCCTCTATGACACCTAGGTCAAGCATCTTCTTCACTTCGTTTCGGATGGCTTCCCTTTTGGCTTCCGGGATCCTGTAGGGTCGAAGCCTAACTACCTTCCCCGGTTCAGTTACTATATCGTGGGCTATAATGGAGGTCCGTCCAGGCAGGTCCGAGAAGACGTCGCGGTTTCGCCACACGAGTTCACGCAACTCTTGCTTTTGCCTAGGGGAGAGCTGGTTACCCATCTTTACCTGCGGGGTTATCGGAGAAGTGACACTGGCTGTGAGCACATTGCTTGTAGGCAGGATAGGTTCATGCCACATTTTCAGAAGGTTTATATGGTAGATTTGCTGGCCCTTCCTTCGGCCAGGTTGGCGTACTCTGTAGTTGACCGGGCCCACCCGCTCTACAATCTCATAAGGTCCCTGCCACTTGGCCAGGAACTTGCACTCGTTTGATGGTACTAGTACTAATACCTTTTCCCCGGGGTGAAAATCTCTTATCTTGGCTCCCCTGTTGTATATTTTGGCCTGTTGTTGTTGTGCCTGTTGCATGTGTTCTCTTACTATCGGCCAGACTCGGGCCATTCTGTCGTGCATCTGTTCCACATGTTCGATGACGGTGCGGTGTGGTGATGGTTGCTGTTCCCAACTCTCTTTAGCGATGTCCAGAATACCTCGAGGTCGTCGTCCATAGAGGAGTTCAAAGGGCGAGAAACCAGTGGAGCTTTGTGGGACTTCTCGAATAGAGAACAAGACATATGGTAACAGGTGATCCCAATTTTTCCCATCGATGTCAATCACTTTCTTTAACATTTGTTTAAGGGTTTTGTTAAACCTCTCTACCAGCCCATCCGTCTGGGGGTGGTATATGGAGGTTTTGATTTGTTTTACCTTCAATTGCCGGCAGGTCTCTTTCACAACCGTAGACATGAAGCAAGAACCTTGGTCAGTAAGGATCTCGTCTGCGATCCCCACCCAGCTGAAGAGTTGGACCAGTTCTCTGGCGATGGCCTTTGAGGTGGCTGATCGGAGAGGTATTGCCTCTGGGAACCGGGTGGCATAGTCAAGGATGACTAGAAGGTATCGGTGTCCCCGATTCGATTTTGGCAGCGGTCCCACAATGTCCAGGGCAATCCTGCTGAAAGGGGTCTCAATGATTGGTAGAGGAATAAGGGGATTTCGGTAGGTTATCTTGGGGCTGTTGAGTTGACATTCAGAACAGTGTCGACAATATTCTTCTACTGCCTTTTTAACCCCGGGCCAATAGAACCGTGTGAGGATCCTTTCATAGGTCTTCTCTGTCCCCAAATGGCCCCCCAGCAGGTGAGTGTGGGCGAGATATAAAACTTTAGTGGTGTATGGGTTGGGGACCAGCAACTGATTTATAATTTCACCTCTTCGCTGATCTACTCTATACAACAATCTGTTTTTGATCATAAAATGTGGGTAAGAGAGTCTGCTCACCCCAACTTGTGGCTGGCCCTCAATCACCTGGGCATTCCCCCATGCTTGGCTTAGTACCGGGTCTTGCAGTTGAGCGGTGCCGAACCGTCCCAGCCTTTCTCCTTGAAGGATTTCTGCCGGGGGAAATTCAGAAAATACTTCATGGGATTCTATATCGTCACGAACCTGTACACCTTCGGGGTCTTCTGAAGCAGAGGCAGTGGAGTCAGAGCGATGTTCCTCACCTCTATCCCCATCGTGGGGCTCTTCAGGGCTGGTTGCATCTGCATCTGTGGTCCCGGTATTGGTTAGAAAAACGGAGCGGCTGGACAGACTGCCTCTTCTTCTGCGCCGAGTAGGCTTCCTCCCCTCTGTGGCTCGGGTTGTCCAGTAGGCAGAAAAGGCTTGACAGTCTCGGCCTACGAGAACAGGGACTGGCAGGTGCTCGACGACCCCTGCTCGTACCCGGAACTGCCCCCGTGGGGTGACCAGGCTTAATTCAGCAGTGGGGTAGTTTCTGGTGTCCCCATGGATACAGGAAACAGAGATCTCTTTCCCCATGACAGGTCCGGCAAATTCTGGCCGGATTAGTGTTACCATACTGCCTGAGTCTATAAGTGCTTCTGTGTCTTTGCCCCCGATCTTAACAGGGATTCTAGGGGCGGCCGTCCCCTCATGAGCCCAACAGGTGGTAAGGAAATGGCATGGGGACCTGGATTCCGAGGTACTGACGGTGGGCATCGGCTCCTCTCGGCCTGGGCAATCCCGGGCTAGGTGTCCCCCTCCCCCACACGTAAAGCACCGGAACGGAGCAGGATTTCGTGGGGGCCTTTCCTCTTTCCAGTTTCCCTGGGGTTTCCTAGGCGGTTCTCGCTCTTGTCTCGGTCTCCAAGCGAGGTTTTTGGGTACTTCAGGCTTCACCAGGCTCACAGTCACCTGGTGGTTTTCTAGGAGTGCAATCAAGGCATCTACGCTTGGTGGTCCCTGTTGAGCCACATATTTTTTTGCATCGGTAGGCAGGCCACGTGTGCACCGATCAATCACCACTCTTTCTACCGCAGGTGGCCCATCTCCTTCGTCCAGCCAGCTTCTTACCATGCGGGTTAACGTGGTTACTTGAGCCCGAGCTGGAAGTGATGGACAGTATTCCCAGCTATGGACACGCTGGGCCTTGGCAGGCAGGCTGAGGCCATATTGGGCCAGGATCGACCTCTTGACCACTTCATAGTTTGTGGCCTCATGAACGGTGAGGTCACGGCAGGCTTTCTGGGCTTCCCCAGTTAGCAGAGGGAGTATCAGGTTCGCCCAGTCCGCCCTGGGCCATCTCTCTCTTTGGGCAGTTTTCTCAAAAAGGTCAAGATAGGTTTCAACATCATCTTCTATAGTCATTTTGGTCAGATAATCTTGGGGCCTCCTACCGTGTGCCTCAGTCCTTCGACAGAGCTCTGTGACTGCTGCATTCAGGGTCGTTTGGGCCTGCAGAATGGCGGTCAGGGCTTCCTCCATTTTCTTAGTGTTTCTCTTTACTGTCTGAATCCCAGGCGAGGCTCAACTCATGCCCGCATTCTCCACCATCTGTAGACTTCACACACAAGGCTGAGAGGGTTAGCTCTGGAATTCACAGTAATCATTCACCAGGCCGAACTTCATTGGAGCAAAACTTAGAGTTCTTTATTTATCATAAGGCGGGGTCAAGGTTAAAGAGGAGAAAAAACTTGAACTTAGGGTCTTCTTCTCAGGGTGCTCCTTTGGCTTCGATTTACTTCTGGAAAAGAGGCAGAAGAGGTGTACGGTTAGTTAAAGAGATTCCCTTTACTCACGCCGTCAATTAAGCCTCTGCCTTCTAGAGGGTAGCTGTGCTGGCTGGCCATGTATGCTTCCAACACTGTGGCTGTCTTCTTCCCCTGCTTCCTTTCACACTGTGGCTTCTTTGTTCACTTTTATGTGATTCCTGATTGGGCCCAACAGCCTGCAGCTGGGGCTGCCTGTCAGAGGGGAATGCCGCACACCTGTGTTAGAGCTGTCCTTGGTCCTGAACACCACTACTCCACCCAGACATTGTGCCCTCTTGATGGTACTCTCCATGGTACTGAAGGTGTCTGTGCTGCATTGTGATGGACGGTTTCCTTCCGGCCACCACACCTCCTAAATGAGTACATTTATGCAGACGAACATCTCCATCTAAACCTGATTAGGCCAGTGCTGTGATGATAGAAAGTACTGTGTAAATGCCTTTATTTGATTATTATGATTACAGAGAAGTCTTTATCGGACTAAGTTTAACAAGATTAAATCAGCCAGAGTTCTGCCCAAATTAACGTTCAAACTCCAGTGTTATCATTTTTACGCACTGCATCAGGCAGGAGCAAAGCAGAAGCTGGCAGAACCTAATGAACGGAACACAGTTAAAAATGCCTCAAAGAAGTCAGATTGCATCCTAGTTGTCCCATTCAGGCATAGTAATGTGAGAATGTGTTTCACTGAAGTCTACCTGTAAAACTCCAGATCTGCCTTATTTTCTCTTCTCTTCTCCCTCCTTTGCAGGAAGCACAATAACTCCCAACTACCTTGACAACTCCACGTCCAATGTGGGACCCTGGTGCTCCTGTGCAGCAAGTGGCAATCACAGGGAACAATGCAATGACTTCTTGGCTTTTTTCCATGACAACGTCTGTCTGAGTGAGTAGAGGCGAACACCTCTGGCAAGAATCAAACAATAATTGTCTCAGTAAGGAACCAGAACAACTATGACAACGAAGAGACCCTGTAGCTCTGTATAAATTTAATTTTTAATTTAATTTTTTTTATATGAGTGTTCCATTGTAAATGTCCCCTGCACTTTTTTCACTATTTGTCACATTACGGCCACAAACTTTGCGGTTTTTGTGTGTTTTTTTACTAATATTTATGTGAAAGTTGTTGATAACACACTCTCCTTTCCATCTGGCTGGCTTTTTGAATGATGGTTGGTCTTTACCCATGCCAAAAAATACATTAAAGTTTGTTGTTGTGATGTAACAAAATGTGAAGGAATTCATGGGCACGAGTTCCTTTTACTGCTAAATGGTAAATGGCCTGTACTTGTATAGTGCTTTATCTAGTCCTGAGGACCCCAAAGCACTATACATTACATTCACCCTTTCATGCACATATTCACACACTGGTGTTGATAAGCTACACTGTAGCCACAGCTGCCCTGAGAGACACTGACAGAAGCGAGGCAGCCACTAGGACGGTTAAAGGCCTTAAAACTACAATCTACAATCACCAGTTATAGCAGCCATTCCTCTCAAGCAGCTTAAATATGCTATAAAGATGTTTCTTGGGATGATGAACATACAGCCAGACATTCATGTAAAAGAACCTGAATTAGCATTAGAGATCTACTCAGTCTTTGGCTGTTCTATTAACTCAAAGCACTTGGTGTTCCGACACCTTCCTAAGTACCTGCTCTGTCGCGTCCAACTATAATTCAGTTTAACTCCATTTAATTCTGTTTACTTGTATTTCACTCAATTAAAACAAAAGTCCTCCCTGAAAAAATATTTTATTGAATGAGATTTATTCAAATCCGATTCTATTTAATTAAGTTGTCTTGACTTGAGTATGGGTGAGAAGTGGGAAAACGATAACATTCACAAAAACAGGATTACTATGTACAGGTAAAAAGGAAATAATCCACATCTTATAATATATAAATAACATTGATTCAGGGCGTGCAAACATTATGGAAATGGGAGTGGTCACAAGTTCATTTTTAAATCTCATAGTGGCATACGTTTGAAGAAACAAAGGTAAAAAGACACTTGATGGTCACTTAAGTCTGTTCCGATGGGTAGCTTTGTGTCTGCAGTAAACTGAAAAACAAACCTGAACATTTTACAAATCCACTGAAGAGCAACACAACAAAAACACAGAGAACAGGTGGTGAAAGGAAAAATGGAAACTTAACACACTTTACGGGGTAAGGTGATTGTGGAATGAAGTCAGGCTAGCTAATGAGGAAAGCAGAGCAGGTGGGAAAATGCATTACAACTGTGGGGCAGCTAAGGCCACCAGAAAACCATCACAGAACACTATATATATATATATATATATATATATATATATATATATATATATATATATATATACATACACCATGATTATCTATCTATCCATCTAATTATCCATACATACATACAAAAACCTGTTACACAATAGAATAAAACAAAAACTATTATCATTCTACCCTCACTTCTTGTCCAGGAACATACACCAATTCCCAACCAGATGATGGTAGTCCATCATATTTCAGACTCTCCATATTAATATTGCAACTTTAGACAGAGTAGAACAGTATCAGCCGTCATCTGAAAGTATAGGGGGGATCTCTTTAAAGTCCTATTTTTTAGAAAAGAAATGCTAAGAATTTTAGTCTACATAGATGAAGGTGAATTGATGTCTATTTTGGATTTGTTTGGAAGACTTACCATTAGAGTTATTCTGTGTGATCTAAAGATAAATCAGTAGATAGATGGATATCCTTGCATAAATCCATCCATCCATTTTCTGAACCGCTTAATCCTTAATGGGTCACTGGGAAGCTGGTGCCTATCTCCAGCTGTCAACGGGCGAGAGGCGGGGCCCAGTCCATCACAGGGCCACATTGAGACAGACAGGACAAACAACCATGCACTCATACCTAAGGTATTTTTTTCTAATTTTTTCCTAATTATTTGAATATAATGCAAAGTATTTGTTATTGCATTAAAACAAGAAATATGAAGGCTTGGTGGGGGTATAATTCTGGGGGTTGCATTGTCCTGTGACACAGTTATGTTGTGGGTGCTGCTTGGAGAGGTGGTTTACCTGGTTTGGTGATAGGAGTTAGTGTTGTATTTGGTGTGAAGAGATTGCCAGCAGCTGGAGAAGTAGTGGACTGCTGGGGTGCACCTGCTGGGGCCTCTTTATTTCAGTCCTAGTGCGTCTAGGAAGTAGGAGGTGCATCCAGGGCACTTTGCTGATCACTTACTTTGCTTGGGTGGTCTGAGTTTAAATAAGTGTTTGTCTTTTTTTCTTATGTTTGAATGAAGACAAAGGAATTGTGTTTAGACCTCTAAGACAGGATTGTCTTGAGGCACAATGCTGGGGAAGGTTACAGAAACATTTCTGCAGCTTTGAAGGCTCCAATGTCCACTGTGGCCTTTATCATCCGTAAGTGGAAGAAGTTTGGAACCACCAAGACTCTTCCTAGAGCTGGCCGGCCTTCTAAGCTGCGTGAACGGGGGAGAAGGGCCTTGGTCAGGGAGGTGACCAATAACCCGATGGTCACTTTGTCAGAGCTCCAGCATTCCTCTGTTGAGAGAGTAGAACCTTCCAGAAGGACAACCATCTCTGCAGCAATCCACCAATCAGGCCTGTATGGTAGAGTGGCCAGACGGAAGCCATTTCTAAAAGGCACTCACTCCCTTTGGAGTGAGTGCCAGGCGTTACGTTAGGAGAAAATCAGGCACCGCTCATCACCGGGCCAATACCATCCCTACAGTGAAGCATGGTGGTGGCAGCATCATGCTGTGGGGATGTTTTTCAGCGGCAGGAACTGGAAGACTAGTCAGGATAGAGGGAAAGATGAATGCAGCACAGACAAAGACATCCTGGATGAAAACCTGCTCCAAAGCTCTCTTGACCTCAGACTGGGGCGACAGTTCACCTTTCAGCAGGACAATGACCCTAAGCACACAGCCAAAATATCGAAGGAGTGGCTACTGAACAATTCGGTGAATGGCCTTGAGTGGCCTAGCATGAGCCCAGACATAAACCCAATTGAACGTATCTGGAGGGATCTGAAAATGGCTGTGCACCGACGCTTTCCATCCAACCTGATGGAGCTGGAGAGGTACTGCAAAGAGGAATGGGCAAAACTACCCAAAGATAGGTGTGCCAAGCTTGTGGCATCATATTCAAAACGACTTGAGGCTGTAATTGCTGCCAAAGGTGCATCAACAAAGTACTGAGCAAAGGCTGTGATTACTTATGTACATGTGATTTCTCAGTTTTTTTTTATTTTTAATAAATTCGCAACAATCTAAACATTTCTTTTTACATTGTCATTATGGGGTGTTGTGTGTTGAATTTTAAGGAAAAACATGAATTTAATCCATTTTGGTATAAGGCTGCAACATTAAAAAACGTGCAAAAAGTGAAGCACTGTGGATACTTTCCGCATGCATTACTATATATATAGTACAGAGAATTGGTCCAAGCCCAGATATCCGTGGTACTCCACAAGTAAACCTTGACTGGAATCTTTGATTCTAACTCTTGAGAATCTGAATCTAATTGATTCTTGAAATTTGAATCAATATCCAGCTCTAATTGTAACTCAATACTGACAGAAATGAAGACACACATGCAAAAAGCAAGGACAAGTATACCGCGAGCTTCAGTCTGCCTTTCTGCCTCCATGTCAGGCATATGGCTACTCTGTGGGGTTCACTGATCTCTTTCTGCCTGGGGCTGCTGTGAACCTTGGGAGCTGAGTCTACCTTCTACTTCCTGTCCCTGTGGTTAACTGCTATCAGATTGCTACTCTTCATCACTGTAAGATCTTTGCGATTTTAGACAAAGTAACAGGGATATACACACACATGAAAATGCACACATGCACACACACACAACTTATGACGCAAACCACACACACTTATTCTACATTCACACCTTTTCAACCCTCATGATCATACACCCCCAAGAATAAGGTTAATATCATACAAACTCAGGTTCTTTTTTATTAAGGCAACTTGTCTTCTTTGCAACTCAAGTTTAAAAAAGACAATCAAGCAAATCAGATAGCTTTTCCAGGGGCCATATTCACAAAGAATCTTAGGGCTAAAAGTAGGTCCTAACTGCCGAATTTAAGAGTAACTCCATTTCTTGGTTTCATACGTGTCATTCAACAACCAATCACACTGCTGTCCGTTTATTTACTCATGCATAGGAAATTACGTTTTCCATGGCAACGGGACGTCACTCTTCACTTACTTTTAGGGATTTGTCCTACGTAAAAGTAGCTCTTAGTGCGTTTATGAATAGGTTTTAGACAACAACTCCTACGTAAGAACTTTTAGGGCGAGTTAGGAGTAACACCTAGCGGTAAGTTAAGAGTCTTTGTGAATACGGCCCCAGATTTCCATCTTGTAGAGCAAAGCTGCCCTGGCTGAGGTAGATGACCAGTCATTTAATATGCTTTAAATAGCTCAACAGGAGACATGGACAAATAAATTCAACCAAGTAGGACTTAATTTAGTTATCTGAAACTGCAGTGTTGGTGCATGGACACCTTAAACATGGACATTCAAGGAATATAGCTGGCCACCCGTGGTTGAGGGATTGAGAAGTTGAGCAGTTGACAATGTTCAGGAAAGGAAAGGCCAACAACAAAATAATAACTGTTGCTAAACCTTTTGCCGCCTTTTTCTCCAGGATTGTTCACTGTTTAGCTCCATTCGTATTCCAATCATTTCTGTTCAATTTCTCTGTCACTGTTGAAGAAAACCAACCCCACTGACGCATGACACTGCTATGATTGTGCTACATTATTGATAACAATATTAAAGATTTGTATTTTATATGTTAACATGTAGAACCATGGTGCAAATGGAGACATTGTCAGTATAATATAGTTATAGCAAATAAAAAGAGCTTTTATCACACAATCATTATCCACCAATTCTCTGCAGTCTCTGACTTTGTGATGTAGCTTTTATTTATCAGCAAGAGGCAACAAGACTGCTTTGATGTATGGAGATCATGCGTCTGAATGAGGGATGCACCAATGACAGAAGAATGACACTGGTGACTAAGTAGTACAAATTGTGGCTGCTTCTGGTTTCACAAGCAGTGAAGTTTGTTTTGGGTTATTATTTTGTCTAACAATAGAGGATAAGTTCTTATAAGGCTGTCGCCAAGAGTAACAGTATAATGAGTCAGTGACTCCAGCAACATAAACTGTAACAGACATTAGCCCCTTTCAGACAGACAATGAAAAACTGTAACTTTTGAGTCTTAAAGTGCAAAAGAGAAAGCTGTAAGCGCTAACACTGATGACATGTATACAAATCTCTCGTTTCTCGTTTATTGCAGGGTTATAATTAATCCTGAAGAAGATACACATCATAAAATATATATATATATATATATTGCAGGTAAGTTTCTAAAAATAACCCAGGACAGGTGAAATCTGCAAAGTAGTCATCTTTATTTTTTAGAGTTTTAAGGCTCTAAATCCCCTCGCCACACACTTTGAAAAAGATTTCTCAGACACAGATACATTAACATTTACCCACATTTCTTAGTAGTTTAAATACTATCAAAGCTCAAACATCCCTATATTTTAAAACATAGAAGTATTAATATGACACAATTTCTTTGTCTGCGCCCGCTCTGGTGCGTCTTTTTCCACTGAAGGTCTCTTTTTCCGAGTGAGGACCAAAGTTATGGGGAGTTCTCTGTGCTGCTTTTTTTTCTTCTGGACAAGAAGATTCTTATGATTTGGCGTGATGAATATGGAAAGTGCGGGAGGCAAGACACAGAGGAATATGATAATTGCCTCCAATCAATGAAGATTGGACCACAAATGGGCCTGATTTATCAAGATTCTTATCAATGTCCATAATAACGCATGCGTCGTTAACACTTTGCGTCTGTGGGTTGTTCTTTATTTGTGGGTGATCTGCTAAGATTGCATGAGTAATTCATAACAGACGCAGGGAGCAGTATTCAAATGAGAAGTGTCCGTTGCTATGAGCTGCGCTAGAGAGAGGAGAAATAATGTGTATGGATTCATAATGCGTCTTTGGTTAAATAAATTGATTAAACGACATATATATTAATTATATGGCCGTTACTGAGTTAATGCCTATTAGGCTAGAATGTTATGATTTATATTTCTCCCTGTCAGTAAGAAACTTAATGAAGCTGGTGAAGATGTGCTGAGAGCACAGTGAGTTATCATGCATCTATGGTGGAAATACAGTTAAATATTTACATAACAGTCAGGTTTATGGCCATAAGAGTGTTAATTACTGTTAGGTTAGAATGTATGTGAACAACAATTTCAATTGTCAATAATAAACTTATGTTGAATATGGTGGTGCAAAGTTAAGATATGCTTTTTAGAAGCGCTAAAAATAGACACTAAAATAGTGAGTTTAACAAGCACAAACCACTGATCAATCAGGCCAAATGCGCGTTAGTACACATTAAAGAAAGCATTTAATATTGTATAAAAAAATCTGACAAGCAGCAAGGGTGAACGACATTATAGCATGAAACAGCTGTACATCAAAGGCTGCTTTATGCTCCTTTCGTTTTGCTTCTATTTTCCATTAAGCTTTAACTTTTAAGATTATGTGCACATAATTGCACACACAGGCGAGCACTGTGAGGAGTTTGGCTGTTTCGTCAGCCCTTGTGCAAAAATTACTTTGTTGGGGGAAATGACATGTACGCCCGCTGCACTGCTTACATTGTATCACCCCCACCCAGAGGATTAATGAGGATCCTCCAGAACATTTCTTGCCGTCTGAAAGCGGCAAGAGGTGTGTTCCTGATACACAGGTGATCTAAGATTGTGTGCGCAACTCATAACAGGCACAAAGAGTGGTATTCCATTGTGGAGTTTGTGCCCGCTTCTGTGTGTGCTAGCCTTTCTGCCTCATGCACTGCGCCTCAGCCAGAGAGGGGGGGACAACATATTGTCAAGTCCATGGCCTGCCTTTTAATTTTTATTAAACTTTGTACCATGCAGGCGCCATATTCCATAGACTCCAGCTGGAGACATATTTAGCACACAGTGAGTTATGGTTTGTCTTTGAAAAAAAAAGGTTAAAAAAATTCACATAACTGTCAGGTTTATGTCCATTAGTGTTAATTGCTATTAAGTAAGAATGTGTGTGTATGATATTTTTTGTTTGTCTGTAATAAACTTATGTTGAATCACAGTGGCGCAAAGATAAGACATGCCTTCAGACGCAATAACTGTTGGTGCAAACAGTTTAATGTTTGATAAATCACATGTGTGCAGAATGCATATTTATTTGCATGTTTTTCTCTACATATTTACGCTTTCTGACAGAAATGACCATAAAAAATATTCATAAACGGCAAAGGGGATTATTTGCATCTTCCTGCGTCTTTAACAGGTGCAATCCTCACTAAGTCTGCTTAGTAAATTACCAGCTTAATAAGTTTGCAGCCACTGTGACGTTTGCACACGTTTTAACGAGCGCAAGTCTTTGGTAATTCAGGGCCTAATGTTTAAAATGAATACAGAATCCTAGCATCAGTGTAAAAAGTTATGAAATGGCGCTGAAGTCAAAATGAATTGATTGAGTTTAGATAAACCAAGGCTTTACAAAGAACACTGTATGTGGTCTGTGAAAAGAAGCTATATTTGCTCCAGCGTGCAAATGTTGATACAGTATCAGTAACACTTTGGGGAGTAACAAATCTTAATGATGGAAAAGGGTTTACTTTTCTATTAAATGCAGTGATACTAAACTCTGCTTGTGGTTCGCTATTAGACCACTTATTTCAAGCTGCATTTTTCTGCTCCATCGTCAAACTCTTTCTTAGCTTTCTTCTTCTTTCTGCTGCTCCAACAGCAGATTATTTGCCCTCATCTCACCGTATTCTAACCAATCCTCTCCAGATCCAACCATGAACATTCTCTGTAGGTTTTCTTTTTTTCTCCCCAGTAGCTTCATATTCAACATTCTCAGTCCAATACAATATGTTCAACTAACTACATTAACGTAATCTAAATATGTGTGTGGACATGTGTTTGATTGTGTAGTTTAGATACAAAATCGATATAAAGAGGAGAAGAAAAAGAAGAAAAGAAACAGTTTCTCAAATGGCTGCTGACATCATGTGGTGATTCAAATCTTCTGATAAGACGACTGCTGTTTCTGGAACAAAGGAATGAGATACAAGATGATGGCTGGACATCATGTAGGTAGTTTTTCAGATCATGTGCTTTGTACCTATTGCTATTTAACATATGTCAAGAGTACAGTGGCTCTTATAGGCCATATGGTGAACTCGATTTTTCTTTCATCTTGCTTTCGTTCTAAGATCAAGTACAAGTTCACCTTTTGTAACTACGCCGTTTTTTTATGATAAACAATTTTAATTCAAGACTAGCTTGTTTTGATCATAATGAGAAAGTAGTAAACCTGCTTCTACTTGACTGTAATATGAAATAATGCAGTGGCCGAGTTCAACCAACTTGATTATACAGGATTTGGGAGTACCAGCAATGGTGTGGAAAATACATGTGAAACTTCTACAAAATCAAGTTTTTTTTTT